>VWZS01008706.1:1246615-1351596 GCA_013397075.1 Rhabdornis inornatus | reverse complement strand
AAAAAAAAACACAAACAAACAAACAAAAATAAAAGTCTGAGTATTTTCTTCATTCAGTCACTCATTCAGTAAATGCATCACACATAGAGGATTAAATATATGGGAAGAAAATGACCCCATCAGCTTGAAAAATGCATTCAGAAAAAAATATTTTAGGTATGTAATGGCAGTCCACAGGCAAGAATTTGTCAATAGATAATATTTGTTGGGCAATTTTGAGTAGGACATACAGTTTTTAAATTGATGTCATTTGCAAGCAAACTATCAACAAAGAAGAATTAAATCCACTGAATTAATATATTAATAACAAAAATATTTCTGCCTTCCTCAAAGCAGCCAAAATTTAGCTCAAAAACAAGACCACACTTACTCAAAGGATTATGAACCACAGAATAACTTTTCAACGAACTGGAACAGAGTCTGAAGCAGAGTAAAAAAGCATGAGACCTTAATATAGAGTAATACTTCACAGTGAGCATTTCAGCAGCTGTATAAATAAAAGAATCATCCTTGTGAAGAGAGGGATCGAGAATTCAGTGAAGGATCTTTCCAAGAACAAAGACAACTCCACATTGCTGAAGTGGAAACCAATTTAGCATGAACTGGTGAGGAAGGAAGAACCCCACCCCACAAACATGAACAGCAAAGAAATGTGAAATGGAATGTCACAAGTAAAGGTCTAAAAGCACAGATTTCAGCTCTGTTCAGGAATACACAAAAGCAAAATAATATTCCAAGCTAAACAATTTTCTCTACTCAGAAAGCCACTTTCTTTTAATGGGAAAATAATTGGGTTTAAATTAGAAAACAAAAGCACTGCATACATATATATATATACACACATATATGAATAAATATATGTATATTTTAATATGATGCAACTCATTATTCATTATACACTGGACAACATTTGAGCTTCTCTCTAAGCTGTTCTCCACACATGTTGTACCTTCCAAGCTCCTCAGTGGCAATGCTCCTCTTCCCAACAAGAGGCATCATCATCCACTACATAAAATTCAGTCCTGTGAACATGAATAGCAGAAGGTAACACTTCAAAATTGGGGTCTAATGGATCAGAGCCACAATTCTTCTAGAGATTATGTTGAACTAATTAGGATATAGTATTTTTCAGCTGAAATTCCCATTTTTTTTTCCCCCCAAATAAACAGGGAATTTTTGATTCTAGGTAAGTGTGTCAAATGCTTTAAGATTTAAACACGGGGTCATTGCAAACTCAGAGGTGAAAGTGAGTTTGACCACTTCTATTCCAGATCCTTACAAGAAATTTTATGCAGGCTGTGAAGTCATGTGAAAAATGTGTTTTTGCAGAAATAGTGAGTAAAGGCCATATTTGTTTTCAAAAATGTATGGTGTAAATTGTGAATATAAACAGAGGTAACAAATTGTTCAGGAGGAATGGTAATGTGGATGAAAATATTTCCTTTGAGCCTCTTTTGAACTGCAGTGGAGAATTTTTAATACAGGTAATTCTTCTGGAGTCCTGAAAACCCAAACACAACCATGGGGTTCTAATATATAATAATGTCTAAAAGCAGAAAAAAAGTACAAACCCAAAATGTGAAACCACCCATATAACAGAAGATGAAAGAATTGGAAAACCTTAATAGAAATGAGAGTTAAAACGGATAGGCAAATGATTTCTGTGTTATTACCCTAAACAAAACACTACAGCAAAAACATTATTTTAAATGGATCCGTTAAAGCAATTTGTAACTCACCTAACATTTACATATTCCAACCTAGAATTTCAGTGTCACTTAAGATGTTACAAACCTCAATCATTTTTACACTTTTCATTTAGATTCCTAAATAACTAATTAATTAATTAATTAATTAAAGTATGTGGTTTCCAATGCATTCAGTCCAAGAGAATGCCAGGCTCCAACACTCAGTCCCAAACACATCAGTCAGGAAAATTTATACCTGCCACTCACATGCCAGGCTCCAGGCTCCAAAGTGCTGCTCTTGCTACACCAGCTTTAATGTCACTGTTCCTTCACCTTGCCTTTTGCCAAAAGATTTAGCTTTCATGCAAAAAGCCTGAGCTGCACATCTGGAGCAGGCACAGCAGCAGCACTGCAGCAGCAAGAACTCTCAGAAATCCGCGTGGGAAGGCAGTGCCCCCGTGCAGGGATTTGAGGCTCTGCCCCGTGCTGGATTGCACAAAACCATCACAAAGGACAAGTGCTGATATCATAAAAATCACCACGCTCAGAAACTGGCACCAGTGCTGACAGGCTTGGCAGAGAGGCCAAACATTCAATTGACCTAAAGACTAAACAATGTTTTTTTGGTTTTTTTTTTCCACTGGAAATGCTCCCTTTAGATCAGGACTGAGATACATTTAGGGTGGCAATGGTTCTCCATGACACAAAGATCTTCCCTATAAAAATAGCCTTAAAAAAAAAAAGGAAGAGCAGCAAAAGCTGGCTTAAGAAATGAATGTGACTAAGCCAGATTCTTTATTCATCCCATTCATTATTCAAAGACACACACACACAGATATACATGCACATGTTTAAATACAAACTGACTGAAAACTAACCTAGCTAATTTTGACCCAAATTACAACTGCATATCTGATTTCCTTCTAAACACAAACAAAGCACCAGAGCATATTGACAGCATGCTGGTGCATGCAAGAACAATTCTGTTCTCAGCCATGCCACCTTAGCTCTGGAGAAACCCCACAGATGTCAATGAAATGGTATTGGATTTGTAATGGAGTGAGAACAGAATATTGCCCAGCATATCTTTTTTTTTTTTTTTAGTATATTTTCTTTTAAGCAAAACAGAAGAAATCTTCCTTCGCTCTCCTGGTATCAATCAATGACCATTGCTCTGTTAATGTATTACAATAAAATACCTCAACGGTGCATTGAGCTGCTTGACTGTAATATATCAGCAGATCAATGGCTTGCAAAAAGAGAATGGTTCAAAGGCAAGACAACTCCTCCAATTAGATAATTTTCAAAGATTTCACACACTGAATTCATAATGACTTAAAAGAACTGAGTCATGAGTGGTAACTGACTGGAGATCTCACAGGGATTTTCCAACTGTTATCCTCCTTCTTGTGCCCCCACTATTAAAACCAAAGATAATATCTATTTAATAAATTTAAGGATGCTTGTATCCAGATCTGGATACTGCAGCCTGGGCTCCTCTTTGCTGTTAGGAGACTTCTACCCACTGAAAAAACAAAACAAAACAAAGAAATCAAGACAAAGTAGCAACACAGAGCAATGGAGGTCTGCAGCCCCCATCCTCAGTGAAGGAAGTTTTCAGCCCTTTTCTAAGCCCTGGGCTACTTTCAGGATTCATTCATTTCCACAATAATCACCTTAAAGGGAGCCAGGTGACTGCTGCATCAATTCTTTCTAGCTAGGTTTTCTTTTGTCTAAAATTTCTTTCAGGTCATAATCACACTTACACATGGACCTGGTGGTATTTACGGAGGAGACGTGTACATGTTTCCTTGTGGGCAAGTGGACATCTGAACACACAAAACAAGAAGCTGTCCTCCTGACATGTGTGATTTCTTCCTCCTCCCAAAAATTAAAATCTTTCCTGTGGGTGAAATTGTTTATATGAAAATAAAAATCTGTTCAATTTTAAAAGCCAGAGCTAAAAACTTTGCTCTGTATGCAGTTGTTCTGCTATAAGGAATTTTTCATTCAGACATCCCTCTTTTTCATTGACATCATATATTTCTGTAATGGTGCCTAATTAAGCATTGACAAATATCACCATTGGTTAGGGTGGCATCAGCACTTGGAAGTTCTGCCTATAGAGAAGCCCTGGGGTCTCAGAGATCAGATTATATATTTCAAGATATTGACATTTCTGATTTGTTCCAATCTTGGAACATAATAAGGATAATCTCTCTGCTTGCTTTGTTTTTGTGTTGGGTTTTTTTTAATCTCATTGAGAAGGGAGAAGAATAAACAAAAACCAAAACCAACCAACCAAAACAGCTAAACAGACCAGTTCAGTGCAGACTTCCCAAGTAACAGACATTTTTAGGATAGGATCTCCAGGTAAAACAGAAGTGAGAGGTGGTGACTTGTCAAGGAACTAACAAGAGTAAGAGGAGAGCTGGGCTTTCCCACGTGCTGGGACTCACCAGAGGGGGATATCCAGGCAGCTGTATTTCCCTGGCAGTGAATGGAGAGTGCTACAAGAAATGCTCCGTGAGCCTAAAGGGTTTTTTTTCCAATCTAAATCATGTAATGATTCCATGAATCTGTATTGTGCCTTCTTCTAAGCAAATTGAAACTATCTCCAGTGAAGTTCATTTTCTTTATCCAAACTTGTGCTCGAAGCACACAAGCAAACAATAATCCCTAGTGCCAAAGTATTACAGACTTCATCTAATTACTCAAAGCTCAGAGATATCTTAATTGAGGTTTGATCTTTTTTTTAATGGTTACATATGCCACGACAAAACCCAAGCAATGCATGATAGAAAATTACTCTTCAACATGGTATTTCTGTTTCTGCTCAAAACAAGAAATTGCAAAACATGCATAAAGAACTGAGCATAACAAGCAAAAAATATTTTCCCATTACTCCAAACAGGTAACACACCAGAAAACATCAAAGACCTGAGATGATCTAACTGAGCACAGGTGTACTCTAAGGTCAGAAAAATTGAAAGTTAAAATTGTCCATGCATTTTTTTAATCAGTCTCTCCCATTTTTTGCTTTAGGATATGCCCTATTATTATCACTAACTGTAATAGTAGAATTTAATAATTGAATATTAATAATATGCATTTTTCCATGCTAAGTAATCTCAAAGGACTTTCCAAATAATTAATTCATCTTTACATCATACTTGTAAACAGAAATTAAACACTGTCTTGCCATTGTACATGAAAGAAAGAAACAGCATTCATATAGAAAGTTAACACTGGGACTAGTTTCTATTTCTCAAATTCTTCTTACTGAAACTCAAACTATGAGTAATACCAAATTAATGCAATATAAAATATGGTGACAGTCTTAGAATTGCATGTGTTGGATCTGGTACGATCCAGAAGTGCATGAAAGGAATTTATAATACACTGCTTGTCATACAACACAGCCTATCTCACAGAAGTGCTAAGAAAACTTGTATGCTATTACCATTCAGAATCTGACAAATAGTATATGATTCCTTAATGACTCCTGAAGGCTTCAGATCTTTAGTCACAACAAAGTCAAAGACAGGTAAGGATGTCATCAAAGTCACAGACAGTCTTAAATAACTTGTGGACTGCCAGCAGATCCTGGGGTTGCCTGAAGCAAACAAGTTTATTTTGCTAACATATGTTAACAAAACATAACATCCCAAGCAATTGTCTCTCATGGACAGCAAATGAAACATTAACCACAACTCCAGACTCCCAAAAGTTTGAGCTTCTAGCTCCAATTCTCTCCTAATATTTAAATGAGGTCTTGAATATATAATTATTTGGTTTTAAATGCATATACCTACAAAAGAATGTTTCCATTATACAGTGTAAGGATCCCATAGCTTTCTATTATTTGAGGGATATGAGCGATGAGACAACTTGCCTAGAGCAGCAGCTGTGCCAAGTACACAAAGAATGCTTCAAGACACAGAGGACACATGTCAGGATCCCTGTGCACTTCCACAGGGACCCAGAACCTCTCAGCACAAGGGGAAACACTGCTGTGCCACCAGGGCATCCATCAGCTGAGGAGCACATGGGGAAACACTGCTGTGCCACCAGGGCATCCATCAGCTGGGAGGGAAACACTGCTGTGCCACCAGGGCATCCATCACCTCAGAGACACAGGAGGACACACTGCTGTGCCACCAGGGCATCCATCACCTCAGAGGGAAACACTGCTGTGCCACCAGGGCATCCATCAGCTGGGAGGGAAACACTGCTGTGCCACCAGGGCATCCATCAGCTGAGGAGCACATGGGGAAACACTGCTGTGCCACCAGCACCTCCATCAGCTGAGAGACACGGGGAAACACTGCTGTGCCACCAGGGCATCCATCAGCTGAGGAGCACATGGGGAAACACTGCTGTGCCACCAGGGCATCCATCAGCTGAGAGGGAAACACTGCTGTGCCACCAGGGCATCCATCACCTCAGAGACACAGGGGGACACACTGCTGTGCCACCAGGGCATCCATCAGCTGGGAGGGAAACACTGCTGTGCCACCAGGGCATCCATCACCTCAGAGACACAGGGGGAAACACTGCTGTGCCACCAGGGCATCCATCACCTCAGAGGGAAACACTGCTGTGCCACCAGGGCATCCATCAGCTGAGAGGCACAATGTGTTTGCTGCAACGTGGTGCTGTGCCAAAAACACCAACAGCTTGCCCTGTGATGTTCCCACTCAGGTAGTGACTCGTTTGTGCTGCCCTGGACGTGCCACAAGAACTGGCAGGTCTGAACTACCAGCTTCACCTCTACCTGTAGCACTGAAACCAAACCCAAACCAACAAAACAAAGAAAACCCACAAACAATTATGTTTTTTTTGCAGCATTACAAGGTGGCTAGGCCAAATTCTGCTCTATTTAAGCAATGTGCTCTACCATTTCTGACAGGTGCTCCAGCGTGACTGAGAGTAGAAATCAGGTTATTATTGTAGCCTTTGACAGAAAACGTTGTTAAAGTGATGTTGTCTTCAGAGTCTTTCATGAAATCTGTAAACACATTTAACATTTCTTTGAATGGGAAATATGGCTTGTCAATCTATATTGACTCAGTGGAAAGAAAAGCCCAATATATTAAGCTTAGATCCTTCAGGCATTTATTTTCTCTAATGATTAACTTTACAACATAATTTCATCCTTTCACAAATCAATTGCATTAATCATAAGAACTCAAAATGAATGTTTACATTGCATTTGTCTTCTGGTTTAATTCTTTTTGGACATTGCTTAAATGAGAGGAATTCAGTATTGGAGAAAAACATAGCATAGGTACTGCTGCTAAATTAAGACTAAACATTTACAAATCAGGAGTTACCAGGTGTTTAACTCAAGTCCTCTAGGGACCTGAATTAACATTCATCCCACTGAATAAGACCACCATCTTTTCTGAAATAGGAAGATTAGTAAAAAGTAAGCCATGGTTATCCTTTGTGGAGAAAAACCTGTAATCTACAGTGTTTATAACCCACACAAGGGTGTTATTAGTCTTCCAGAGCACCCTCTTATGGATCATGTGTAAAATGGACCTGGAAAAAACAAGATAATTTCTGTGGGGAATTTAGGACTCAGAAAGAAGTCAAAACTGTTTCTGTGTGGCTGTGCTTTCTCTGTGCTAAATCCTTCTTTCTAAAATTCAATCTGTATGTGGGCAGAGAAGTGGTCACTCCAAATCTGAATGTCATTGTGGCCTTGACCTTAATCCCTAAACAAAAGGGTGAAAGCAAAATGACTGCAACACTATTCTGGCTTCATAGTTTATTACTATAAAGCACATATCAGCATTCTATAAACATTAGTGGATAATTTAAGTAAATTATCCATAAGTGGATAATTTAATAAATTTAAGTAAATTTATTTAGAGAGAAAATATTCAAGAAAGCAGAAACAATAGCCTGTGATACATATGAATTTTCATATGAGAAAGAAGATAATCATGAATAAGAAACAGGAATACAAAAATGAAAAGTTCATAAAATCCAATAGTTTAGAAAGTATTCAAAAATCCAGTAAGATACACATAACTCCATTACAGTGAATATGGCAGTCAGGCCATACTACTTGGTCTGATACCCATTAAACTTAATATAGAGATAATCAAATGTTAAAAATAATTTTACTTGTTGACATGTAAACATTCTTATGTGACAAAGTCAAGCTTTGATAAGCCACTGCTAAAAATCAGTCAGAACTGCAAGATCATAACAAGACTTAGGTTTTGAAATCTTCCTCCTAACAATTGGTTTCTAATACCAATACCCCTTGTTTTACTGCCAGAAATCTTCTCTGACTCCTCAGAAACCCAGCCACATCCTAAACTCAAAGGTCCCAGGCTCTCAACCCCATCCCAGCCACACTGAAGAAGAAATAATCATTTTGTTTTGTACAGTGTAAATGTAAAAAAAAAAAAAAAAAAAACCCAGGAGAATAAATTCTCAGAAAAACAGAATTGCTATTTTCCACTCAGCTTTAAAGGTAAGAACAATGACATTTAGGGAGCCTTAGGAACAGCTGCATTGGTGTGAGATTTCCAGCTGCATGGATTGATAAAGGCACTGTGCCTTCTGTCTGTGTGGGGTGGTGCTCATCCCTGCTTGCTCACTGGATTTTTCATGGAAACCTCTTCTTAGCCTTTAACCCTGGAAGAGAGCTTGGATGAACCTTGCTTAGAATATTTCAAGTTTACTCTCTGGAGAAATTAATGCTACTGATAACAAAATCACTGGCAGTAATTTATATGCATGCATTATTTGTCCAACACTTGTGCAGTGCCAACAATTCCGTAAAAAAACCAAAAAAACCACGACATATCTGAAAGGATGAAAAGCTACTTTTGCTAAGTAGCTGTTTGTTAATTTGGTCTGAGTTGGTCCTTGTTGAAAAAGGTCCAAAAATTAATGAGGCTGCTCCACATGACATCTCCTAAGTTCTCTCATATGGGACATCCTAACACTTCACACAGTTTTCCTGCTGCTTCACTGATGCAGGGCCAGGCTCCAGCCTAGGTGTGTCTCTGGATGTCTTCTCAATGATGGCAGTGATTTAAGTGAAGGTTATAACTGAAAGCCAATTTGCACTCAATTTTACTTGCATATGAACCAAAAAACAAGACCGTAGTTGGAAAAAACCAAACACAATAAACAGAAAAAAAAAACCCAAACAAAAACCAAAACAAACAAACAAACAAAAAAACCAAATAAAAAAAAAAAGAAACAAAAAAAGCAAAAGCAAAAACAAACAAAAAAAAAAAAAACCCAAGTAATCAAAACCAAACTGCAACAAACAACCTAACCTAAAAGAAAATAAATAAATAAATAAAAATAATAAGAAGGACTGTCCACACAAGGTAGTTTTGTTCCCAGAGTGGCTGCACTGTTCCTCCAACATACTGAATTAAATCTTCAAAGAAGCATCCAGTCATGTCAGTCCTCATGTAAGGGACTTGATACTGCCAGCATTCCCTTACTTCAGCAAATAACAGGAATCTATATCTTTCAAATAGATACTGAGATAAGACATGCCTTTTTAATCCCCACTGTAGGAAGACTTTAATCAATAAAAGCTCCAGTTTTGATCTACAGCCAGCCAGCCCATACATCAGGGTACACAGTGCCTGCAAAAAAAGCCATGCTAAGCCTCTGTTTGAGGCTCAGTCTTACTGCTTAACTTACCAACATTTTCAGACTGCTTTCATGGCATATTTTATACCCTGTAACAACCTGAACTCAAGGCTCAATGGCAACTTCCCAAAGATTTCTGAACAAGCAGAAATAAGGGTGGGGTATTTGTTTTATTGTATAACGAAATTTTAATTTAGATTTTCTTAGCAGCTAACTTGCATGGATAGTCATGGGAAGCGTGCTAGTGTCCAGCCAGCTGTCAGTAAACTCTCATTTCAGTAACAACACACAGAAATATTTTCACTCTATTTTCCAGCTCTTTAGCAAGAAGTGTCACCATACCCCAGATTCAATGGGGATGGAGGGTAAGAAAAAAGAAAATAGCCCTATTTTATATCTGAAAAGACATTTCTGGTGCTAGATGTTCTTGATAAGAACAGTAAGAGCACTAAGGCATGATTGCTGAAATATGAAGGTGCATCAATTTGGCTCAGAAATAAAATGCACAAGTGTAGCAATAAGGTGTGGGACAGTAGGACTGTGCTCAATTCCCCCATCACCCACAGCCTTTTTATGTGGACTTGCAGTAAAGGTCTCTAGCTCACAGTGATGGCACAATGTCAAGTAAGGTTTGGTGGCTCCTGACACGAAACACAGATCAGATGCTCACCAAATTATGTCATGTGAGCTTCAAAAATGTAGGTGAAAGCACACAGGTATCCAAAATAATTAGCCACGTTGCCATAAACCAGCCTTCTGCCCCACAGCAATGCTAAGCTTGAAAACCAAAAAGAAATGTTATTTTATGTTCTAGGTATCCAAGAAAGTAGTCCCAGAGAGCTTGCACATTTTAATTGTTCATAGATTAATTAAACCTATTTTCTTAAATTTGTCTTCTGTGCAGGTCTCAGCCTGCCTTGCAAAACAAACAGAATTTGAAGAAAATGTTCTCAATAATTAGGGTTGCATATTGAAATTCAGCATAGAACTAGAGGAAAGCAGACTTACAACAGCCAGCCAAAATGGCCAAAAAACTCCCAAGAATTTATGAGGGTCTGTAAACAGCAAAAAAAAAAAATAGATGCAGATTTTCTGGTTTTAATTATATTGGATGCTAACAGACTGAATATATAGAGATAATTTATATTGTAAATAGCATTTGAGATTAGAGAAATTTAATTTAATTTTGCAAAAAGTGTAGTAAAGAATTCTCACTTGATTTATTGTGTGCAAAGATTTACTCCTTCCCTCCAGAGCCACACGAACAAAGGAATGGCCATCTGCACATGGACAGCCTTACCTGGAAAAGGTCCCTGGGACACCCTGCAGGAAATTCAGAACCTTTAACCCTGGACCTTTGTCCTTCCAGCTGAAAAGAGCCATTCTAATGCCTATTGGTAGAATTTAAATGTATATTCTGTTTATTTAAGGTTTCCAGCTACTGGAAGAAGAGTGTGGCTACTGATGGTTGAGCAGCAGCTCTTGTTTGTGAACGAGGGCAGAATTCAGGTTATGCAGGTGGTGCATTCTAGAAGATGGGCATGGGACACATCTCTAGCTGCTTTCTCCTGAAACTTGCCCAGTGCATATGCATTTATCCACTAAAATACAGCGATTTCCAGGGCTGGCCAAAGTAAACCTATATCACACAGCAACATTATAGATCATGTTAGGACAGGAAGTGAAGAATAGCTCTTCCAATTAATGCCAGATAGGGAAATTCATTACATAAGATGTAATTACTTAAGCTGGAATTCGTCCAGAAGCTGGAGTTCAGCCAGAACACTAGTTTAACATTAAAATACCAAATAAAATTAAAAAGAAAAAAATTAACAAATCCTAATGGCATCCAAACCAGAGAAGACTTTCTTGCTTTTTGATGATGTGTTATCCAGTCAATGCAGAGCAACTGTGATACCCAAAATAAGTTTTCTCTGGGACCCGAAGTTAGAAAAAGTTGGGGAAATAAAATTGTTAACTCTTTTCTGAGGTGCATTTATTCATGCTCATCTCCTAGTTAGACATACAACACTTGTGATTTTTATTACAGATTTGGAAAAAATTATCTACCTCTGACAAAATTTCAGGTGACTTTATAAATGATTAAATGAACTCAGAATAAAAGTAGAGAACTGATAATTGAAATGTGCACAGTTGTGCATGTTTATGGGTGCACAAATGTGCACCTGTTTGAATGATCTACCTGTACACTGCATGCAAATGAAACTACCATCACTAGTTGTGAAAATCATCATCATCACTTCCAGAATCTCCCAAGGATTTTCTCAGTCCTCCCATTAAAATCCTTGTGAATAGCTGCTCTCCCAAGTACACCAAAAAATAAATCCAGTTCGTTAACGTGAGAGCAGCAGAGCTAATGAAGACTGTTTCCCAAATCCCCACTCAATATATCCAAGTCTTCCTCCACGCTACTTCCAACCTCCCTCCACTCCTTCATCCTTGTTCAAAATGAGGACACAGCACAGAACCTCCCTCCTGGATTTCCTAATTGCTGAGCAGGGAAGGGGCAGCACCAGAGCTGTATTTGTGCTGCTTGGCCAGCCAGCACATGGCTGCTCCCAGAAAGAAAAGAACACGAGCTCACCACGCTCTTCCTTGCAGCAGGAATGTTATTTTGCATCACCTTTTCCTGTCACTGGCAGCCAGTTGCCACAAAATTGGTAGAACTCCCACAGTAAACTTTGGTTGAAATTAATTAAAAGACTCCAAAGTTATGTGGAGCAGGCTGCCAGACAAACAGCGTGACAGCATAACTTGTGTTTCCTTAAGAAGGCAAGCTAAATAAGGAAACTATTAATAATTATTATTTCTGTATACCATGAGGCTCAAGTTCTTGACTAAGGCCTACAAACACTACTGTGATACTTATAATAAACAGAAAATTTGCCTAACAGAAGGAACAACAGTAGATGAAATGATAACACAGCTTGCATTAATTAACAACAGAGCTCACTATTCACAGAGGAAGTTGCAATAAGTATACAGACCTGGAGCCAAATTTTTCCTAAAGCTGAGCTAAGACACGACAGACATCTTCAGAAATACCAAAAAGTCAACAAGTCAGCAGTCTGCTATTTAGGTATCAGCAGAAGCACTGTGAGTTTTTAAAAAAATTAATTAAATAAATTAAATAAATAAATAAAGAGAATAGTCTCCTACTGTTCATTGCAGCTGGGAGCAAGGATGTCCCAGCAGGAGCTCTGGGCTTTTCAACTTTTGGGATAGGGGGACAATGGCCTCAGATTGCCACTTCCAAGCCTGACTGTCTGAAAGGCAAATAATTGCTGTGCTAATAAACCCAGCATTACTGAATAATTTACTCAGAGTAGAAACAAAAAAAACAGACAACGTTGGGGCTTTGTACTAGCATGGGAAAGTTGTATTTTAAAGATTCTTAAGATGCCTCCTCCACCTCTTTCTTAGAAGACACGTAAACATTACTAGAAATCAGTAAAATTTAATGGGATAGGTAGAATGGACCTAAATTGTGGAATGGGAACTCCTTAGGAGACCAGCCAAAGGCACAGTGTGGAAGAGCACTCAGAAAGTTATGTGTACATTATAACAATACCTGTACTAGCAAAGTTCACTGAAGCCAAATTCTCCTTCAGCAGAACACAAAAATCCCATGAGATTTGAGAAAATACTGCCATAATTTAGGAGGGAGGGACGGAATAACTACAAAATCAAAATAAAACAAACAAAAGCCACTAAACAGCCCAAAATGTGTATTCAAACTTCTGATATAATACTGTTTTCCTCAGACAGCAAAATGTCCTCTTTGTGGGTCTCAAACCTCCAGACCATAGGCCTAAAAAGCAACCTTTAGAATTAAATAGAATTTCCTTTGCAATTGTCCAGGTGTTCTGCACAGCAGCCTGTGAGTTGTTTCACCAGATCCATGCAGAAGGTCTTCATTTGACTGCACACTTAAAATTGGACATGTCAGCAATACTCTCAGGAACAAATTGCAAAATGTTTCCATCAAGTGCTGCTTAATACACATTTGTGTGGTAAATAGTCATGTTTCACCTCCTTATTTATGGCTCTGCACTTATTTTTCTTTTAAATAGGAAAACAAATTAATAGATTTTCCTGACTCTCAAACCACCTTGCTCTAGGAAGTAGTCAACTTATTGTGCAGAGTTAATTATCAACCCCACAATTTATTTTGAATGTATAGAGATGACATTGTATAATTTGCTATACATCTTCACAACCTCAGTATACTAGAGATACGGGTGTGCATAAGTAAATAGACCTAAAACATCCCAAAACAATGTCATAAAACAGCAAAAAATATATATTTTATGAGCTTATGATGGAGTAAGTATAACTGAATACATTTGTCCTACAAAAGAGGCTTCATACACGTTGATCTTGGCTTGAAGAAGGGCTGAAAATATGCATCACAACATTAAAAAGCTGGGAGAAACCAAGCTAGACAGTGGTTCTGGCATGGATCACAATAAGGTCCTTTGCTAGGGATCCATTGTACAATTAATTATTTCTTTGGTGCTTTTTGGTGGAAGTGTTTTCCAAAAGCACCAGGCATCCTGCCATTAATGAAATACACATCCAGTTTTATGAATGCAGGCAGCCCTTCCTTCCCCAAAGATCCAGATTTCTCCAGTAAATCACATTGTGTCATCTCTCCCATCCCTTGCTGCCTTCATTTTACTGTCACCCTCAAAACAGTGAATTTCAAAGCACTGAGACCCTTCCTCTATCAGAGCCCTCCTGTGCCAGACTGACTGAAATACTCCTGGTTGAAACACCACAAGGATGTAGCCCTAAAATCCACCCTCCTCCTTAAGTTAGGTTTGCTTCAGGTAATTTAGACTTTTACAGGAAAGCATTCATCTCTGAAATTTGATGCAGAAGTTGAGTGGTAATTGATGTGAGTTACAGAAAGTCCCAAACTGAGCTAGGCCAGAGATCTCAATATGAGGGAATAAAGTTGCTACCAGCTGAAATAACAACTTTTTGGTCTACTTCTTTCATTATGCCCCTCTGACACATCTTCACCACGTGTAAATGGAGCCACAATTATATGAATCGACCATTATTAGAAAAAGATCAACAGCCAAAGCCACAAACACCAACCTTGTATTACATTCAAGTAAAAAGGTTATTCAAGTAACAAAGTCAAAAACCCAGGACATGTGAAGGAAACAGTCTTGGAGATAAGAGATGACTTGGCAAAACCATCTCTAGCAGTTTAATCAAAAAGGGAAGATTAAACACTACCTGTGGCAAGACAGATCGTTAAAGACAAACGATGATCTCTCAAGAAATGGAGAGCTGTAAAGCTGAGGGCTGTAAAGATGAAGGCTTGCCAACCTCCTTAATGACAGCCTTGTCCAATAATAGATTTGATTTCTTTTTCACAACTTTTGACAATCAAGAGAGAATTAGGTTTAAAACAGAGGTGGGAGGTCATCACTTTTCCACCACGGCTCGTGCCTTAACAAGCCACGCAGGCCAGAAAGTCATGCAGCAACATCAAATGTTTTATAATGAAAATCTATTTTATCGCAAGCTAAAGTAAATGGAGGGTTTCATTGTACAATTGGGAGAGAATGCAGCTTAGCAGTTCAAAGGACAGAGGGAATTAAAAAAGTGGGGAAGAGAACCCCATGCACATAGGCAGCACGAGAGGAGGTGACTCGGTCACTCTGAGGAGACTCAGAAGGGTCACGAAGAAGAAACTGAGAAAGGACAAAACACTGCATGCTGCTTCTTGTCAGGATAAGAAGGAAACAGCAGTGCAAGTTTTATCTTGAACCCTGTAACGACATTCTACCAGAGGTGCTCAAAACCCAACACTTTTTCATGTTTTTATGAATGTTTTGAAGAATGGGATGGAGATAAGTCTCATCAGACTGACCAGAGCAGTGGTAAAGTACAGTTTTGTCTGAGACAGTCTATCCCAAATTTCTTAGTGGCATATAGAACAAACATGGAAACATTTCACCCTGTATTTAAATGAGATTTCCCTTTCATGAGAATATTAATGTTAGCTTAATTACTTTAAAGCACAGTCATCCTCAGTTAGGGCATGCTATGACTGATATGCAACACATGGAACTTGGAACTTTAAAAAATAAAAGGGTTTTATCCACCATTTCCAGCAGAGTTTATGGTTTAGGCCACTCTTGTCAAAAGTAATACCTTGAGTGGATGAAGTCACTCATGTGACAAGCAATAAGAAATCTAGCTTCATGCAAATTTTCATCTCCAGAAAGGGCAGAGACCCTTCTCACCAGGCTAGGCTGTGAAGGTTTGAGGGCTGGCAGAAGAGAGGGAGGGAACATGGAAATGTGGGTCAGTAAGAGCTCCCGGCCATGCAGCGCTGGGGTCTGCCACAGAGCTGTGTCTGCTCCACATCAAAGGTGTCACCAGTCTCTGAACTAGCAGCTCTCTGTCCTGTCTGGCCTCTGAGCTTTTGCTTTCCTACCCTGAAGTGATTTTCAAGGGGGCATGGCTGTGTGAGAGACACCATCCCTTAGATGAGCTGGAAACATATGGCACTGACCACATGTGGTCATTAGAAAGTCCCGCTCCAATTTTTGCAAGGCTAACAATATTAGCCCCGGTATCCTGGCCAAATTCCAATATAGGTAATTATATTCTGGATAATGACATACAGGCTAGTTTTATAAGGTTTAATATACATTGTGGAAAGTGGCTTGCACCTAAGGGCTCTGAGTTAAACTCATTGCACAGTCAGCTGGGATAAAATTAGAGAAGAAACTACCCAAGCATGTCAAATGTTTAAGCTTTAAAACCCTGTGTAGACTGAAACAAAAGAGGAAGGGATCCAGGGGTGCTTTAGCATAATCAAGCTGGCTCATGCCACTGAAGACACAGCTGGGATGCAGAGCTCACTGCTGCGAGGAAATTTGTAACAGCATCCCCACCCCACCTTCAGCAGTGGGTGTGCATGCATGTCAAATTACCAGGTTAGGAGAGAAGATGGAGCAGTGGGATGCAAAATGTTGTTTGCTGGGTTGTTCTTTTTTTCTTGATTCCCCCCAAGCAAAATAGAACCAAAGAGGTCTTACTAGAAAAGCCCCACAGTTCAAGCACTCACACCTGTTGCACAGCAGCTCAAAATACCAGAATTAGTGCTACTCTCCTACTAACTTGTATTTGTCTCATCTTGCCCTGTCTGAAGACACCAACACCAGCACAAGACCCAGCTGTAACCACAGCCTGGCAGCCCATCCACTGGGTTCTGTTCATGGAAACCCCTGAGGCTGATGCTCAGCCCCAGAATCATTTGGGTGGCAAAACATGTCCTTCCAGCATACCATTAAAATAAAAAAAAAACCAAAAAAACATTCAGAGTGTGCCTCCCACACCTCAGCTGCCTCAGGAGGCATTCACTTGCAAGGGCTTACTGTCCTCAGTCAAATTTGTTGACATGACCTACAATTTTTGGAGAGCCAGAGATGGAGCACAAGCAGATATGCCAGACCTAAGGGCTGAGAGCACAATGGGAGAGTAACATTTTTTAAAAACATTTTACACATCGTACAAGCACAGAAACCACCTCTCTCCATATATTTTATACCACGCAGAACAGAATAAAAACAGTTTCTCAATCGAAATTGCAGCTGAACAAAAGCTAAGGAAGAAGTTCTTCACTGTGAGACTGGTGAGGCACTGGAACAGGTTGCCCAAAGAATCTGTGGATGTCACATGCCTGGAAGAGCTCAAGACCAGGTTGGATATGGATTGGAGCAACCTGGTTTAGTGAAAGATGTCCCTGCCCACGACAGACGGGTTGGACCCAGCTGGTTTTTAAAGTCCTTTCCAACTGAAAACATTCTATGATTCCTCAAAACCAGCTTAAGATTTGAAGCTTCACCTTTGGCTAGCAGGATGTGCCAGGCAATGGCACTGCAGTACAAGCAGCCATCCTTTAGTCTTGAAATAAAGTTCAAGTTGAGCTGGGATTTGTTTTTCCCAATGTTACGAACAGGTCTGGTCTTGTTTTGGTGTTATCACACCAGGACTCTAAACTTGAATCCATGTATTTCAAGCACCACGTACTTGTAGGCACACCAGCTCATTTTAAGATGCTCTGTACCTTTCTGGGGCTTGAATTCCAAGCTGCCAAAGACAGGAGACACAGGCTCTCACCCCCACTCTCCTCATGCAGACAACACTGCTTCATCTCCTCCATTCCTCTCCCCATTAAAACACATTCAAACATAATTAGCGTAACATTAAAAATGGAGGAAATTTTGTAATTGCCAGTTGTTCTGTAGCCATGGTTACGTCTGAGATTTATACCAAGTGATGCTGGCCCGAGCACGCACAGGCAGTTAGCAGGAACAGCAGTGGGATAATGTTTGTGTGCACGTGCAGGTGTGCTGAGATGCCTGCTTGCCAAAAGAAAAAGAGAGGAAAAAAAAAAAAAAGAGATGGGGGAGGAATGGGGAGGGAGAGAAAGGAGGGAGGCTGGGGAGGGGAGAGACTGAGAATATTCGGTGACATTTAAGGTGCTAATATCTGGAAGTCAACCTTTAATTTGACAGCTTTTAGTGCTAGTTAATTTCACTCATCCAGACGAGGTGTAGGAAATTTGCAGCACCTTTAAATTATCACGTTTTTCCACGCTGCCTGAGGCCTATGTGGAATACCTGAGCCATACTTTCTGCCCCCCTCCCCAGCTCCCCCTTCTCTCCTCCCTCCCCCCCTCCACCATTTTCAGGTCAGTTGAAGTAAAACTTTCATTCCCTTTCTCAGACAATTAATCTTTAGCTAATTGAAGCAGGAATGCTGCAGGATGGGTTTCACTGGGGCCTGTAAATCTCATTTAGCAAAGTGAATTCCAGGCACATGCTGCACCTAATGATGTGACAGGTGGGCTGCACCACAAGACAGCAGCCGCCGAAAAGTTGATTCTCATTAGACCCTGGGAGTCCTGCAGTCAGTTTTCTGATGGCTGAAGAACACTAATCGCATCTGTTTGCTGCTGGGTGGGGTGGCCAGGGGGGGAGAGGCAGCAAGAAAACGAGGGGGGGCCCTTCCTCTCTTTCATGAGTTAATATCCTTGACTCCTGCCCAAAAAAGCAGTAGGTCTGCCTCCCACCATGCGCTCAGCCTCCATTCTGCTGACTCCTACAGGGTGCACCCTTTTTCTAATTAACTGGAATGGCTATGGGAAGCAAAGGAGGCCTTGTGTTGGGTGAACCAATTATTTTGAAGGGTATTAAGTCATCAGATTTACTTTTATCTTGATTGCATTGTGGAAATCGTGCATAATTAATGGTGGGAGCTTATTAGGAAAATGATTAGGCAAATTACACAGGTGTCGGATGCATTTTTTATGATAAATTTGCTAGAACAATCCTGCAATTCCATCTGTTCAGCTCATATCAGAATGTCACTCTGGAAGAAATTAATGGTGCAGAGTCACACAAAGTTACTGGAGGCCTTGGATGCAGATTTATGCTTTAAAAAAAGATGCAGTTAAAATTACCCAGCAATTTCCTAATAAATACTTGATGCTACCGTTCAATAAATTACTTATTTAATCTTAAAAGAAAATGATAGTCAGCTGGAAACTAAAAAGTGGAGAAAGCATAAACCTCATTTTGTCAGGTTGATGTGCACGTAAATAAAAAATAATCATAAGACATAATAATTCTTTGCAGTGGGATGCTGACTGGAAACAAGCTGTCAGTGTCCAAGTACCTCTGCTAGGTATTTTTTCCACAGATACAAAAGCTTGCCTTACAAACCCTGTGCTGGTTCTAAAGTGGCAGAGCCAGCTCCCTTTTCTGTAATTTTGGCATTGTTTAGCAGCAGGTTCTGGAGGTCACATCCTGGAAGTCAGAGAGGACACCCAATGCTGTGCTCATGTCTTTGCTTCTTTCACTCTGCACTTCCTGCCAACACCAGAAGATGAAAACCACGAAACCAAAACCATGGAATGAATCTCTCAGAGTGACTCAGTAAACCAGTGCATAGGGGTTTTTTTGTGTATGTAAAAGAGTGTCTGTGTGTGCATTTGTAGGTCTAGAACAGCAAAGGCCAGATACTCTGCCCCTGGAGATGCTTAGAAACTGCAGCTATGGATTACCTATTATGCATCAAATCAATAAGCTCATATTCCATAGAAGAAGCATAATTTTTACTAGCTAATATAATATCATTTCTCAAAAAATTACAAGTAAGGAGGCAGAAGTGACTAGGTGTATGAGGAGAGCACGACAAAGAAAAACATGACAAGGTTTAATCGATGGTGGGCAGTTTTATAGTCAAATCTGATTTTTAGGTGTATATTTTTCATAATCTGACTGGTTCATTGCCATCAGTACAATACAAAGTGGCTGTTGTCTGCTCTAGAAACAGCTCTGAGGAAGGCACAGCCCCAGATGTTGAGTGTCCTTAGGAAAGACCTTTCAAGCCACCCTCCAAGCTCCTGGATACAATCCACAGGACCTGTGGGATAAGGGTAGCAGAGAATATGGCCAAGACTGTCCCAAAAGAAGGATGGGGTTGCTCTCAGGGCTGCAGTTACCTTGTCTGGATTACTCAAACAGCACAACAGGCCCCATTTTCATGGCTTTGAAGCTACCTTGAGCATCCTGAATGTCTTCAAAATCACAAAGCAGGCTTGTCCCTTGTCACAGATGCCTCCCCTGTGGTCCTCCAAGGGCCATTATCCTGGCCAAGCTCCACAGCACTGCAGCACTACAATCTCGTTCCTCTCTCCTGTTCCTCAGTGTCCCATTGCCACAGGGCCCTTGAAAAGAAGACTTATTGGCAAAGCAGAATATTTTGTTAATTTGGGGATTTCTGTTCTTTTCAGGACGTTTAGGTTGTGATGATGTTATCAGAATAGAAGTAAGCATCTCTCTTTT
This sequence comes from Rhabdornis inornatus, assembly GCA_013397075.1. NCBI lineage: Eukaryota > Metazoa > Chordata > Aves > Passeriformes > Rhabdornithidae > Rhabdornis > Rhabdornis inornatus. Next base: position 1,331,366 of record VWZS01008706.1, on the reverse strand, counting down.
GGTGCTCTGAAAAGCTTCTAATGACCATCGACTTCTTAAAAAATGCTGGGAACTGTAGCACTAAACAGCAACCCATAAGAAAATTCATTTTTTTTCTCCCTAATATCCAAGTCTTGGTAAATACCAACGATACCAATCTCTGAGACTTTTGCCTTTGATTAATCCTTCCCTGCAGACTGAAGCTGCTGATACTACACACAACCATCTGCACTTGTGGTGAAGGCAAAGAGAGTGAATTCCAAACAGCCCCTCTCTGCAAGAGGGGCCGTGGCAGCAAGACCTCGTGGGAGTTTTATGTCCTCTATAAATAGTCCTTGGCTCATCTGAAGACCTTTCTTCTCCTTCAGACCCTTTGCTGAGCACATGCTTTGAAATCTGCTTTCATATATCTCAATTGTAATAATTGTTTTCAGAAAAATTACACAGGCATAGAAGCAAATATGGTGAGCTGCTGCCTCTGGGTTAGTTTATTACTGTTTGCTAATTAAGATTATTGATAAATCTTGTGTTTATTCCATGTGGGCTATTGCAACAATACAGAATAATGCTATTAAACACAGCAGGTGACCCTAATCCAGTTAATAAAGTATTAGAGAAATTTTAAGATAAATTTGAAGAAGTTACAGTGACTACCCTCCTACATTTTAAGGGATGTCTGGTATCTAGTGGCTAATGGCCCATAACCCTTATCCAATATGGAGTTTCTAAGCATTTGATCAGATAAAAAGCATGTTTTCAAGCAATCATTATTCAAAGGATCAGACACAGGGATACTAATGTATGATTTTGTACCATGAATAAAACATTTCAGATGATATCCCTCAAAAAATCTATATTGGAATTTATATAGGTGAGAAAGGAAGGGTCAAGTGAATTTCACAGAAAGAGATAGAGACCCATCTGTATTAAATGAAATGGGTTAATATAAACCACAGCAAGACCAAGAGTTGTGAGTTCAGAATATATGGCCCTGTATGTAAGAGTGACAGGTTACAGACAGGCTACTTTCCATTCTCCCTCGGGTATCTCCCTATCCTGTTAAAGAAACTAGTACTGTTTCTTCTGAGAAGAAATGTTATTGGCAAGATAGGACATAAGAGGAGGAATCAAGCTACCAGATGTCCTTTTTAATTGCTGTAGTTATTGTGGGAACACAGGCAGAGCACTGTTGTATGGCCAAGCCCTCACCTGTGGGAGTCTGAAGTACAATGCCTCACCCAGTTCTCCTTCAGGTGCCAGAATATCTCCAGGTGCTTTCACACAGGTGTGTTCAGACAAACCAAGTGCCTCACCCTTCAAACCCACCAGCCTGCATGAGTTCTAGGAAGCTATGGCAGGACAAACATATTAGAGACATACTCTGAAAGCTGGCACACTTTGCATGGATGTGCTCCTGGAGACATCACTGCAAATGGAAGACCTTGCCAAAGCTGAGACTTTCCAGTCTCATGCACCAGCCACAATGCTTTTTTGATTTTGACTACTGGCATCATATTTCTAGTGTACAGTATCCCTCTAATACTATAAGCAATATTTGTTTTTAAATTAAACGTTACCTTTCTCTTCCAGAGCACCACTCAGTTTTCTTTGAGCCCTACCAAAATAACTAATTCCTAATCCTTAGTACAAATAACCAGCTCAAAACAAACAGGCCCTTTTGTAGCATTGACAGTATTACATTTTTAGCACATGATAAGCTTTCAGCTAACACCTAGACTTTTCCTAGCACTCTGAAATGTAGGTGGTAAAAAACACAAAGCTATTTGCTTATCCAATTTTCTGAGTACATCTGCCACATCATGATTTCAACTGCAGAACATTCAAGACTTTGCCCTGGTTTTGCCCAGACCAGGATTTTGTTAGACAACAGAGTGATTCATACGAGCTTCTGAAATTATTTTAAGTGATTTTTTTTTTCTGTCTTGGCAAGTGGAGAAAAGCAGTGCTTCCCATCAAACACTAATGGAAGGGCCCAAACGCAGAACACCGCAGAAACGGAGAATGTTTTGTATAAAAACCTGTTCTTTTCCCAGGTTTTCATGCCTTATCCACCACCTCAGAAACAAGGGGCTGGTTGAAGCCTTCCCCCAGAGCAGATTGGTGTTTTGCAGCAGGGGGATTGATGAGGAATGCCGTTGGGATGCTGCCTTGCAGATGGCGAGCGCGGAGCAGGCAGCGCTGCCCTGTGACAGGGAGGAGGCAAAGCCTTCATTAAAACATCAGCTTCCCCCAGCAGCTCAGCCTGCCTGACACGCCTAACCTGTGTGCACATGTCAACACAGAACGCTTGCTAATGTTGCTGAGGCTGTAAATAAGGGTTCAGACTATACTCTGAAGGAGATTAATGAGTGGAGTGCTTCCTTCCCTGCTGGAGGCTGAAGTAGGTTCCCTATTAAGATGCAGTATCTGTCACTGTCAATAGAGACATGCTGTGTGGGTGTGAGGGGAGGTTAAGAGGTGTCTCTGAATCTGGTAATTCCATGCTTTTAAGGGTCTAGCACGGGGGACTGACACACTTGAGCAACATCAACTTCCTGAAACATGTTTTCCATTAATAGAATAAGTCCAGTAATGTCTGTGGCCAAAGAGGGACAAATGCAGAGGAACTGGGGGTGCTCCCTTTTGAAGAAAGCACAGAGTTTTCTTCTTAAATTTAGGAAAGTAGAAACAAATAAACTACTACCCTGTGCATACTCCATGCAAATTTCAGGGAAGGGAGAGGGACTGGAGAAGTTGTTCCCTTCATGCACGCTTAGAACTGTGTTCCTGTGGCAAATTTTATGTCTGCGTTCCTTACCCATGCCCCCCTGACTCCTTCCCTCTGTAGTTCAGGTAAACAACTATTCTTATTTGTAAAACATCCATTTCTCTGATATCAGAATGTCTGACAGAACTGGGTCTTCTTCAGAAAGCATTTGATATCATCCCCTGAAGGAAGGGTTATCCATTTTTACCCATGGGAAAGCACAAGGAGGTTCAGTGTCATATTCGAGTTTGAATTGTAAATGTGTCCATGAAGAGGGGTCTCAATTCTGAACTCACGAGCTCTTTAAGTGTCTCTGCTCTTGGGGCTGGATTCAGAAAACAAGATTCCAGCTCTTGGGGCTGGATTCAGAAAACAAGTTTCCCCATACACCCAATGCCTATTTTGTGGTGAGGATTGCTGGAAAAGATGGCCAGCTCACTCAGCCTGGGCCAAGGAAGCTCTTCCCTACGTTGTTCAGGACTTTTTTCTATGTATTTGAACCAGAATGACTTTCTAGATCAGAAACTTGCAGTATAGAGTTGAATAGCACACACAAGCTACAAATTCCTGTGCATTTAAACACAGATATGTAGCCCACTGGCTCCTCTTAATACCCCTAAGGAACATATAAGTTTATACAAATCAGCCTTTCTTCATTAATTAGAAGATTTGCCTTTTGTCCAGTACTTAGAAGAGAGTATAAAATGAATTTAACACACAGCAATATCACTCATTTTTCCCTAAAACTCATGTCTCCTTCATGGAAGCTGAAAGAATTTGAGGAACTAATCTAATATAATTATTAATTTCAAAAGGAAAAAAAAAAGTGTAACAAAAGATTACATTAAGATTTTAAGACCCAGCTACGTTTAGCAAAAGCAATCAACTAAAAAAGAAAGTGAAAAGTTGAAAAGGGAGAAATTGCAGGGAAAAAATGGGAGCCTATGCCAAAAAATCGCTTCTAGCTTTGCATGCTAAAAATTTATCTCACTTAAGTACCTGGATATGTAGCCCAAAGTCAATGGGAATTACAAAGGGCAGCACCTCTGAATAATAGATCAATTCTTTAGCTCTATTCTCAGTTATTGGCAGAAGGCAAATGCTATTTACTCTTCCTTTACATCACCAACCTTACTGAACACCTAATAGTTCATGCTTTTGTTTTGTATTTTTACTTAGAGAATAAGCCTATTTATTATGAAATTTCACCATAAAAATACAATACAACTAGAAAAGCTGCCTACAAATAGCACATAAGGATTAAGCAGCCTTTGGACCCTCCAGAACGTTGTGTCTTGCTGCTTGCAAGGGGAAAATCAAGGGGAAAAAAATGCCTCCTAATTTATCAAGAGCACATTATTTTTATGTATAACATGGTTGTAAGACACATGTGTTACTCTGCACCGTGCAGTGATGCTTTCCCAGTCTTGACAACTTCCCCAGAACTGCTCAAAGAGCATCTGGCTTTGCAGTGGCTGAATGCTGCTTTCCCTGGCACACAACCTCACTGCAGCCTGAGTGCCCTGTGAGAGGAGCCAGGTAGCCAAGGGCAAGGATCATGGCATTGTTTCAGACAAGATTTTCATGAGCTGCAATACTGAGGTATTTTCAGAATCTAGGTGTTGGGAAATAGCATCTCCTTGGCCTTCAGCTTATATGAGGTACAAAATGACCCATTAAATGGTGGAAGGTGACAGTGGCTGCAGATTTTTAAAAATTCATTATTGAGCATATATTGTTTGAGTGGAAGGAAGAACTAAGTCAAGGAAACAAACTGTAATTTAAATCTCGCTGCTGACTTCATTTTTAGAGATAGAAGTAGTGCAGTCCAACCCAGTCCTTCAAAAAACCCAAACTTGCAGCATATTTAAGTGTCCCAGAGAAAAGTTGATATCTAGTGCCCAATAATGTGAAAAAAACAAAAAATTGTTTTTGTTGGCAAAATTGAGCAAAAGAACTCCTCCTTACTTCTAGCTGCTGGGCTTTTGCCCCGCATGCACAGCCAGAGGACTTTCAATCGTTGGTATTTGTTGTTTTTCTAGGGATATGGTGTCCTAAATCTCATCCTAAACCTACCTGCTGATCTCAGCTAACAGCTCCCAATGGGGGAGTACTTGGTGTAGAAGGAATATTACTTTACCTGTATCAAATGTAGGAAAATATTGTGGAAAAGCTATCAAAATAAATTACTAAAAAAAAAAAATCAAATTATGCCTGGACTACTGACTGGGGTTTTTTTGTTTGTTGTTGTTGTTGTTGTTTTTTAATAGTTTTGTTTTTGGTTTTTTTGTTGTTTTCTTTTTTGTTTGTTTGTTTTTGGTTTTTTTTGTTTGTTTCTTTTTTTTTTTTCAACAGTTCTTTATACTTTTACTGTGACAGGTAACTAAAGCTGGATTTCAATAGGATGTTCCTGGGGAAAGAGGAGATGAATCCCAGACATTCCTTCAAGGATGAGCCTGCTGTACAAGCAGTACAACACAAGGTGTGTGCTGACTCGTGTCACTAGATTAAAAAAATTGCTTCACATCAGAATAAGTATTTTTGGGGAGAAGGGAGACAGAGAGACAGAAATAAAATTCCTCTTCAAATCTCAAGATAGAAGATACCAGAACATATAGATATAAACCATGTCTTACAGAAGCAGATGTGATTGGTAAGATACACACAAATAATCTCTCTTGAGGAAGAAAAGGTATCTCTTTGATGATCTGATATGACTAAAAGACTCAATAACCTCAACACCTATTGACCCATGTGAAAAACAGGGGCAGATGGTATCAATTGTTATGTTTGTTTGTAGAAAAAAAAAAAGAGCGAAATTCTCCAAAACTGTCTTCTATACAGTTGTTTGTTTTGGTTTTTTTTATGAAGAAAAGACAGCTACAATAATGTAACTAGATTTCAAAAACTGTGGGAAGGTGGCATTTTAAAAACTTGGGGAAAATCAGAAAAGAGCTGAGAGAAGCTCTCACAGTTGCCAGGCACAAAAATCAGAGAAAAATACTCCAAGTGCATAAGGCTAAACTTAAAATAATAACAGGTCAAAAACACAGCTGAAAGAGTGAAATACAAAGATGCAAGTTTGTTGGAAGGAAAGGAAACATTTTTATAGTTTTAAAACCATTTCTAAACCCAAAGTTCATAGTCAGATTACTTATAATAGCAACATGGTGACAGAACTCAAACTAAGTTACATGACCCATTCATTTGACTTCAAAATAAATGTTTATTTTTCACTTAATGAAAGAACTGGAAGAAAAAGGGCAATAAAAGTATTCTCTCAAATATTTTTATATTAAAGTTACTATCATAGATTTGCCTTCTTAAAACTGGGTCCTCTGTCATCTTTCTATGTTCTGAGCATACTGAGAGAAAAAAAAAAAAATTTAAAAAAATTTTATTACCAACCTTTCAATTTTATGCAGTTCAGTCCTGAAGTCCCCATTTTATAAACTACTCAGGCCTTTATGGCAGGGAAAGGGAGCAGCAGTCAATTCCTTAGAGATGAAGGACTGACAATTGTCAAAGATTAATGGCATTCATGGTTACTGATGTGGCCAACAGCCAGACACCAATTTTTTAGTTTTCATCTGAGCAAAACTTTAGTTAAAACAGGTGCACATAACTATGTGGTGCATTAATTGCTGTTTATCTTCTGAGACATCATCAGCAAACTGAATACCATCAGCCTCTGACTGATGAGAGGGTCTCAGCCTCTCAAGAGTCAGGCCTCGGAATAGACTTTTTAATTCTCCTTTCCAGATCTGAAATATATAAAAGACTATGAGAATGATGTGTGGATGTATTAACACAGGTGGAAGCAGCCATTCACCCAAGGGGAATTACACAACACTCCCTGGAGTGCTTCCAAAAGGGGATGCCAAATAATGTGGAAAATATTTGCATCCTTAGAGACAAAACCTAAATAATAGCAGGAGTTAGGTCCTTGCAACCAAACACTGACACCCTTCTCTAGACAATGATGCCATTCTTTCAAGTGGCATTTACACTTGTCCCTAAGTGTACTACTCCTCTTTTCTAAAACTGAGTTGAAAACCAAAAAAATATCAGCAATACACTTTCATATTTCAGATGTTGTGAACCATTATAGAGCCACTTCAATTAACCATCCTTGGCACTACACCTCCTGGAAGAAAATTATTAGATTGCATCCTTTGGGCATAGAATCAGAGTGACCCAGCCAGCAAAGATGGGTCAGCCCTTGCAGTCAATTTAAACTGTAGGTGACAAATCTGCAGTAGCAGCATTCAGGTTTTACAAAAGTGGTTCAGATGATTAATTCCATACAAAAAGACACTGGGGATGTCGATTACTTAAAACCAAGAAAATAACAGTTTGTAATGAGTGACAGGAAAACAATGAGAACACTGTGGACATGACCAGATTCTTGCTCTTTGAAGGTAAACTTCTACAGCAAAGTATTCCCACCCAAAACCACATCTGTAAGAATCTGTATCAAGCCAGTTGCACATCAGCTCAGAGTGTAAACACAAGCACTGCCACAACAGAACGAGCCATTTCAACTGGTCTTTTCCAAATAGGTCCTTGATGATCAGTTCTGAACGTTTTCAAGGTTTTCAAGAAATCCTTTGCTGTCCAGAGGCTGTCCTGCATTGATGAGAGAGCAGAGAGTTGTTACTCATGCCAACTAGTTGTGAAAGAAAGTCTTCTGAAATGCTATTCTGGTCCTTAAAACACAAATAAATATTTATTGATGAGGGAGACTAGGGAAAGGAAGATGTATGAAGGATCTGCCACACAAGAGAAAGTAAGTAAAAAACTCTCCACAGCCCCAGAATTTTTTTTTTTTTACCTCTAGCTTACCAACGACATTAGGACAAGTAAACTAATAAGGCATTCTGAACAAACTGAAATAACAACTTTTTTTTGCAACCTTAGCATTACCTACATGATTATTCTTCAGTACACACACATAGACCCACACACACACACAGAGTGCAACAATTTATTTTAATGTAATGCTGCCCCCTTGTGCTTTTGTATACAAGGAAGTTTTTGTCAATAACCAAGGTTTGTAGCAACTAAAGAAAAACAAGAAATCGGCCTTTTCCTCAGCTCTGAGCTTTCTCACTGATTTTTTCACTAGAGCAATAATATGATCTTATGCAGCACTCAGCAGTCTCAGAGCCTAAGGAAATATGAAACCTGTATTATCATAAAAAATAAAGATATACAAGGAGAGCACAACATGTGTAAGTCAAAGATGAGAAAGGAAGACAAAGGTCAAATCACACAAAGTTGCAATAAGCAACCGAAAATGAGTGCAAAATAAATGATTCCATTTCGTACATTAAGTTGTAGAATGTCAACACAAAAAACCAGGTTTTGCAGGGGATGGAAAAGAAAAAGTGAGAGGCAAAAGGAGAAAGAGAACTCTACAGCTCGAGAATCAACCTCCTTCCCACTGGGAATCCAGCACCAGGCAGCATTTCCTTACCAACTTTTGAACTCCCTGACACACGAACTTGTCAAGTGTCCCATGTTAGAGGGACATTATAAACTTCTGAGAAGCTCATAAGAGAAGAAAATTCATCTTTGGGAAGGTTTGGATTAGAATAAATTCTCTTTCAACTGTGCTGGTAGATCCCAAAACCAGGAGCTGTCTGGTAAATCTGTCTTTTGTAAATTTATCAGTCTGGTAAATTTGTTTTCCTTGGAGAGGGTCCCCCACAACATGGCTTGAGCCACGAGGACTTGGAACCACTCCATATGGCACAGCTTATGGCTGAAGACAAGGAAATTTGTCCTAGTGTTTTTCAAGAATATTAAAATCTCAAAAATGTAGAAAATAAAGCGTACAGGCACGACACAAACCTGTGGATACATAACATCAGTATTTACAGTCATTCCTTTTGAAATTTATACAAGTCCTACATCCTGATGAAACTTTCATTTGATGATTGCTTCCTGAAATTCCATATGAAGGATAATAAGCTTATGTGCGTTCATTCAGGTTTTGGATTAGGCAGAGATTTCCTTTAAAAACATATAATTTGTTCTCAAGCTTTATAAGAGCTAAATGATAATCAATAGCTCCTTGAAATCATGGCATAGATGCCTATGCATAAGCATCTATATAGTTATTGTCTGTGAGTTTGGTATTCAGGCTATTGAATACATACATGTCATTTAACTGGCCATTTTCCTTCTAAATCTCACAGCTGAAAAAACTATTCATAAAGAAAGGGAAAAAAAAATAAAACACCTGGCTTGTTTAGATCGAGAAGAGTGTGACAATTGAGAATTCCAGGTAAATTTTAGTAAGAAATTATGAAAAGAAAGCTGTAAATATTTTTTTTCCAGTAGCTGCAAAATGAAGGACATTTCCATTTTAATCTAGATTCAGTCTGACTTACAAATGTACAACCTTTGTATTTTAAATATTTCCATGCTTTAATAAAGTCAATGGAAGTCAAGAAGCTAAACAAAACCTTTTGTTTCTGTCTGAATTGCACATTTAATTTGAACTAGAATAATTTGGTTTAGCTTTTCAGAATGTTAAAGGAAACTTGATCATTTTTAATATAAGTTGACCCAAGATAATTTTTATTGTGTATCTGAGCTTGGTCACTGACCTGACTAAAACCTAACATAGTTATTCGAGGAGGTCTACTATAAATAAGATTTATCTTTAGAATTTCTATTCTTTACCATGTTTCATTTTGTCTTATCTTTCTTATTAATTTTTTTTATACAGAAATTCAGCAGATGCTTTTTGAAAAACTAAGAGTCTATGGTGTATTATTAGAATGTGTGAAACAGTATGCAAAGTGCCCTCCTCTGTTTTTCTCCTGTCTCTCACGAATGCAGATCTAAAAGGTAAGCAATTTAAGGATGTTGGCACCCTGTCTGAAGCAATGTTAGACATTTTTAAACTCTGTGTTCTCACTTCTCAACATACACATCTTACATAAATTAAATTAACTTGGCCTGGAGCACAAGCTGAGAGCCATCCTGTGACACAGAGGTGACAAAAAAAAAAAAAAAAGGGGGCTATAAAACAACTGCAAAACCTGTTAGTGAGTTGTGTGGTTTTAAAAAGAGATGCTGTGTCTCTCTAGTCTATGCTTTCTAAGCAATTCATAACTAGTACTATTAATATGCTTTATTTTCTGATGTTGTAGGCCTTAAAAAATTAACTTTAATATTAACATAATGTTAACTTTAATATTCCAGTGCTTCTATGTTTTTTCAGTCACCCTAATTGATTTCACTTGGACCCTTTCCAGATACTGTCATTTTCTATTTTTCAGCCTATCTTCTATTTTCCTCACTTTTCTCCATTCTTTCTGTTTTTCAGTCATTTCAGATCTGTATTTTCAGATATGTCCATTTTAAAAAGCTTTTCTATAGTTACTGCTACCATTATTATTAAAGGACTTACTACATGTATCTCAGCACCTTCTTCCTACCATTTCACAAAGGCATGTAAGGAAGGAAATTATTCAGGGTATCTCTCTTAGGGGCCCTGACTTCTGGCAAAAAACAATCTTCTGGGGGCAAACCATAGCAAAAGAAAACTTAGATTAGTTTAAAATTGGTTTCTGAAGTTGTCTTTGACATTACATTGCCTGTACTAGGATTTTTGTGAAATTATGTTCCTCATCTGAACGAAATCCTTTAACAATTAGGGATCAAAGCTGGGCTGTATGAGTGCCCCTCTCTCGAAATTATGAATAATTCACATTAGCAGGCACTGTACTACCTGATCAAACTCTTAACCTGATACAATATGAACTCTAAAATAAAAGACCCCAAAGTTAATTACCTCTTGTGTTCTACTACTCCAGGTAGACCAAAGCAAATTTTTGAAGTCTGCCTTGGACAAAAAGTATTGGAGGAGCAGGAAACTCAATAGAGCCAATAAATTTCTAAACAACTCCTGGATCCAGCTGGCACACTCTGGATCAAATCCTGCTTCTCCTACTGCAACCAAGGAGATTTGCTCCACTCAGAGAATGGAAATCCTTGTTTTTATGGAAAGGTCAAACTCAGGGTGAAGGTGTTTGTGTGAGGAGCCAGTGGCACTGGAGGAAAGCTCTCACTGCTGCCCTGGCACTGCTCAGCCACCAAATTTTGCTGCCCAGTCCCATTCTGACACCACTCTGGTCACTGACAGCTTGAATGCCTGTGTTAGCTTTGTAGCCAGGAGAACACAACGGTGGAGGCACATCTGGAAATTGGGTTTTATCTCATCTGAGCCCAAAATCTCCAGCACTACTTGGAGTTATCTGGGATGAAAGTAAAAACTTCCCTAATTGCTTGTGTATTTTTGTCTCCAATCTTCCTCTCAAAAAACCCACAAAAGAACAACCAAAAAAAAAAAAATAACCAAAAGAACAAACCACAAAACCAAAAAAAACAAACAAAACAACAAAAACAAACAAAAAAAACCACCCAAAAAAACAAACAAACAAAAAAAAACCAAAACCAAAATAACTAGAAGGAACAAAAATAATTTTCAATTCTTTTCCACATCTTTTTCATCTGTGAGATGAAAAAATATATTTTTTTTAAACTCTTATTTGACTTAGGCCAATAATAATAATAATAAAATAATTCTCCTGTATTATATTTCTGAATGAATCCAAGGTAAGTGATAATTAAAAACATGAGCTATCTATGTTGTGAAAAGCCAATAGAGAAAAAAACAAACAAACCAACAAAAAACTGTTGCTTACAGTGAATTAGAAAGTTTGTGAAAAATTTGAGAATTAACCAAACATTGAGATAGATGTTGAAAAAAACCAGTTTTTAGTCGTGATAGCTGATGGACTACTGCAGAGTCTCCCAAGACATGAGTTTTATTGCATGAGTTTCTTAAAACAATGCAAAGCACTCAAGAGTAGAGTGTAGGGAACACTCTAAATTGGTCCCCCGGGTAAGGACTAGCTGACCTAATTGGTATTTCCCATCTTTAATTTATGTGATCATACAGGATGCTGTTATCTTTTCATTACATTAACCCACAGGGTCAAACATTCCTCTGGTGGAGTTCCATTGGAACAGGCAGGTTTGCACCAGGACTCGGTTTGGCCCACACCATTTAAATCTGAAATGAATTTCAAACAGAGCTGTAATCAGCCTGATAGAGCAATATTATTCTCGAGCAGGGAGAACTGGTGGTTCCCTTCTATGAAAGGCAGATATGTTTATCAATGCAAACTTTATAAAACATAATACCCATCAAATATTACATGCCAGAACAGCACTAAACTACTCAGAGTGGTAAATAAAACATTAGGTTTGGAGAAGTATTTGGACTCTTCTTCACATTATTGCAATGTTTTATTCATATCCCACTCACATATTCCCTTCATTCTGTTAATCTCAGTGACCAGCCTGTGATGGAACTGCTCAGTTCTCCACTGCTCTGCTTCCTTTGAGTTGCACAACTCCTCTGTCACCTTCAGGGCAATCTCAGTTTACAAAGGTGTGCCTTTTAATTCATCTCTCGCTGTCTTTACACCAGGCCACATCACTGATGTGCAGTCAAACACAAGAGCAACTTCAGAGGACAGTTTCTGCAAAATTGCAATTATCAGTTTTTGGAAAGTAAAAATATGTGACAGTCCAAAATAGTTTTCTTAGGAGATTTGTCAGTGAGGAAGAGATATCTTTAACAAGCACTAGCCTGGACAACAATCTTCTCTCTCTCTTTTTTTTTTTTAATCCTTGCTCTATCAATAAAGGAATTCAAAGTATCCTGACCCACCATTCTGATTCTGCCTCAAAAATCCCAAGTAGGTGAAAGTAAATGTTGACCCTCTGTTTGTTCATCTGTCAAATTACTTCAGAATCTTCCTGAAGTTATTACAAGTCACCTCATGGCAGTTGTGGCACTAAGTTATATTTGCATCACGAAAAACTAGGTATTGAATGAGTTGCTAAAAAATGTTCCATCTAAACTGACATGTGATGGAGAGACAGACAAATGGCTTCGTGTGCAATCAATCAAGCAACAATCCATTTTCTCTAAGAAAGCCAAAAAACTTCTGCAGCAGAACAGTTCTGGTTCTGGATTGAAACTGTGCCTCTCAGGAGCTGCTGTTGCCTTTGGGACCAAATCCCAAAGACATCCTAAATGATTAGGAAGGATGGCAGAGGAAAGCCGTGGGAGATGTACATTGTGTCTACAGGAACATCAGGGAGAGCTTCTGGCTCCTCAGCCTGCACCCATGGCCTGGCCACATCCAAATTCCATGCAGGATCTCTCCTCGTGTCCAGGGACATGGAGTTAGGGCAGGAAGGGCTCTCCACAGCCACCTGTAAGAACTTTTCCCTCTTTTTGTCCATTTATGCCTTCAAAAAGAGATGCTCAGGAACTGAAATTCTGCTTGTGGTTGGTTGAGAATAAATGTCTTTAGCCCAACTACTCATGTAATTTAAATATATTAATCTCCATGAGGACAGACACCAAGGACCCCTCAATAGAATCCACAGGAAACAACACAAGGGAGAAGTTAAATCTTTATACAAATGGGGCTGCAAAATGTGCTTGCTATTCTTAGGCATAGGAAGTTTCAACAGATATTGCATTAATTTATCCTAAAAGTTGGTTTCTTTCTGTTTCAAATTGTTTTCTTTTTGTCAGGAGAAAATATTAATATTTTTCTTTGAAAATGAAAATAAATGTGTGAGTTTGTGTTCTTTTCTTGTCATTTTATTTCCATAGCTTGAGAAATATGCTACTTTTAATCTTGTCTCAGGAAAAAGAAAAAAAAATAAAGAGTGAAGATTCTGATATGAAGAATGAAATTTCAGTGATAATTACTGTGCATCAAATAGGTGTATGAAGCCCAGTATGTAAAATTCTTTCATCATTTGGGAAAAAAAAAAAATAAAAAATAAAAGCCCCTGAAAAATCTATGAACTGTCAGAAAAACAGGGTGGGAATTGCAAAGCTATCCTATGTGCCTTACCAAAGGGTTATTGCTTCAAGTAACTTATAAGTTACAGGCACACATCACTGCTGAGGGAAAAGTAATTTGTTGTAATCATTTTTAATTATAGTTATTCTTAATTATCTTTGCTGTATGTTTAAACATTAAAATACAAACAGTACTGCCATAGCACAGATGGCTGGTGCCTGCTATGCAGACTGTCAGGCTTCATTTAAGCACCACTGTCATTTTTCCCTACAATTGTAACTTACAGTAATAATGCACTTTCTTTGACCCATAACATTCATGTTTTAAGAAGAATACCTACCATGAGGCACCTAAACAAAGAAATTCTGAAGATAAACCCCATTTTGCAAGTTCCTCTAAAACAAAGACATCTGAAGCCTGAACCCAAAATCAGAACTGGTTGTTCTGATGAAATCCTATTCAGAAGAGAAAGACTGTTAGATAATTCTAGTTGTAAGCAGCTGAGGTCAGGGTGGTACAGGCAGGGCAGCACCTTCTACAAAAGGAACAGAAAAAAAATTGCTATATTTGATAATCATTCCTCTTCAACTGTATTTTCTTTTGTCTTTGAAGATGTTTCACAAAAAAAAAAAAAAAAAAAAAAAAAAAAAAANAAACAAAAACAAAAACAAAAAAGGTGGGAGTTTTGCTCTCTCTGTGCTTCTGCATGTGTCAAATGCAAACATGCTGCTCCCTGTTGGGTTTAGTTAGGATGTTAAAAAACACTTTCCACAAGATAAATGTTTCTAAAATGAGATCACTTTAGTGCTAGAGCATCCTTTTGTCCCGTGAAACCTCATTACCATTTCACATGGATCCTCAACCCAAGGATGTAAAAATAAATTCAAAATTATGAGAGAGAAAAAACTCAGTTCAGAGAGACAAATAATCCTTCCAAATTGAACTCAGGCAGATACAGAATGAAGGAGAAAAATTAAAGAATTGCAAATTTAAGTGCTCAAGAAGAGATTGTGCCCGGTCAAGAAAGTTCTTCAAGGAAATTTGAAATGTGCTACTGACTAGAGATACTTTCTGGCCACTGGTTTGAAATACTCCCTGGAAGGATAAAGAATACAACACAAAAAAATGGATCAGTGGGTGCAAGAACAACAGCAGGAAAGCTGAAATGGTTAATGGGACAGCTAATTGTTAAATGGTAGAGGAAACTGTGCAATAAAACAATTGAGCATGTACAGGTTTGTAGTAGTCTGTTATTTACTTTGCTACTGTCACTACAAATTTGTCATCTTTCTATCACAAAGGTGATACCTTGTTCTTCCTAGAAACCTCACTTAGCTTCATTCCAGCTATTCTGCCAACCACACATATAATATATCTTAACTATTCCCTCACTTTCATGGACAGGTATTTTTACTCTTTCATTCACAGTTTCTGCAGGTTCTCAACAACACAGGATTTCCAGGACAGAACCCTTCTTGGATGATCTGGAGAGACACCATTCCCATCTTGCAAATAAAAATATTACTTTTTTTTTTTTCCCCCATGGCAGTACTACTTCCATCAGAGGAGGAAAAAATTAGCCAAATGCACAATCAATTTGAGCAGAGTCCATTTGAAACCCAGGTAGAAACAAGAAACCAACCCATTTCCCTGAGGAACTGGTGCTTCCACTGTGGTCAGACTCAGTGCCAGAGGTGAAAGTTCATTCTGGATAAAGCTTCACTCACATTTCCAATAGAGAGCTGGACAAGGCACGTGGATTTGATGGCAGGTCCTTATTTAACAACACATCCAGTGGCACGAGACAAACGTGCTGCTTGCACTCGGCCCCCACTGCCATGTGAACATCACTTAAATGAACAGTTAGTGAGAGCAGAGCATTTCCTGTTTGGGATTTGTACATTTCCATCCACATCACATTTATTGGAGCCCTGAAGGCTCATTCTGCTCCTCTGTCAGCAAGCTTCAGTTAATGTTTGCCCCAGAAGAAAGCCAAGCTCACTCTGCAAAGTCCCTTACTCCATGCTTGGCCTCAGTGCTGCAGGCATCCTTCAGTATTTTATGCTTTTACTTGGTGGCAAAGTTCTACAAATGGGTTCATTTTTTCCTAGGAAATGGGCCTGGTTTATGTCTCATCTCTCATATATCATCTAAAAGATATCATGTAGTATTTTCTGACCTCGTTTGAAAGTCTCCCTATTCCATTATCAATTTGCTGAGCCTCCTACTGCCACATTGTATAGTTTTAGTGTTAATTTTTAATATTATTTTCATGCATTTTTAAGGTAAGAGTGTTTTTTCTTAACTAGAGTGCAATAATAGCTTCTCAATATTAAATAAATAATGTTACAGTGCTGAGACAATTACGACTTTTTGACAGTGTTGATATATTAATGTTGCAGCTACAGAAATTCATCTGTTTCATGTATTTTATGGTCACTTTTTTGTTCTTTACCCTTATTTTTTGATTTTTGAGAAATTAAAGCTGTCCAGTTGCTAAGACGTTTCTCTCAGACCAATACTTACACTTTCAGGGCTGGATTTCTCTTTTTTTTTTTTTTCACTATGAATCAATTCAACACACAATATCTACTTACATTTCCAAAAGATCTATAGCAAGATTCTAAGGTGGGGAAAAAAAGAAAAAAAAAAAACGAGATAGAAGTAATGTTTTATGAATCAGTCTCCTTTTGATGTTAGGGAGTGGGATTAAAACCTTTGTGGAAATTCAACATGGTGTTGTCATAAAATCCAAGTCAGTATGAGACCCCAGGAGGCTTCACTGGTCTTGTGTCCTTCAGAACACTTTTATCTGAATGAAAATAGTTTGTATGAGTGAAACCACCAGATGCACATCCACTTCCTAATAAATCTCAAAACAAACACACACGTGGGGAATGGGACACATGGGCTTTGCCATGCCTAAACCTTCAGAATAAACCCTAAGAAACTTGCTGTGAAGAAATATATAACATGCTACTTGACATAAAAATTGAATTTTTAGCTCTGTAGAAAATCCTAATCTCCTGTCCTCCTCCCTCCCACCACTGCTTCCATGTTCCTCCTTCATTCTTTTCCAAGTGACTTTACTCATCTTAAAACAAAAACAAATCTACAAATTAATTGTGAACTTGATTGGTAAAGATGAGAGCACAGTAGATGTTATCGGAGACATGAGAGCTTTATATACATATTTTTTTTTAATAAAAATTACAGTAATTTCAATAAATATCTGAGGATGAAAATTCCAGATGACAGTGGGGTTTCTAAGTTTAATACAGGTCATGGAGATTCAGTGCTCCTTTGCAACACCTTCAAGAGATTTTTGAATATGACTGAGCAATAAATATGTTTAATCTTTGCTAGAGGACTCTACTGAGAAACCATGAAACCACCTCAGTGAAAAGGTTCCTGTGCATTGCTCTGGTGCATCAATATGCATTTTCCTCTGCTCATGTTCTCCCCTTAATTCTCAGCCATGCTGACTTTTAACTCGCACTGTTAGTAAAAAAGCTGAATTGGGAGCATTAGAATCTCCCAGCTGATCTTTTTTTAAAATATAAAGTAAAGTTAAAAACCACTTCAACAAAGGGTAAAGCACTCTTAGAAGCCACAGACCCTGGCAAAGGTCAGCTTTAAATTAGAAGCCACCTCCATTTGGGGCGGAGGGAGGAGAGCAGTGGGATGAGTCCAAGAAAACTAAAAAGGAACAAAAAATGGTAAGAAGGGAGAAAAATGAAGGGAGTAAGTAGTTTAACATTTTCTCTAAAGTACACAGGCCCACATTACGTAGAAGATGATGCTTTTCTACTCAAGGAGAACACCATCTACCCATAAAATATTCTCTGATCGTGGAAAGGTCACAAAGCATCCAGGGAAGCACCTCCAAACGATGGCAATGGCAAAGCCATGTCTTTCCCATTAAAATCAGTGAGGTCCAGCATCCTTGCATGCTTTACCTGAGAAAAAAATAATTTATTGTTCTTACAAATGCCCTTAGAAGTAATTGAAGAAAGAAATTAGAAGTCCATTAAATATCTCTACCTTCAGACACAGCAGGGGAGGGAGTTGGGAATTAAACAGCTTTGGTTGCAATAACACTCATTAAGAAATGGGAGGAAAAGCAAGTCTTTAAAGTCATGATTTTCCATGGTCTGGATAGTTATGTCAAGATGAATGTTTGCAAATTACACTTTAGATCTATATTTAGATACCTGATCAGTGAGCTGGGTTCCAGAAGTGGCAAGTTTTCCACCAACTCAAACTGGACTCAAATTTCAATTCTCAGCACTTCTGAAAAATCTTCCCACTTCTTTGAGTGTCTGAATATAGATTTAGAACCTAAGTTCAAGTCATGTTTTAAAATTCAGTTCATATTTATGTACCTTAGGATCTTCCCTGAACACCAACCACAGTGGATTTTTTTTTTTTCCTGAAGCCATATTAAAGGCTTAGTAAAGGTTATGAAGTTACAAATATTGCACCATAAGAGGTAGTTCTAATTGGCCTGGCCCTCCCTGGGGACATATTTACACAGAAATTTCTCAGAATTAACCCTTACAAATTAACCTCTTACAGGAGTCACAGTAGCCAGATGAAAGATTATGACCACACACAAGTGAACACGAAAGCCATAAATGAAAGAGGCTAATTCCTAATAAAAAGTTATAGACTTTTTAGCTTCTCTAACAACTCCTGTCTCAGTGTACTGACCCTTTTTTTATAGATATGGACAACTTCAGCACAGGGGTACGATACCATAATTCTGCTTTTACAGGTTGGAATGTAATAGTATCTGCTATGGAGAGATAAACTTACTTCTTCAGGGTCAGTGATAGGTGTTATACCTAGATCATCTTCCTTCCATGTCTAGATTTTAGTCTGAAATCTACTTTGGTGCCTGCAAAGACACTGGAGCAGACATAAGTGTCACAGCACACAAATCCTGCTTCACCTCTGCTGTTCTTTTCTTCTGCCCACAAAGGAGGCTTGACATTGGCAGAGAAACTTAAAATGTTTCCAGAACACCAGTGCCCAAACTAGGGGCCAGAACAGTTGGGACCAAGAAATCTGTGTGAATTTTCATGAGCTGTGGATTTGGCACCTACTGTCTACCAACACAAAAGGTGCACAGATATTCCATGGCACCTCTGACCACTGGGCTGATTGCTTAATTGTCATGTTCCTCTCTCTGGTGGGGCCCCTGTGCCAATCAAGGAGACTCAACTGTGTTTTTCAGAAATTATTAAAAAAAAAAAAAAAACAACCACAAAACCAAAAACTTAGGTAAAACATCCGTGTGCATCCTATGTGTTTATTTATTCATTGACTGAATCTCTTTGTTAGATATAGTACGTGCTAATGGAAGCAGATAAACCTTCTCACTCCCTTTTTATACTTTCAGTTTGATTTGCAGTGAATAGGGGAATGGCAAACTTGGATTGAGAGGGGATATCAGAAGCCAGGGAAACAACTTGCACACAGTTCATTTTATGCCATTGCTTAAAGCTACTCTGTTTGATAAAAGAGCCATTAAATATGGAAAACTGCACACAACATGCTCAGTGCATTGCCTCTGAATAAAAGAGGCAACACAGTGCCTCTCACAAAGATCCACACTGGTTTGTTTTTTTTATTTTTTTTTCCTCTGGCTCTGTTAAAAGAGCAAAAGATCAGCACATTTCAGGATCAATCCAGACAGGAGAGTCAAGCCCAATCATAATTCTAACTACTAATAAACCTGAACTGCCTATAAAATTGCTGATCAGAATTCCTCTCAAATCTGTAGATGCTCAGTCTGGGATTAACCCCAACTTCATACCAAAACCTACAGATAGGTTGACTTGAGATCAAACACTTCTGCAAGGAGTGATATTTTCATTGCTGCAATAATATACTGAGGGAGCTCATGCTGGGAAGACTAATTAGTACCCAGTGCCATAAACCTCCAATGAGCACTGCAAACACCAGAGAGTTCAGCAGAAGATGCTCACAAAAACAGAGGAGCAGAGAGTGCAGGGGCTGGGGGAAGGGTGTGGTGTTTGGGAGAAGTGCACACAGCCAGAATCTACAAGGCAAATGCTGCAGGAGTGGGAGCATGAGGCCACAGAAACGTGGCACAGATCACACTCACTGAGAACCACACCTATGTTCTCCAGGCCTCTGGATCTGCAGCCCTTCCCTGAGCACATGGATTACATGAATTAAGTCACTGTTTCCCAGGACTTTGCTCCATAATGTTACTGAGCTCACATTTGAGATGTACCTCGGAAGGCAATGCAGATCATAGAATGTACCATGAAAAGATAAATCAGGCATGCTTCATTTGCCCAGCCACAGTGGTCTGTATTCTTTCATTCATTCCCTTTTTTTCACCCCATCTCTTGCTCATCCTCCTCCTTTAATGCATCTCTCATCATCTGGGTTGCCAGAAAAAAAATCATATTCACTATTTGCTTTCTTCTTCAAGGCTTGAGTCTAACAGCTAATGCTGTAGTTCCTAAGGAAACTTAGGCTCCACCAAGAGCCTAGCCTAGAGTTGTTTTATTTTACAGTTAGCACACAAAAAAAAAAAACTAACCCTTGAGTAAAATAAAGAAGCTGCAGGACTGCAGTCCCAGCTATGGACAACAGAATTGCTGAGGATTTTTCCAAACAAAAATAATTATTTGGGATTTTTTTTTTTTTTTTTTGACATCAACGACTTTTATGCCAATAGTCATTGTACTTTGTTCATTCAGGAATGGGAGGAAAATGCAAGTTCTCTTAACATTTCATAGACTCTAAAGGAATTGAGTCACTTTGTACCATATTTTGAAAATACTTCTTTTGAAAACTGCTTTCTTCCTTAGGTAATATTATTTTCACACAAACCCAACCATACGAGAAAATCTGCAAATTTTGTACTTTCTGGTTATAATAATTTCATTGTAAATATACCTTGTACAGAAGTTACTCTGGATCATTTAATTGATGTAAATCTGTTAATTCTTATAATAAATCTTAACATAGAAATTGTACTGTATTTTTTAAATCCTTACCAAGACTGATACAACTGTAAGAGCTTTTTGGAACAGATGGTTGGTTCTTGTGTGTGGTGCTTTACTTTCTTTTTTTTTTTTTTTTTTTTTTTTTTTTTTTTTAAATTTACAGCACATATTGTTAACACTTGACCTGACATATTCCTCTGAATAATTATTCTGGTATCCTTAAAGCAAAGTAAAAAAAAAAAAAAAAATCTGAGATTTTGAGATTTTTAACAGCCTAAATGTAATTTAGGAAAATAAGAAATGTCAAACGTGCTTGCAAATAACACTGAGCATGATAGGCTTGGGTGTTTTGCTCCAAAAGCTCTAGTCCTGCCTTCTGTATGTGTTACCTCTTTAGGTGGGTGATTTAGCAAATAAAGAACTGAACCCATGTGGCACAGAGCAATCTCAGTAACCCTGAACAATTGAATTCCTTCAAGGAGTTTCTCAGTGCAAAGTAAGACTGGACCCTCAGCTCTCTCTCAGCTGCCACAAAGTGAGTTACTGGTGGCACTCCCTGACTGAGGGACCACTGCTAGAGTGGGGAAGTATTAAAAAGGTACCAAATACAAAAGATGTTTTTAAACAATGCTGTGAGATGTTTACAGCTGCTCTTCCAGCACTGAAGTATTTCAGGACTTGGTGTTACCAGAAAAGAGTCCAATGGGGGGAAAAACAAAGCAAAGGACAATGTCATGCACAGCTACAGCATTTAAGAAACCTCTTCACATACTGCCAGGCAACTGCAAGTATTTCAGTCACTTACTTTCGTTGCCAACCCTGTGCTCAGATTTTACAGAGGTATCATTCTCTTCCCTTCCTTTTGGCTGTGAGGAGCATCAAACTCTGATTTTACAAGCGTGCTGCACTGCTTCTCCAACTCCTGGCCAAGCAGAACTGCAGGAACTCACTTGATATGAACATACCCAGGGAAGGCTCAAACAAAGGTCCATGAAATTTCCCTTCTAGACTCAAAGAGAATGAACATTACTGAATATCATCTTACCTATCTCTTCAAGTGCAGCCTTCGGGGGTGTGGAGGTGTGGCAAGAGGTGGTTGAGTGTCATGTAATATAAAAAAATTAGAAGCAAATGGAAAAAAAAAATCATGACATGAATAGATAATGACAAAATGGGTCTATGCAGGTGAAATGTATCTTCACCTTTTGAGGTTCACCCAGGCTTGAGATCATGCTGAGATTTCATCCCTGTAGTTACATAGCAATATATCAAAAGATAGTGAACACTGCTCTTATCCAAGTAGCTCTAACATCATCTCTTAGCTCTCAAGAAGAAAAAACAAAACAGGCTCTAAACTATCAACTTCCAAACTTACATTCTCAGCTAAGATAAGAGTTTCCAAAAACAAGCTGGAAAATCTAAGCATCCTCTCTTTTGAGATTACCAATTTAAATATTGTGTGTATGCCACAGGCAATTGTTTTTCTTTTTTTTTCTGTGAAAATCTACAGTACTTGTCATTACTTACAGTGCAGAGTTAATACTTACTATTTCCTGTCACTTTAGCATGATCATCTTAACTGAAATTGTAAATATTTTGAACCAATGTAAAATTAATGCGTCTTTGCTATATTTTACTTCTATGTCTGCGAGTATATGTGCATATAAATATATTCCCATACTCACAAAAATGTTAACAGGGAATTAAGGTTGCCTACACTCATTCCTTAAGTGTAACCCACATAAAAAGTGCAGTGCTAGGCAATCTCATGCTAACTGGAAATCTGGATCCACAGTCTTCAAGGATCATTAATAACAAAGTTGAGATGAGCAACCAGAGTCATCTCAAAGCGTGTCTTTCAGCATTTCAACATCTAGACACATTCTCCTCCCAAAAAAAAAAAAAAAACAAAAACACCAAACAACGATTTTTCCTGGATGGATTTCCAAAGGAGCTGGAGGAAGACTGTCCCATCACTGGAAGTGCATGCTGTGGTGTGCATCCTGTTCAAGCAACAAACTGTCTCCATCTACCCACAAGACCCCAGACCCCACCCTTACTGATACAGTCAACTCCCCTTGCAATAATATTCAGGCACACCATCTTAATTTTCACCTCAGCTACATTAATATCTGTTACCAACCCAGGCTTTAGAAAAATACAGAGCTGATTTATACTTTAGTAGAGAAATTAAAGATCAAAAAGATTTATTAGGGTTACTCTACCCTCCCCCCTACCAGAGCATAATCATTCCCCACCGTATATTTTTTATGGTAATTAGACACTCAGGGCTCAATCCTACAGAATGTTAAGTGTTCTGGCCCAGTCCATCAGAGTGATTAGGTGTGTAAATGCCTGAGCAATCCCTCAAAAGTTAGCTATCAGCAGGTGAGCCATCCTCTTTATTTAAACACATGCTGAATTATTTCCCAGAGGTTCAGCATCCCATGGAATAGACCTAAAGCTTTGTTTGTGCCACCTCTGCTACCATTACAGCAATGACACTAGGAGCAAGACAGGGTGTTGGCCCCCTGCTTTTAGGGCCAACTGATGCTGATTTTCACTTAACAAGTTTTGCTTAACATTGTGCTACTGCTTAAAGAGTGATCACTCTTTGGATCCTTGGTTGGAGCAAAACTCCCAGACGCTTCATCAAACACCTGAAATTAGAAGTGTGTGTGTGTAAATGTGTGTCCAAAGCACAGCTCATGATACCTGGATTGACAATCTAGTGCTATGCTCTGGGTAAATCTCACACGGTGTGTGCAATTTGCACAGTGCTGCAAAAGGGAGGCTGCCCTTCCAACCCCACCAGGAAATGAGAGCAGCAGGTGCAAGGGTAGCCCAGCTCCAGGAGGGGACACAACCAACACTTCACTGCAGGTACACACACCCTCATCCTTCTTCCTCTGCCTTCTCTCTCCCCTTTCTTCCTTCTTTTCCTCCAGTCCTTGATACAGTAAGAACCTGCACAAAGCCCTGTGCACCATACAAACAGTTTTATAAAGCTCTACACTCTCTAGTCTTGGGTGTGTGTTGGTAGAACAGGACTGAATCAATATGTTAAAAGCGATTTAAGCATATGCTTAAATGTCAAAATGCATTTAAATGCCTTTAGATTATTTATATTATAGCTACAGAGGAAACTTATTCTATCCCAACAAGAACCTTCTAATATTTTAAATAAACACACAAAACATACGGCTGACTCTCTGCAGATGTGCATGAAGTTTATAATCTTAAATTTTTATTCCAAACACATTAATGTTTTTTTTTACTTCAAAATGACCTGGGTAAACTGTGAAATTTGATTAAGCTATTAGGAGTAAATCTGTCACACTGACAATTTCAAGCAGCATCCTTATTGCTAAAAGGGCATATACTGTAAGTTACAGGCTTAATGGCTATTGCTTTTTGCCCTGATGTGCACAAGTTCTTTACCTTCCCATTTATTTATTTCCTGATAAGCAATCAATGTACAAAAATAGAAAAGCCAAATGGATTAAGAGATTGGTTCTATCCTGATCCCAGTCTAACAAAAAAGTGTTGTTGTCATGAGTTAAATCAAATCTACTCTTAGAGGATTTTACCACTGAAGATTGAGCAGATCAGTGTGAAACAGCACCAGCACAAGCACAGCTCATCTTATTCCTGAAGGTTAGAGGTCCCACATTCTACTTAAGTCATTGACATGGACATATGCAGGGCACTGGAAATTTATGTGCATCTTCTGTGCTACACAAACATTTGACTGCCTAGCCCTCTAGCTGTGGCCTAAAACCCTGTCCTTTTGACACTCACATGTCAGCTTTCCTTTATCCCTGAAAACAACAAAACTACTCATGAACATAAAGGCAAGTGCACGTATCAGTGTTTGCAGGAGAGCTTTACCCACGTGGGCTTGCCTACAATTGACTTCAGCAGGTCACCAAACAAATATGACACTTTCCTTCTCCAGCTATTACATGAAATCACATTAGCAAAAATAGAAAATATAATCCTGTAAACCACAAGACATAGTGAACTGTGGGGTTTCAGAATTCTCTCTCCATCTAAGAAAACAGACACATTTCTCCCCTTATATTCTAATTGTAACATGAGAAGAATTTCCCAGGCCTTGTCACCAACCTTGCATCAAGGGAACAAACAAACAAAAAAAAAAAGAGGTTGTGCCTCTGAAAGCAGTCTGTTCTTAAAGTCTACTCTACAGCAGAACCCACAGGAAGTACAGAGAAGTATTCAAAAAGAGCACTGAAAGTGGGAACTTTTTTACAGAGAGCGAGTGGAGTCTATCAAGTATAAACCAGGCAAATTTAGACAAAGACCAGGAAAAGATTCCTAACCATGAAGTGTGCTGGAGTGTCAGCAGGGGAAGGCGTGGATGAGATAATCAGCTGTGTCACTTAAAGCTGCACAAAACAAAGTACTTGTGGTGCACTGGCTGGAATAATTCTGCATTATCACAGGGAGGGTTAAACAACTGCTGACCCAACAGCTCTCCACGCTGTTTCTCTGATTCTAAGCATCACATGTTCTGTAGGTGGAGAGGGAAGGGTCACTGCTGCAGGAAAAAATTAACATGTGCCATGAAGTGTCAGATGTTACTGTACATACTATGCACAACTGAAAATCCCGTGAGGAAAATAAATGCAGGGCAATCTGTGGGTGACCTTCTAGTTTTACATGCCACACCAGATATAATGGGTTTTTACTCAAATAAGTGTTTTGTTTGAAATTAGCGGCTGGTGGCCTGATGTAGTTCTCAACGAAGGCACAAATAAAGAAAGTCACATTCTCAAAAGTCACATCCCTCATCAGGCTTCATAAAGACGCCCTTAATGAAACGGAAGGGTTTCAAAAGAGAATGCAGAGGAGGCGAAATCATTAATAAATTACGAGGAGGAGAGACAACCAAAACACGAGACTACAGAGGAGTTATATGGGAAACCTGATCACCACGAGTGTAAAGGCTGCCAGAGACAGGCAGCTGATGGGGGGGGACTGCAGCCAGACTGGAGCATTGCCCAGGCACTCCTCCCTGCCTGCTGCCCTGCCCTGCAGACACAGACATCCTCTGTGCCTGCCTTGGCTGGCTGCTGGGGCCATTGACAACCACATGAAACCGGGGAGGATGGACAGAGCTGAGTGCTTTCAGGAGGGCTCAGAGAGGGATGGAGTCAGGCTGTCTGCCCATTGCAATCCAGGGGTGAGCACCCAGGGTTTAATCTGAACCAGGGACTCGTGGCTGCGAGTGTATCGCTGTATTGGCGGCTCATATTGACTTTCTGATAATGTTCTAAGCCAGTCGGGTAAGAAAGAGAAAGTGCCACCGGGTACAAATTGTGGCATCAATTCTCTGCCAGACTATCAATTGAATTTATATATTACCTCCAGCTACGTACTTAAAATCTTTAGTTTCACTCCCTCCAGTGCACAGCTCACAGTTTAAGTAATTGCAAATACAAATGAATTTTAACAGGATTTAGCAGGCTTTAAATTAAAAATATGTGAACATTGTTATTTTAAGCACTCTAAATTATTTACTAATATAACACAGCTGATTCACTTTTCTCTTCTTTTTGTCTTAGCTTGATTTTTTTGATCCCTGGAGCCTCAGTGGAGCTTAACATACCAATAAACTTCAAACAGCAAAATAATGCTCTATTTTACCCAACTAAAAGAAGTCTTCAAATTCAGCCTGCAGAATAACAGGTTACAAAATGTCAGCAGTACAAGCACTTGTTAAATCCTGCATTAGAAACGGGCAAGCAGTCAAGAGACATAAATGTGCAGGTGACATAAATTATGAGTCTGAGCTCAAAAAGCTGGGAAAGTGTTCAGGGGGATCTGTTTTACACAGGTACTGTGAGGATGCAGTGAGGTGACAGGGCTACCAAAAATATTTAGCACAATACCTGGAAGGATTCTGGTTAGAAGAGATACTTGCTGAGTCTCATTTACCTTAATCAAACATTGCAGCTGTTTTCTGTTTTAACCACACCTATAAAACACTTGAGTTACAAGATGAGTGTCAAATCAAAACAATAAATTAGGTCATTTGAACTCATGCTAAACCAGTGAGCATCCTCTTGTGCTTTTCCATATTTTCTTACTTCAATCTATGAATTGTAAAAATTATTTACAAACTTCTTCAGAGACAACAAGTGAGAGATTGGATGCAGTAAAAAGTATCTGCATACAGAAATAATGGCACGTGACTTCACTTTGCCTGCTCACAGGATCAGGTCCAGGGCTGCATCGTGGTTTATGCCTCCCTGACATGCCACTGCTGATACATGAACTTTGTAAGAATAATCTGTAAAAACCCCCAGAAAATTCATCTGCAATATTAGGTTCTCAGTTTACAAAGGTACTGTCTATTCCCTGAATAGAAAAAATATTACAAGATTCTATTTTTTCATCCTTCTGGGAAAAGGTATAGGTAACTCTATATGTTTTTCATTGCTATTTTTTTTATTCAATTTGTTGAGTGAGAGAAAGAAACAGAAGCTAATGTGTAAGGATTATAGCAGAGTACATAAAAATATAATGTTGGGAATTTGAAAATAATTGAAGAAAGGCTATTATTGTTTTGAAGGAAATAAAGTTATATTCTCATTGTTGGCATAAATATACAATCACAAAATAAATGTTTGTCCTCATTACTATTCTTTTTTTTTTTATTGTTAAAGTTATGATATGAGGTTATTTGAGATTATTTTCTTCCCAAATTATGCTGCAGTCTTTATTCAGGTATATCATCACAGTCAACAGTAGTGTAACTAGAACCTGTCAAAATTACTTTTACAGTCAGCATAAGTTCCTGTTTTAAGACTCCTCCAATTGTGGTTTGTTTATTTTCAAAAATTCTGAAGCAGGGGGAATTTGCTTTTCCTACTAATGTTTATTCTTAGGAAGAAATCTTCCCACAATTCCAGATTTAATTTAATAAAGAAAATAATCCTTCTCACCATTTTCTTCCCAAATTCATCTAAATCACAATAGAGGTGGCTTTGTTAGACTTCAATAGCAGTTAGCACTTTCAGATATCCCATAAAACATGGGATGCTCATAATTCCAGCTTGAGTAATTGAGGTCTTACTAAAAACATATCCAATAGATATAACACACAGTATTGCATTTCCCCCCCAAATTCCAATTTATTTTGAATGTGGACAATGGATCTGGTGCTGAAAGACAGGGAAATCTTATTACCTCACCAAAGTTTCCATATATCCACCCTATATCCCTATGACACAAAGTTTAGAGGGGCTGCTTTTTCAGCTTGCTGTCATCAGCTTTCTGTGTCTGTTCTGCTCTCCAGGTCTCTCCAGGACTAAATCACAAGGAGCAGTAAAGGGAATGAAAATACTCAGAATCTGAAGACTGGCAGGAAAGAGTTAAGTGAATGCTTTTTAGGGCTTGAAGCCTCAAGTTTAGGGTTTGCTCTTGCTTTCCTGAGTGATTCCACCATGTGTGAGGAATACCTTTAAGGTTAATGGGATTCTGAAATCAATAAAAATGACTTACTAATGGTTTGGGGAAGTTTTTGTAGTACAGGGTGTGAATTTACAAGGTTATTAGCTATTCTGCAACAGCTTTCTGCAGCGAGGCACCACTTTCAAAATGGGGTGAGGGAGCTCCATGGAGGCTGAGAACAGGAAGATGCTGAGGGATACATACTCTGCATGCTCTGGATTTTCACCAGATTTTCACCCCAGCCTAACTACTCCTCACAGGGTTCTCAGTGGGCACAAGCTGAAGGATGAGAGATCAGTCCTGCAAATCATCAGACAATTTCTCCTGATTTGTAATAAGGTGTCACATACAGAAACATGCCTATAAATTTAAGTAAATATTGATTCAAATAATTGACAGTTAATTTAAAAGATTTTACTGAAGGAATGAGCTTCAGGACATTGATTCAGGTTTGGTTTTTTTTTCCCTCCAATTCTCTGAGTTGGAATAACATATAATTTTTTTCCTATTAATGCTCCTTGATATTAAGGAGATTTCAACTTGA
The DNA here is from genome assembly GCA_013397075.1 of Rhabdornis inornatus. Taxonomy (NCBI): domain Eukaryota; kingdom Metazoa; phylum Chordata; class Aves; order Passeriformes; family Rhabdornithidae; genus Rhabdornis; species Rhabdornis inornatus. The sequence goes on along the minus strand of VWZS01008706.1, from coordinate 1,302,695 downwards.
CCACAGTTCTTGAAATAAAGAGCAAAGTAGCCCCCTGTTTCTAAATGAAGCTGCACTTGCACAGTGGATCCATCCCACAAACCAAAGCAAAAGAGAAATTCAGACAGCCTGGTGCTGTCCTGAAGAGGCAGCAACCAACAGAACCCTGCATTACTGTCACACCACAGGGTGCTCTGCACTGTAGCAGAATCACCTTGCACTAGAAAAAACACTGCCCTCCTTAGGTACCTTTTTCCCCTTGACAGAATTCCACCCTTATTTATGTAAAACAGTGCAGGTTAAAAGTGATGCCTTCATCTGCTGATATGGAAAAAAATTCACCATGCCTCAGAGACTTTAAAATTCTCCTCCTTCTTTACCACAAGAATCATATCAGTATTGCTCCTTCAGACATAAAATAATTCATCTGTGTTTTTCTTACAACAAAGAACTCGTTCAGAGAAAATGTTAAGGAAGCAGTCTGAGCTGTCTGGTATTAAAGACTTGTTTGACAAAACAAATTTGCAATAAACACTCAGAAAACAGGAGCCATGCCAGTTGGAATGATAGAAAATCATGTCGAAGAGATAAATGGATCATTAAAGAGAAGGTACTTGAATTTTCATTACAGATCACTACACAATCACTAAAGGTTTCTGAACTTGTCTGCCTTGTTGATCTTGTGTGCTCCTCCTACCTTTAACTATTATGCCTAATATCCATATTTTCGCATACCTTTTGAAATCTATATATTTCATCTTCTGAGGGTATCATTAAGAACTCTTTGTAACTATCAGAATTCATGAATTTTGATATGCATTGGCCTGAACAGTATAAAACACTGTTTAGTGAGTAATAATGTGAACATCATACCTAATGATTCAGAACCTGCATGACATAAGTGATGGTATTTTGGTGAACATATGGATTTTAACTAGAGCTTGGCAGCACAGGACCCTGGTTGAGCTCAGCATGCTGGGATGCTCAGGAAACAATCAGAGGGATGACTGAATTATTAGCTAGAATTTTTCCCTTTCTGCAAGGGATAAACGGGAAGTATCTTTCCATTTTTCAGTTCTATTAGTGCCATAAAATTGGGAGAACAATTTTTGCTAGGCACCTAATTCCTTCAGTGCAACACAGGTTTAAACACTAGAGAGCCAGCTGCCATTAACTACTGGGCACCATAAACACTGTCCAAACAAGTGCAATTAACACTAATTCTCTGGTGTTCCAGATTCAAGGTAGAACAAAGATTCATTTTTAAGAAATGCAGAACTGGCACGATCTAGTCTTGCACAAAAGGAGAAGAGAGACAATCACCAAGGTGTATATCTAGAAAGCTTTCACCTTTCTAGTGATTGGGTTTAAACTTCTACCAGCAGAGATGTCTCAATTTAATTAAGACAAAATTTTCGTGCAAATCAGCATCTTCTGTCATCATTACGAAAGCAATAGTGATATTCTCAAGTTGTTACTAGAAAATTTCCTGCCTAGAAGAGACCCTGTCTCCCTGCCTGTTAACCCCAAGCTCATGGCTCCACTTAGGAAACAGAACAAATTACCACAAGGTAACAGGAAACAAATTGATTCCCTAGACCAAAGAAAGCTGTAGTCTCCAGACACTCTCTTCTTATTACTTCCAGCTTTTAAAAGGGGTAGTCCTGCTTTTATCCAGTCACTTTTTACCTCTTTGTATCAACCCGTGACAGAGATAACACAGAGGAAGAGCAGCAGAAAAAATTATTTATCAGTAAATCTGGGAGGTACAACTTTGCTTTTGAACCTTCTATGTTAAAACCTAAATGAATTGCAAAATCAGCCAGAGAAACATTGCATATATCATCAAAATCACATTAGATCAAAACACATTTAATTTTCTTCTCCTTTCTGGGAAAGAGAAGATTTTTTTTTTTTCCTGAGTACAACTGCCTTATATTGTGTGAGAAACTACAGCAAATCAACAACACTATCAGTAGAACCAAAAAATATTTTATTTGATAGCAGTTGATCTTCAGATAAAATATTGACGTTCTAGCAAATAACATACAGGGGACAGGGGAGCTGGGAACATAAAAACACTGGACTTTGATTATCACATAAACTTTCTTTTCTCACTAGCACTGGGTTTTAGACCTTTGAGTGGGAGCAATGCAGGTGAGGGGTGTGTGGGAGCCAGAGCTGGGCAAAAAAATGTCCTTGCATAGCAAAGCTTCTGCTGTCACATCCAGGAGCTGATGATCACGATAAAACCTCTGTCTGGGAGAGGGGCAAGTGCCAAAAAGGGGTGGGAGGCAGAGCAGAACCCTTAACTATTGGCAGCTCCTAAAATATAATGGTACTACACATAGCAGAGTGTTTATTGCATTGGGGAAAAAAAAAAGAGTATTGTCATTAAGGTGTCAGATAAATTATAACTGAGAAAATCACCTTTCTGTCCCCATAATTTCCTAAGCATCTTTATAGTCCATCAAAGTGTTGTTTCTTGATTAAATTAAAAATCACTATTTTCTGTTAATGTTTTAGAGCAGAAATGGCTGCCTCAAGGTGGTGGAAGATAGTTACTATATGTTCCCAAATTACAGCCAAATCTATGACTGCTGTCAATGTCAGTGGTATGATTTCCACTGGGTTTGCTTCACTTCCAAACACATCTTGCACTGCAGCAGCCACTCCAAGTCTGAAAGATGGATCTGGCATCATCACAGAGATATTTACTTCTCTTGAAAAGCAGAGACTTGATAAGAGCCTTTAAAAAAACAGAGACAAAAAAGAAGTCCCTAACACAAGACCAAAGATGGCAAAGAAGTTAGTTTTGCTATAACTTTGCTCTAGAGCAATTTTGTACTCTGTCAGCTTCAGGCAGACCACCTGCACAATGACAAGTAGATGAAGCTGGTCTTTAAGGGTCTTAACTAGGAAAAAAAAAAAAAAATTCTGGTGTTGTTACTTAGCACATTTATGTGTTCTCCAGCTATAGATCCCAAAGTGTTTATAAAGCTCCAGAAACATAATTATCCCCATTTCATAGCCAAGGAAATTGAAAGGCAGAATTAAGTAGCTTGCTGAGGGCCACACAGTGAATCATTTGAAGAGCCCAGTTGTTACTGTAAATCTCCACACCTAGGCAATGATTATGCTGCTATGACTCAGACAAGATATTATTCTAGAACATCAATTGCTGCTGCATAACCAGTGTTGTACACTGACTCCTACACACCCTTCATCCTGCTCAGGGGCCTGCTGGACTTTTTAACTTGTTTCCTTTATGCTCTGCAAGACTGTAGGTGCTCTTCAGAATTCCCTCAAAAATTTCTTTTGAAGGTGCATCCAGCTTTCCAGAGCTGGAATTTTTTTTTTTTCCTAAAAGAGTTAAAAAGCACTGTTTAAGAGCCTAAGTTAATTTTGCCTGCTAAATGGCATCCATGCTCTGCAGAGCAATCCCACAAATGTGGTTTTGAAGGATAACTTTCTGTAGCCACTCACAGTCTGGGAGATCCCACTAAACCTGCACTGATAGTGAAATGCTGAAGCACAAAAGGAATGTTATGGTTTCCTGAGGGCTACAGAGTAAAAAAATTTGGAATTTTGTGAACTCAGGTCTATTGCTGCCTTTTTCCTCACAGCTGCCAACCTGGCTGAAGAAGAATATGGAGGTCAGGAATGCTTGTCTTAAAGATAGACAACTCCTTGGTGATGCTGAAAAGGTGATCTGCTGTTAAACACAAAAATTGGTCTGGCACTCCTCCAACCTCAGTTTTTCATTTGTATGACTCAGGTAGGCTTGGGTAAACAGGACATGGACATGTCTCAACTCTGGCCACTGTCACAGCTTTTGAACATTTGCTCTTGACAACATCTGAACCCTTGCTGTACATACAGATCTTTAAAAAATTTTGTGGAGGGTGCTGTATTTGCTGTAAGGTTTTAGGAGTCTTTTCATAACAGGGGCATCTACCTAGATGAAGTACCTTCCATGCTAGGAAACTGGATTCTACCACAGAACTACTGCATTTTAGTGGTCAAATCAAGTCCCTTTGAAAGCATTGCAAAAAATTCCTCCAAGGATTTGCTGAACTGAAACCCAGATGGTTTTGCTATGCTTTTATTTCACAAATAATTTTCAAAAATATTTTCTCTAGTTTTTTTTTCTTTTAATGGCTTATAAATTCCCTAACTAGAAAATATGTGACTGTCATAGTCAAGCTTGATCATTGGTATGCACAGAAAATATGTATATATATATTTTTTTTCCATAAGGACTCTTATAGAGATGTCTGATCTCATTTTAAACCTATGGTGAGTCTACTTCCTGCAGCAAAGTGTTCTAATATTTAATTATAGAAAGCCCATATTTTTTTGCAAGGTAGAATTTGTTGAATACATCTGAAAAGAGGAAGAAATAAAGCCTGGTCTGTCAGATCTCCATCTTTGCACACAAATACATGCACAGGCCTATAAGACAGATAATATATAATGACCATATATATTATTACATCCTAAGGCTCATTTGCCACTATCTAAAACAACACTGTATTTATTCCATATTCTTCCTAAAGAACAGGCCCAAAAAGTGGACACAATCAGAACAGAGCAGAAATGAGACTCAGCTTCCTCTTCTTGGTTTTAAACCTCTTTTTACCCACCAAAGGTTGCACTGCAGCAAGAGCTCATTTTGTGGTAATAATATACAAGAACCCTTCCAAGTCCTTTTCTGACTCACTGTTCTCAAAGACAGCGTCCCTAATTCTTCCTAAATGTTCTACTTTGCTTTTGGCTGCATTTAAAGATATTTTGCTGGCTCTTGGCTGTTAACCAGGCAATTCAAATCAGTTTATAAAATTAGATCATCCTTCTCATAACAAAGTCCATCAACATCACCATGTTTGTATCAGCCTAAGGGACACTCTGAGGTATAAATAAAAGAGTTTATGTTTGTTCAGTAAGATTTGTTTTGTATCTCATGGTGGGGAGAGGTTTTTCCACTAATCTCTCAAAGAAGGAAAATTAGGTGCCTACAAGACAACAGAGCAGGGTTGATATCTCCATTTTCTACATTTTGGTAAACTGGTTAAATTTAGCATCACCATTAGCTCCTTTGAGACTTTTGGGTCTAAAATAATCTAAGGCTGTTGATATGAATTTGTTCAATTTCAGCAGTTGCTGCCTTACCTCTTTCTTTGTTACAGATGGCAAACTTTCATTTCCATCCACAACATCATATGGGATGGATACATCCTCCTGTTTCATTCCAAGTGCAGAACAGAAATATTTATTAAACATTTCTGCCTTATCTGCGTCATTATTTATGATTTCCACCATCTGCATATTCAGTGGAACTATATCTGACCTAAGATTCTTTTTGATGCTAAAATGTTTTCAAATTGCCTTCTTGTTGTTTTTAACCATATTGGCCATTGATGTTTAACAGAGTTGTTAATTTATTTTATCAGTTATAAGTCTCAATGTATAACTTATGCCTGTTTTTTCCATTCTTGATACATCACTTTTTTTTTGGTTTTGCAGTACTTTCTTGTGGTTTAATCAGGACATTTTGATTACTGTACATTTTTGTGTGCGAATTTATGTCCTTGAACAACTCCCAGCATTCATTAATACTTACTAATTAAAATTTACATTCCTGTTCAGTTATGCTAACAGATTCAAGCTTGGAAAAACTGGCCCCCTAAAACATCTAAGTATAACTACTTGGTGTCATATACAGTTCATACTTATAAAGTAAATATAATCACGTTGTTTAACAGTTCTTCCTCTTTGATGGTCACTGGTGGGCAATATTTATCTTTTTTTCCATCAAAATTATGTTCAATTCTGAACTTCCTTGTGCAAGCTAATCTCAGAGTGTGGAGATGCATCTGCTACTATTGTTGCAAGCTCTAGGGAATTCTGGTGCTGGCAAAACAGAATCTTAGAAAATATTCCTCAGTTTAAACACTATTATAATAATTTTTCCCCCCACACCAAAGGAAAAATAGTGAAAGAGCAGCTCTTCTCAATTTCTCTGTGTTGTTTTTGTGTGTGGTTTTTTTTGTTTTGCTTTTGTTTTTTTTTATCTTTTTTTTTCTGTAATGTACACACGAATCTGTAATTATATTTTGACTCAGAAGTACCAAGTTCCTGTTAATAGATTATTTTTGATTCTTCAACACACAGTGTTTATTCGATGCAGTATTCCATCTCCAGTCCCTCTTCCTTGTTAAGAGGGCTAAAAAAATTTAATCAATATCTGTGAGACTCCAGCACTATGACACCTTACCAAGTTTCAGAAATATTAGCTGTGTGACATTTCTTCACATACATTAATACTGCCTCTGCTCACCTATTAACAAGGTGCTTGAAAGTTCATTTGGCAATTCTTTTACAATCTAATATGTCCCTTATCACTTGGCTTTATTGCGTGTCTGGTGGGCTGCTTGCAATTCACACACACAGAGTATAGATTTGCTGGGATTTTTTTTTTATATTATTACTCAAATCCCCACTTAGTTTAAGGCCCTTCTGGCAGCTTTGCATTGACTGGAATGAGTTTGGCTGAGATGGTCAACAGGATCAGATTTTCCATCTCTCAGGTAAGAAATCAGCAGCAGCTTGTCAGATAAACCTGACTAGGTACTAGTACCAGCCTACATCCTGTTAGCTTGAATCTCACCTAGGCTTGACTTTAAATGATTCCACTCTGATCTAGAAAACCAGAAAAATGCCAGTTGTCCTTCTATGCCCTTGAAATATCTGGCAGGCTCTTTCCAATAGGTTGTCAAGAAAGACTGCATGTCATGGTCCTGTGAAGGATGCTTTCATGGGCTTTTCCCACATTTTACTGGTCTGAACTATGCCCAGTCCTCTTTATGGATGCCAAAAATTAACTGGATGAAGTTAGTCAAACAACATGGAGGAATAAAACCATGTCATTTATGTCAGGTCATTGTTCAGCAGGTAAACAATCAATTATAAATAGGTAAAATATGTCATAATTGCCATGTGAAACAGCTTGCAGGCAATTCCTAGACTGAAATACTTTGCCCAAACTATTAATCAAATAACTTCAACTGATGAAGAAAAGAACTTAACTCTGCCCTTGAATAATTTGCAAATAAGGAAAAAGAAATAGATTTGTCAAATTAATTATTCATTCTAAGTAGTTCAACCAGACCTATCCCTTTTTATCATTTACATTGGTTTTAAATTCTTAAAGTGGTTTGGGAACCTTAAAGAGTAAAATTTGCTATAAATGCTTAATGCAATGATCATTTATATATGGCACTGTAAACGTACAAACATACTTTACTTTGCACTGAATTAGGCAATGGAGACCATAAGAGTGGTTACAATAGATGGAACTCTCAAAAAGAGGTAAAAGCCTGATATTCTGATATTTTCCAGGCTGACTGAGGAATGAACTGGGTGCCTGCAGTGTGAAGTTTGCTGCTGCTATTGACCCTCTCAGCAGCTCAAGGAGCCACTGGCACCACCAGGGCAAGCAGCCAAGGCTGGCAGGGGTGCAGTGGGCACAGTCCCCAGGCTGCAGCAGGGGCTGGATTTCTAAAAATGCTCATCTGCAGCTTCGTTGGAGGTTTGTTTAGTTCAGTTTGGGTTGAGCATAGCTAATTTTAGGAACTTTCCCAGCTATGACTCTACACAGTAATACCTGCCTTGCAAGGACAAATGGGCTCACTGAGGTGGTGTGAACACATTGCTTAGCATGATTTAAGGTAGGACCCATTTTTTCCTAAAATATCACTGCCTCCTGAAAACTGGAGAACTGTCAAACACAGAATAGCTCAGCTTCTGGCATCTTTGTCTACTGTGACAACTCCATAGGCAGTCCTACTAAAACCATACAAAATCTTACACTTCAGATATTAATACAATCAAAACTACTTGGTAAATTTAGAAGATTAAAGGTATTTAGAGAGATCAGTGACAAATACAATTTTGGAATCTGACAATGACTTAAATGACAAAAACAACCTAATACCATTTGCTTTTTCAGGTAGTTGGGTGTGTTGTTTTTTGCTTCACTTTGTTTTTTTTCTAGCACTGGCATTTAACAGAGAGATTCTGATTTTAACTTTGAGTAAATCTGACATAGAATCACCCAGAGGAAATAAAGTACTATGAGGTCATGTTTACAATTACTTTTCTAAGCTCTTTCTGAATTAACTATGCCACATCTCTGCATCAGTTATGTTATACTAGGTAAGCAATGCACTATTCAAATGATTTTTAATGACCAAAGCCCCTATATTTTAGGGTTGAACATCTGTTATCTATTCAGACAGTGAGCAGTCAAGTCGGTATTTGGGTGAATAATTTGCAAATTCAATGCATAGAAAATTTGGTACCAGTGCTAAGGTTAATTCATTTTTCCTGGGATGTTTTGTAGCCAAATGGAATCAAAATGTCCTCACACATTACTTCACACCCACCTACTTCTCTGAGAAACTAAACAGTGTTGGACAGTACTGAAGAGTCTAAAGATAACATGGGATGAAACAGAAGCCATGAATAAAGCAGGAAAAAGAAAAGTGCTTTAGATGTTAGTCTACAAAATGCAGTGTTCAGCTCAGTACAGCAGAAACCAAGTAGTTAAAAAATCCACAAAGAAACTGTAAGAAAAGCTACCACTATTTGGATTTATTCATTATTACAACAGCAGCTCCTAATCCAGTTTTGCAAAGAGAATAGTGCAGCATCCTACACATGGTGTTGGATAGGAAGAATTCAAAGTCTTTAAAACACGAAGAAGCACCTTTCATCTTCAGATATTTAATCTGCAGCATATGGCTTTGTGTATTTGCTGTTGTTTCTTTTAAGACCAAGATACACCTGAAGCTTTCCCACTTCTGGTTACAGCACTCTGATGTTTGTAATGGTCCGGTTCCAGAGCAACTAACCTGGTACTTTGGATTGCTGAAGGGAGATAAGCAGGCTGTGAAATAACTCACTAGTGTCTAGCAGCACTCAGCATTCAAAAGCTTCACAGGGAGTCAGTGGCTGCTTGTGTGTGTGGTCTGTCTGCTATTTGGTCTCTTAGTTCATCTGCAGCAAATGGGATTAGCCTGGATGACTGTGGCAGGAAAGTGTGCTTACACTTCTGCATTTATGCTAGATCAAAAAAATATTAATTACAGTATGCTGCAGCAGAGCACAATGGAAGTTGTTCAATGTCCTTTGGATGAGACAAAAGATTTTACCATTGCTGATTTTGAAGTTCATTAACAGCAAAATTGAGCTGTAGGATAGTAGCAGGAACAGAGAACTGTTCAAGTTCCCCCTTCTCCCCCCCTTTTATACAGGAAGGTAGCAGGAGATTCAAGAGCCAAAACTTCAGCCTGGGCCCCAGGGCTGGAGTGGAAGACCAGAACATTTCCACCCTTTATACCTGGGCCTGTCTCTAACAGCTCTTGGCAGAGAAACTGGGAATGAGGGGTGGGCAGGAGAAGGAAGGAATGCTTTGCACCTCACCACCAGTTCTGCAAACCTTATTAAGTAAAAAAGTCCTGTTCTTTAACAGGTTACCTAGACTTTCTCAAACACTACATTTCCCACCTTTACATTTGGGATCTTGCTCTAAGGAATCTCCCTAGAACAGGATTGCCACTGCTGGTTAAAAGCTATGTCATCACTGACTTTATGTACAACATCATTATTCACATTATTCATTCTTACCTGATCCCTATGTAAAAAAAAATTCTTTTATCCTAATATAAAAATGAGACTATAGCATTTTATCTAGAAATTACACCCAGTCTATTGATGGTTAGTACAGCATTTGATTTCAACAGGTTAAGAATTAATGAGTCCCATATATGCTTCCTATATACCCTCTAAACTTATAGGATTACAAAGTTGTATGGTTTTAGGTCAATTTACTAGCTTGGGAAAAATAAAATACAATTAATTGTTGTGACCACAGTTCTAGGTGAAGCCTGCATCCCTCTAATGAGGTTGAATACATGACAAAATCTTCTGCATATGGTCTGCTGGCTCCCAATGTGGTCAAACCCATTTTCAGCGCCTCTAAAATTATGCCTCTGTTTTTACTTAAAGTTTCATAAGAAAAAACCTCACAGTTTTTTTGTGATTCTTTACCAAAGGGCATCAAATGCTGTCCTGTGTGTTTCTCAAAGCCTGCACAGAGCTTTCAGTCCTTCTAGTGCATGTTAACACACACTCCTGGCAGCTTTTCTTTACTGGCTCAGTCATACAAACAGATCCAAATTTCACACACACAAATCAGCTGCACAAGGCAGGAGAGAAATGTCCTGTTTGACACCACATTTATTTTAACACTCTCTACCCACCTTACTGCAAGAGAGAGGTAGTGGCAGAACCACAAGGCACTACTGTTATGTTAGGAGTACCTCATAAAGCTCAAAGACTTCTTCTCAAAAGTGCAAAAAAACTTAAAAATAATAATAATAATAACATTTCACTGAATGAACAGAACCACTGAGAAACTTTCTCGGACAATGTAATTTGGATGTTTTCAACATCGCTTATTTTATTTCACAACAAACTTACATTTTATCACATGATTGCTTTCCCAATTAGAGTGCAAAATAAAAGGCATCATCAAATAGTTTAATAGGTGCCGAGGAAAATGTAGTTTTGTACATCAAACGATGCAGAAAATAACATGACAACGACCAAAAAAAAAAAATTCTGTGTTGGGATAGAAAATTATTTCTATGGAGTTATTTGTCCTATATCTCCTCAATGGAGGAAAGGGACAGAGAGCCCCTAGGTTTGGTTATTATTTTTCTGATAAAGTGTACACTGGGATAAAGGGAAGATTTCCTCTTCCAAGTAGGGTCTGCAGCCCTCTCGGTGAGCCCGTAATCTCAACAGTTAAAAGACAAATCACGTTTATCCATAAAAACAGAAGTCCACGCTTAGGCTGCGGGGTAGGAGATTTAGGCAGAGGCACTGACAGTTTTTCTTTAGAAAACTGTTTTTATTTTCCCCGCAATCTACTCAGACACATACTAATACAATTTTAAAAGGTCTGTACACATCCACCGGAGCTCAGATCGCATGTTGATAAGCACGTCCCGGTGATTTTCAGATCTCCAACTTCAGCAAGGACCGGTGATTACCTCTGCCTGCCTGGCAATACAGAGCACTAATCTGCCTCAAAAAGAGAGGCCCCAGAGGAGCCCAGGGTAGGGAGCAGTGGATCACCACAGCCCTCTTTCCAGGGCCTGCATCCAGGCCATGCAGCACAGGTATGTATTATTTATGGCCGTGCCTCTGTGTGATTACCTCCAGTTAACTGGAAGCCTCTCCAAAACAAAAGGTTGCTCCAGTCCTGCTCGCCATTGGCACCGGGCTCTCCTGTAAGCAGGCATAACAGCCCTTGGTCTAATTAGCTGTCTTTAAGGCAGGGCTAAGTGGGCTCAGTGGGGGGAAGAGGCTTTCCTGAGCCCCTCCGAGCCTCTGCTCGGCGCTGGCAGCCGGAGCTCCGAGAGGCAGCGCGCCAACGCGCTGACATTATGTCCACGGGTTATCATTATCATCTTTTCTTTAAAAAAAAACCAAACAAAAAAAATACTCTGATCGATCGCTCCCCACCACAATGATGCTTCAGGGCATCTCTGGCTCTGCTGGGGAGTGATTGACCATTGGGTATCATTAGAGAGGCGAGGAGGGGGCTGCAGCAGCAGCTCCAGCTCCTCCTTGTGCACGCCTCTCCCTCCCGGACACTGCTGACCTTTCACTCAGGAGCCAGCTGGAGTCAGGAGAGATTTAATTGAATGGCTTCCTCAGATGTGTTTGGGGTTTGGGTGATGGAGGAGGAGGATACAGAGCTGAGAAAAGTGGTGGGGGGGGGGAGAGGAATGGAAAAGAAAAAGAATAGACAACAGCTTTGGGTGACCTTCAAAGGCTAATTGCTTGGCTCTTCCTAGGCCTGGGCTCTGGCTTGCACAGGGATCCTGGCACTGGCAGGGCCAGCACTGCCCTTACACTCCCCATCACCCTCTCCCTGTGCAGCCAACCCGAGATGAGCCAAATCAGCCACTTCTGTCCTCCTGGGTGATGCCACACGGGCAGAACAAGGGTCATCCTTATTTTCTAGGCCTCCCCGTTCACTGGAGAAAGGTATTGGGAGGGGTGGGGCGAGAAGCAAGCACTCCTGTGAAAGAGTGCATAAATACACAGAAATATGCATAGATATTTTCTTCTCCTTTTTTAACATCACGTTTTCTCCAGGTTGACTACAGAAAAAAGACAATAAAAAGAAAAACCACAGAGGAAGTCCCCATCAGAGAAACTCAGCAACTATCCTGCTGCTTGCCCTCTTTTACTTCCCATTTCCTCTGTTTTGGCTCCTTTGTTTGTGCCTGGGATGCTGCACCTTGGCAGTGCTGCCCATGCACCTCCTGCTCCTGCTCCTCTTCCTCTCCTTCCCTCCATCTCCCCCTCAATGCAGGCTCCCCCCTTTCCATTTTAACATAACTAAAAAGGAACGAATGGATCTCAGCTGAGTTAAATGGGTGACAAGGGAGATGGAAAGAAGGAAATTCATCCCTTCTTGTCTTTGAGAGCAATTTAATTAGGCCCAGGCCCCCTGTGAGTGGGTAAGGGAAAGGCTGAGGATTGGCTTGTCTGGGCTTCCTCTGAAGGCAAAAGCGGCCTTGGACACACATACAGAGAAAGGATTTTTAAAGGATCATGTAAGAAGATCAACAGATAAGCAGCTAATTTTGTGTACTTAGGGAGAAAATGAGTGCGTTCACTCCCACTGGAATAGCCAGAGTGATGGGATGAGAAGGAGGAAAACGAGGAGCAAGCAAGGAAAAAAGCTTAAGGTATTTCACCATTACTGCTGATTGCCAAAATTAAAGACTTACACTGCTTGATGGGGTGCTCTGGCTATGGCTTTCACAGTGGCTGTGCATGTGTACATATATCTATATACATACATATATAGATATAGATTTTTCTTTATACAGCTCAGTTATTTCAAGAATTTTCATCAGAAAACCACTTTTAAACTAATTGGAGTCTGTGGAGAGGAAACCTCATTTTTGGTTCAAATGAATTTTCTGAAAATGTCATTTGATTCGGGAAATATGACTGATCTGCCCGATTTCTTGATAAGAAATGAAATGAGCCGTTGTCCTTCAGGATATCATAGACTTGAAATGGGGGATTTTATGGTTAATGCCATCAGATAGAAGTGTCCTACTTTGAAAGGAGAAGTCCATCAGCCCCAGGGAAAGGGTGAAGACTGAATTTCGTCTCTAAATCCACAGCTGCAGCTAGAGCTGGCACAGAGCAGTGATAGTTGTTTTTTATTTTTTATTTCCCAAGCAATAATTACAAGATAAACAGCAATAAATAACACAATGATTAATAACAACAAGTAGTTAGTACTTTTTCAGCTCTTCATTTTAATTCATAATTTTTCCCCTCACTGATGTGGTCAGTGCTGACCACAGAGGCTAAGATTAATCCACAGTATTACAACACCTAAGCTTTTAATTACCTCACACAGAATAAACCTGTGTTTGGAGATGGCTGACTTCTTAGTGCAACAGAAACAGGATTTCTTGGATGTCAGTGTAACCTTGCTAACTCCATTTTTTTTAGGGAAAAACTAAGAAAGACAAGATAAGTGACTTTCCCAAGGCCACAAAAAGAATTAGTCAGAGAGACAAGAAAGTCCCTCAAAGTCCTTGCTGGAGGGCTGGCACCATTAGTTTAGTTTATCTTTTTCATAGCAGCATATATGCAAATAGAAATGGAGTCATACGGATTAAAAAAAAAATGAGATCAGGGACAAGAGAAAAGGCAAAGAGAGAAAGCCAAATAAGTGTAAGTAAATGTTCAAAAGGGCTGATTCAAGCTAATATTGAAGCAGCAGGTTTTAAACAAGACATCAAGAAGGAACAAACTGAGTGAGGCTAGGAGGTTGTTTTACAGAAAGATTGTTTGCAGTGGTTTGAAAGGCTACAAAAAGTTTGGATGAGGACTCCCAGGCATTACAGTGTGGGCTTCCATTGCTGGCACATCCGGCCTCCTGCCCACACTGGGAGCACACCAGCCTTAGTGCTCAACACCCTGCTACCAAAGTTCATGGCAAAAGTCCTGTTGACTTTGCTAGGAGTGTAGGGAGGTCTTTACAGAGCAGCAGCTATTTTATGCCATGTTAGATCCAGGAAAGAAGGGCAGGTGCTACCACAAGTTTTCCCTCAGCTTTAGAATACTGCCAAGAAAAAAAAAAAGAAAAAAAAATCCGACAGGAGGAAAGAAAAACAAGGAAATCCCAGGTTTTTGTATTTCAATCAAAAGATATCTAAGGAACAGGTAGACAGTATGCTTTTCTATTGAAAACCCTTTCTATTGAAAGGGTTTTTTTACCGGTGTGGTATCTTGCTAGCAGAAAAAATTACCAATTCTTTTACTGACACTACTAAACCGGTTTCTTCATTTACAAGCTCAGTTCTCAATGAGTGGCTGGACAGACTGTTTCTTAAATGCACAGGATGGAAGCAGCAAGATGATGTACTACTCTAACCTCTTCCCTGTTAAATGGTTAAAAAAAAAAAAAGGGTCTTTCTGTGATGCATCACTGATTATTCTCAATGCCTAAATCCAAATTATGGTAGAAACATTTTACTCCCCTCAAAACTGCACATAAGTGGACACTTCTTCTATAATGCCCCTTCTTACCAGCCATGGTTCCTCAACAGTGACTGCAGGTACAGATGAGACAGGACTCAGCAATGGTCAACAGAAAGAAAAACTCTTGAATTTCTCCTTAAAGAGCACCTTTGTCTACAGAGGATTTCCCTGCCTTGCCCGTGGTCTGTCAAGCCTGATCTGCTTCAAGTTGTCATCCACAGGAAAAATGTCTGGGGTTGCTTTTCACAACCACTCTCAGATAGGAGGTGCAAATTGAGTGGGGTAATTTCTCAGACCTGCTTCTGCTTTCTTTTCCCCTACTAGTTTTTACTGTATGTGAAATTTTTTGGATAGTGTGAAAATAATCCTACATGGGAGAAAAATGGCTCAGTCTTTCTCAGTCAGGAGGAAATCATATTGCAATACATAACTCTGAATCTCAGGCATAAGTATTACAGATGGAAAAGAATTATTAGGTCATCTAGACTTGTGCAGGATTGTTCCCTACAGTATATTCCCCAGTTCTAAAACTAGTCTAGTTTTAATTGACACTGGCAATGGGCTTTCCATCATGTTCCTTGGGAGGCTGTTCCACTGCCTGAACTCAGTATTAAGAAATATTTCCTGATATTTATCTAAAATTTTCATTGCTTAATTTTGGCTTACACCACCAATAGACCCCTCTTTATCCTGCATTCTCTGGTATGAGGCACAAGCTACCACTGCTTTTCCTCATCAAGACACCTCTGCTTATGTGCACTTCATGTATTCATTTCATGGGGTGGATAAATGTATGTGAAATAAAGCGTGCTCTAAGCACAACATACATTTGTTCTGTACAGCAACTGCTGAATAAAGAGCAGGCCTGAAAGAATTACACTGGTGGAGACTTTGATGTACGAATAGGTAGAAGAGCAGAAGAGGAGAACACATAACTCAGCCCCAGATTGCACCCTCAAGAAATCACGTTGAGATTCCCAACAGGTAAACACCTTGACAAATTCTTGCTAACTTGATGAAAGCAGTTCACAAAAATATCGTAAAAGCACAGAGTGGATAACACAAGATGGATCAATTTCCTTCCCTACACTTCCACAGTGCCCTGTTTAGCTAGAGATAGAATAATGTTCTAGTACAGGTAAGAAAGATTAAAATATATCTAAGAATCTCAGGAAAAAATATGTATTTACACAGGAAATGTAATGTAGAGAACACCACTTACAATCATAGTGCATTTTTTTATCTTTAAAGTGCTGTACAAACACAGCTAAAGGAATAATTGGTTTACTTTCCCAGATCCCCTTGGAGCAGGTAAGCATTATTCCCAGGTGGACACGGGGGCTCATCCTGAGCAGATTGCTTCTCCAGACTACAGAGAAGACTGGAAGTATTTTAAATGCCACAGTGTGACAACATCTTGCACCCAGTTCTAGGTCTTGTCTGTACCAGCTCAGAATTCCTGAGGCCACACAACAAAATGCACTGGCCTTGTATAAATTCATGCTGCCCCATCAAATAATGTGAAAGTTATAATGGCAAAATTTTGTAGTCATAGGCATTACAGCAGGCTGTGCATCGTCTGCTTTTATCTCTTCACACTGGACTAGGTAACAACTGTCCTCCAACACAAACACAACACAGACACTAAAAATCTTGAAGGAGGTATTAACTCTTGATAAGCTGTCCCATTCTGCTGATACCCACAAAATACCTGTGTTTAATCTGTTCTGTAAGTACAATATCTTGCAGTAGATCACACTGTGCCATTAGTGACTATTAATGAACACAGAACCAAAGCTTTAACATCACAGTTCATAGGAAAATGGTGGCTGGGACAAAAACAACAACAACAACAAAAAAACTTAAAAAAAAAAAAGGTGCTGAGACCTTTGGCCACAGCTAGGATCCATTGTGATCCAGCTGGCTTGTCCATTGCATAACTGCAGGTAGGCATATAACTTTTAATTTTGTTATTCATATATGTAACTAAATGTCAAGCTGCATTTAGTTGTTTAAAATTCTGTTGGTTTTTTTTTCTTGGTGAACTAGTCACTCAATTACTTAAAGTGACACTTGAATACAAGTCTTCTGAAAAGAATATATAGTCCAGGGATAACAGGAAAGCAGTAGCAATAGGAAGAATGAAACAAGTTTCCCAGCTGTATCAGTCTGTACCAATCTGTGAAGTAGGCATATGTAGAATACAAGCATTTGGGACCAAGTTAAAGGCATTTTTCCATTCACTTAGACATTTCAATTACTTGTGCTGTGATCACAGGGTAGGGGATCTCCCATCCTGTACACCCAACCTGCAGTGTTCCTCTCACCCTTGGAGTGCTCCCAGCCATTTGCTCCTATTGCTGTTCCACAACCTTACCCCAACACGCTCAAAAAAACCAAAAAACAAACCTCACTGTAAATCCTAATGTGAGAGAATGAGTTCACCACTTGCTGAAACCTTAACATGAGGAGTTACAGCAGAATTCTGAATCACTGGCATCAGTCAAGGGGAAAAGGAAAACATCTCTGCAGTCAAAATCTAACAGTGATGCCAAAACCACCTACCTTTATGTTTTATGTGACCAACTCCCAAAGTACCTTGGGAAGAAGAATTCATAAAAATGCACTTCCACCTTCTCCTGCCTCTCCTCCATGTAAGTGACAGAGCACTGTTTGGTCTCACAGGTGATTTTCCCACTTGTGAGATGTTCACTGAGTCCCCCACAACCACCACCCCTGAAGGAGCTCTGCAGTACAACTGGAGATGCAAATATTGCCCATCATGGCAATAATGAGATATATGGAGGGGTGGGTGAGAAGGAAAGGGTGAGGAATGGATCCTAGGCTGAATGACAGCTCCTGGAACCTCTCCTTCTCCTTGCTGGACCTGCTAAATCCACAGTTAGTGGTGGCCTCAGGGAGCACCATGGCATGAGTCCCTGTCAGGATCAATAAAGCAAGGGATTGAACACCCCCATTTGGATGCCTGGAGCAACCTGTGACCAAACCAGAAGAAAAAAAAAAATAAGGGAAAGAATGCATTTAACTTATCTTATAAAGAACATATTTTCAAAAATCTAATCTTCTAAGGATCTGAGTAGCTTCAGGGTTTTGTTTATATTTTTCATTTAGGAGTCTCCCTTGGGTCTTTTCTTTGCCAGGAGCACAGTGGGCAAAATCAGGATCTTTGGCTTCCCCAATGTGCTCAAGAACTCTATGGATAATTTAAGCTTTCCTACTGCAGTAAAACAGAAAGTTCATAAAAATAAATAGAGTAATACTTTGCACTCATTCCACAGGAGGCTTGTGCTTCATAAAAGCTAGTCAGTGAAACATCTCTTGGAAGTAGGTGAGTGTTGTTTCCCCATTTCACAGATAAGAAAAGGAGATACAGGATGTGACAGGACCACCTAAGTCACTGAGGACCATTCTTCAAAGTAGTAATTCTGGAATTCTTTTCAGTAATTCTTTTCTGGAAGTCGTGACTAATTCACCTTTATGTGACATGCCACTCTGGCACGCTTAAAACATGCTTAAACTATATAAATGTGTGCTCCAATGCAATTTCTTGCTGTTAACCGCCCCTCTCAGAGGTGACACCACATCTACAGTGGAACAAACACATCCTTCAGCCATTAAAATGCAAGGACTATGACACTGCTTAAAATTGCCAGTGAAGATGCATCAGAACTAAGGTGGCAGACTTTGAGCTGGAATACCAAAGTCACTGGTACAATTTTTATTCTGCTATTACCAGGGTGATGTTTTACATCTCTGCAACAAAAGCTGCTCTCAGTTCAAATGACTTCTGAAAAATGGGACAGATGTTCCTTAAAACTGAATCCAGGGTATGTTTCTGATTTCATCCTTTGAAACTTTGATTACTTATACAATCCAGGTCTTCCAAAATCCCATTTCCTCATTTAATCGTAAGAAATTCTATCAAAATAAAGCCTCTGAGATCATCCATGTAATCTCAGCAATCACTGCATCAACAGCAGAAACAGAACATGACAGTGTTTCTGTAACTTTTCTGAAAAGCTGGCTTACCAAGTGGCTTTTGGTTTTCTCAGCTTCAAGATATTAAATTCCAGTAATAGGCAGCTAAAAAAAGTATATTTTAAGCACTCTTATTTGATTACTTTTCCATACAAGCAACCACAGTACTCAGGATGCATTATCCAATGACAGTGGGGAAGAGGAGGGCCTGTATGAGCTCCAGGAGATCTAGAAAGAAAGGTATTCTTTCAAGAATAATTCAATGTATAGTACAAACAGTGGCAATAACAAGACAATGAGGCAATTCCCTCCTTCCTCTTCATTCTCTTCTGTTTATGCTTCTCTCTGCCAGTATCCTGCAACAGGCAGAGGCTTGCCAAAGAGGAAGGAAGGTTTAAAAGAAATTCAGAATATGTCAGTAATCAGGTTGGTTTACTTTTTTTAATTGGTACATTCTTCATCGTGATGGCTACTTTACAGGGATCTCTCCCAGGAAGCTAATTTAGCCTGAATAATGGGTACCTCAGCCTATTAGACTAATTTTCATTACTGGAGACACAGTGATATGGAACTTAAATGCCATCTAACCTTGTTTGAAACAAGTTTCAAATCTAAACCAAGAGAATTTAATCTGGTAGTTTAATCAAAGTTATCACACATTCAAGAACAAAATATGTGAGCTGCATATTTTTTGTTACAGGTAGAAAAACATCCTTCCCTAGGTAACTGAGCTGCACATCCAACTTTGTTTTGAAGACAGGATTCAACTCACCTGGCTTTAGATGTCTTTCTTTTCAATATTTAAAATTACTTGTCTATACTTTTTCGTAAAGTCAAAGGAAATGGGCAACTCAAGAACACAATTAAGGGCATCCTTAGTAGGATGGGGAAATTAGAACAGGCACCTACTGGGAGGTGCCTCTACCCTCATCATCAACAGAACCTAGCAGACTTAAGCCAGATATTCCCCTAAAATGAAGTCAGACGGAATCAAGATCTCAGTGTTCTCAATACCTTGTGCTTTCTTAGCAAGATGAAAGTGATACAGAGATGCTGGACTAAAATTCCTGTGTTTCTTAAGTCCTGATCCTCTACATTCCACTTCCCTATTTGTATTCAGTAAAGGAGCTGACATGGTGTAAAGTTCATTTTAATTTAAATAATTTTATCTCTTGGTGAGACAATCTGGCTTCAGTGGTGCATCTTTAACCAGTTTCTCTCACTGGCTCTTGCTGATTTTCTCTGACCAGCTTAGCTTCCAGTTCTTGTCCTTCAAGGCCATTTTCCCCACCAGCACTGAATCCTTGCTTCTCCTTTTCAGCCTTCTCTGCAAGTCCTTTGTCCTTCTGACTATTCTCCCACCATTTCCTGAGAGACATTGGATTTTTTTTCACCACCCACTACAAAAAGCAGTCTGTCACCTTACTCTATCTAATTCTACATCCATACCTGAGCTGAGAAGGTGCTTATTTAAATGTGTTGTGCTATCAACAGCCTGCTGGAATCAAGAAAGTTTAATTCAGTCAAAATAATCCAGAAACACAGGGGTTAGTGAAGGTAGAACTGCATCTTCTTCTATGCCTTGTTAAAAAGGTTCTAGTGTTCAAATGGGAATCATAAAGAAGAAGAAATACCAAATTATTAGAGAAAAACTCTTTTTTCAAATTCAAAGATTTAGGAAGATAAATAACAGATGTCTATCACTTTAAAATGCCTTTAGGTACCCTCAAAAACATCTTCCTTTCCTACCTAAGTAATGCAATTTAGTGTCAGTCCTAAAGAGGCATCAAAAAAGAAAAACAAGCAAACAACCAACAACAACCAAAAAGAACCCAACCCCAAAAGAATTTTAGCAGTGCTTTTGTTTTATTAAGTTTTTGTTCTGGCCCACAGCCATAAAAAACACACAGCAGCAGGTTTCTGGCCTTTATTTCCATCTCAATGACCATGTTGGTAGACAGCATGGTGGAAATCTCCAAAGGAAGAAAGCCTCAGCTCATTGGAGAACTCCAGTTGTGCAGAAATCAGTGGCATGAGTGGGATCTGGATAGCCCAGAGATTTAGGGCAAAGGCAAGAACATGGAACATGATTTCTCTTAAGGACTTATTTCCTCTTTCACTTGAAGATCATCTCCCTGTCTCTAATGCTTACTGCCATCAACAATATTTGCTTGCAGATATATTGGTCATACCCAACATCTTTCAAAGCTCCAGCTGTATTTGTCTTTAAAAATAATTCAGTATTTGGATGGAATAAAACAGACTTGCTGCATCACAGTCACATACTCCACTTATTCCAAACGTGACTCCAATAAGGTTATATCAGTGTGAACTCAAAATTGGTCCCCTGAATTTAATGTAGTCTTGTCAGCCCAATAGCAGTGTACAAAGAGCAAAATCTACCCAGAGTTAGATTTCAAACCTCAGCCCATCATTTAGTTGCCACTGGTCTAAGATGTGTGATCTAACACTCAAAAAAGGCTTTATCATGTTCCCTATGATGGAAAAGGCACATTTTTTTTTTCAAAATGTGATTTTAATCAGCAGGTAGTTCATAGGTAATAACAAAAAAAAAATAAACAAAATCTCAAAACTTCAGTTCAGTAAACATTTTCAATTGTGCAAAGACATAATGAGATGGTAAAGAGAAATACCACAGACATACACCCCAATAATTATGGTTTAAAGAGCAGCACATAACATCATTTTGATAGTGTTTAAAGTTCACACACAAAACTAACTACCAAATTGTCTCCTCAGAAACATCCATTTAGGCAGCTAAGGCTAGATCTTGTATTTATCCACCCTTAGAACATTGCCAACCTCTCTTCTTATCATTTCAACCATTGTAGATCTGCTAAAATTTAAACCAATTTTATGATGACAGACATGATACATCATAACCATAGTCTGTGCTACGAATTCATACAGGTTGATCCACGTTTCTGATGAAAGGACATTCATTATTCTCAGCCTTACAGGGGAAATTATTGGGATTGAGGTGTTTTTTTATGTAAGCACTGTGTTAAATCTTTCCTGATTTTGGCAGATTCTCTAAGGCTTATGAAAGGCATTCAGTGGTCAATCCTAGAATATGCAAATGCTGTCTTCCCTGCAAGATCCTGTGATATTTTGATAACTACCTGATGAATAATGTATTGGTTTACTGTGCTAATTCACCAATTATCCAGATTGTATTCACTCTTCAACACTTAGTCTCTGAAGAATGTTGAAATAAGGGGTGGGATATATTTCCAATGCAGACATTTATGTCAGAGGGAGTTGTTTGGACTCTCCACAGGTCACTCTTCACTATGACAGTTGGGTAACATCAAGTAATACTGATAATCCTGGACTAGGTAGTCACACACATGTAAAGAACCTGCATCTTAAAAGACAAATAAAACAAGTTTCTTTGCCTGGAAGATGTTGAGGATCTGGTTTCCCCCCCTTGTTTTCTGGAATATATGCACAGCATGGTGATTCCTTGTTATCAATACCATATTGTATGCACAGTGGAATTTAGAATGACAGCAGAATGGTTTGCATTGAGAAAATGCTAGCTGAAGAGTACTGCAGAATCTGTTTTTCTCACTGCTAGATCTCTTTAAAAGTGCCTGGGATGTATTCTTAGCCTTTTTTTCTTTCTTCTTAAAGAGAACATATTCATTATGTAACTGGTTATTTTTTGGTTGAAAAATGATGTTTTGTCAATTTGTAGAATTGTCAAAAGGGGTGGGGAAGGGAAGGCAAACATCCAACCAATATTAGCTCTGAAGTGCTGGGTAATTGTACAAGGCCCAGGGCAAAAACAAAACATAGATGTGCAGTAGTCATAGCACATCTTGTCTTAACTTGTCTTTGTTAGTGTAAGTGAAAAGGTTAATGCTGTTCAATTCTGTCAATGCAGAATGAGGCACTGAGGCACCTTTGAAATCTAAACTTACAGCACAACTGATGTGATTCCTGAGAGAATCACGTCATTTACAAGTTATTAATATTATTAGTTTAATAATACAAATGCCAATTAACTGCATGCTGGTATATTATACGTATATATATAAAGGAAAAAAAAAAAAGAAAAGCCCAACAGATTGCTTTTAGTATGCTTATCACAGGGTAAAGCCTTGCTGCTGTCTACCAGCAACATATGGTAAGGTCTCAGCCACCTACTAGCCATAAGGGCTTAATCCCACTAGCCAAGACAGATACCAGGGATGGATCCCTGCAAGAGTTTTGAATAACATGCATGGCAGTTTAAAGGAATAAAGCTTCCTTTAAAGCAGAATAATTAATGATGACTTAAATTCAATGCCAATTAAAAATGTCAGAGGCTGCTTCTTGACTGCCTTGCACTTTGTGTAGTCAGTTAAATTCAGAGCGTGGTGTGTGTGAGGAAGCTGCCAAACTGCCCATGTTTGGCACAGACCTGGCAAAGACATACATGGTGACACAGGTGTAAGTCAGGGAAGAAGCAGATCCTCAGCTTTTTGGGCCACAGCCTCATCAAGCAAAATGCCATCCTGCTTACCTTAAATTACCTAAACCATGAATAAAACCCCTGCAATTAAAGTGAAATAAATATTAGTCCTATCTTCTATTTCCTTATTAATATCTGATTATTTCTTTCCTTTTAATCTTTTTTTGTTTGTCTAACCAAATGCTTTTGGCCGGTCTATCCTTTAGAGCCAACACAGTAACTCTTAGCACAGACATTCATCTCGGGAAATATGCAGTAAATAGAGATGCAGTCTCTCCTGTACACACCTCACCTGCTAATAGGGACAGAAAATTGGGGTTTTATTATTTGAAATCTAAAGGGGCAGGTGTGGCCAAGCTGGTGCTCCCAGCACATCAAGCCATGGCAGTGCTGCTGACTCAAACTCCTGCACTTGACCATGAGGATTCATTGTTCAGAACGCAGAGAGCAAGATCCACACCCTGACAATTCCCCAGATCTCCCATTAGCTTCTCCGTGTCTGATCTAGCTGATCCCAACAAGCAGTGGGGCAAATGAGAATAACAGGTCAAACATCCCCCAGTTCCACTCCTGCCAACTGCAGGGCTGGAAGGATGGCCACAGCCACACCTAGCTGGTACAGGATGATCGTGACACTGAATCTGCACAGGGCCTCTGGCTCCATTCCCAAAATTGTCCTCTGTGCCAGCTCATGCAGGGCTGGCACAGGATCACTCCACAGGCACAGACAATGCAGGAGCCCACTGATCTCCAGCCCACCTTAAAACACCACGAGGCCACACAGCCTCCAGACCAAAAGGTCCCTGCCAGCATCCGTGACTAAAATTCCCATATTCTTGTCAGCCCCACTCTGAGCTCGGTTTCAGAGGATTTCAGTTTTCAACATTTGAAAATATGAATATGTCAAAAAAACAGAGCCAAAGCTGCAGGTATCTTTCATATATTGCTAAGGATTAAAAGAGATTAAATATCTTGTCATATACCAGCAGTAAATCTATTTTACTACCATTGGCCCCCCAAATATGATCAACTCTTTTGAGATCACTCATTTTGATATGGCCAGCTTTAGAAGCAGGTGTCAGATTTCCAAAAATGGTTTCAAGTAGTGGAATCCCATCAAATTTATTCAGACCAAGGGTATGTAGAAATGAGCACTTAAAATAGTGAACCCCAACTACACACCCAAAATGTCCAGAAAGTAAATACTTCCCAAAATATATTTCTTTTAATTCCACCTTTGATTCCATTTTGTCTGCATATTATTTCAAAGCCTTTTATTAGTAGTAAGGTTATGAGCCACATTGAATTTATTTTGATAAAAAGCAAGAGGTCTAAAATACTTCCCCTTTCTTTGTCTCTCAACAAGAAAAAGTTTCTTCCAGAACAATGGACCACAACCTCTTATTTTGGTGTTCTGTATTTACCTTTTTCTGGTCAGAGTAAGTCCTTCTATGATTGGAACTCATCCTTGCAGATATATCTAAACTGCTCTTGGGACTATTATACACTTCCCTACTCCAGGAAAGAGAGGGATCCAATCCACTAGGGAAAGCCCTGCCATACCCAGAATAATCAGGAGCCAAAATTCTGATTGTCATTTGTAGGAGCAGGCAGATAACCCAGCATGACTGATTTTCATGAACACAGGTGTTCAGAGAGGCAGACCCAGCCTCTTTATCATCTGTACATGCAACAAGGAAAACAGAGGAAACAGAAAAGAATTGCTGTTTGTGTTCAACAGCAAAACAAAAAAAATCAAAGTCAACTGATGCATGAGAAAACTGGAACCTGTCAGAAGCACCTTTCAGACTTCCACCTTCTTTGCTCAGAGAAGAAATCTGTCCTCCTGTTTGCTATCAACGCCTCTCTAAAACAACTTTAATTTCTCTTGCTATTTAATACATGTCACAGCACTTGACAACACTCATGATCTGTACTAATCAAAGCCTCGGTAGCTGCTACAGTCTGAACAGGAGGATAATCCTTAAGATTCAGTCCCCCCTCAAAAAGAAGAAAAAAAAAATGGTGGTAGTTTGCCTGACAACAGGGTAAACAGATTATTGTGTTATTGCTGGCTGATTGCCGGAGTTATTTTGGAGCTCCATAATTCGTTTAAAGAGATTTTTGACATTTATGAAATGACTTCTATAATCAACTGACAGTGCAATATCCTATAATTGTTCAATTAAAAATGACTACTAGTGCATTCATTTATTAGTAGAATCAGATAATTGTCTTGCCACTAAAGAGTACTTCACACTTTGCGCATCAAATGAAAATGTTTGAGTATAAGTCTGTGGCACAGCAGCTAAAGTCCCGGGGATTTTTTATTTAAGTGAAGGTGTAATTATTACAGGCCTCTGAAGTAAATATGGTTTCATGTGATAATCTTTAAATGGATTGCCTGTGTCTTACAAGACACACTTCTGCATAAGCTGGCAGGATGGACACGAGCAGGACTGCAGTGACAGGTGAGATTCCTGGGATTTAAAACAGGGTCAGCTTAAAAACTGGCACCTAAATCACAGAGCTGATCTTGCTCCCCTTCACCTCTCCTGGTACTGGGAGGGCACTTTTCTGTTGGAGGAAGGCAGCAGGGAGCGGGTGAACAAGCAAAACAGTTTTGCATAGGAAATTGGACTGGAATATAAACCCATAAACTCCATGGCCTCAGTCACAAATGCACACCTATACCCTGTGCTCCTGGGAGGCAAGCAACATCTTGATGGAATATCTGGTGATTTTCAGATGTATTTGAAGTCCACTTGAGGTCACTGAGCAGCTCAAAACAATTTTAGAATAGAGACTTTGTATTTATAATTTAACATTTTAACTTGCGTTATCCAAACTATCTGCTAAGCAAAATCACAGATCAATTTTTCATTAAATAATAAAAAAAAGCTTGGTACATCAAGTGGGTAGAGATCATATGGAAAACTGTGTAAGCAAGTCACTGGAAGGCAAGAAACAGCAGCAACCCCTTCACAAATATAATGTTTTTTTCTTTAATTATCTCTGTTTCTAGCGACAACCTTCCAGAATCCTTGGCTAAAACTCACAATTTCTATTCAGATAATAATAATTAAAGAAATCAAGTGCAGAGTCACCAGATGGAAGATAATACTTAATTTGTGGCTGCTACAATGTACTATTCAGTAATGTCATTTCAGAGTCTCAGCTGAGCTTAAGCCCTGCTCTCCTCTTCCCTCCCTCCCCCAGCACACACCAGTTTGATGACAGAACATACTGCTTCTTCACCTTGCACTTGAGCCTTTCTGCATTGCCATTACACCCATGCTCTTCAAAACCTTTAATGAACCAATAATTAATGAGTTATTTCTTGTGCTGTGGCTGCACCAAGTGTTACTTTGCCCGTTCTCTGCACGGAGAACGCTGCAAAGTGGGGAATTACTGCCAAATTTTTCGCTAGCAGTCTCAGGATTAGGGGGAGGGTAGCTGGCTCCCATCTAGAGAGCATCAATGGGGGAGCATCTGGAGAGCACCTCATTTTCCAGCACAGCACCAATTAAAACCAGAGCAGGGATGTGGCAGAAGCCAGGCTCCAGCCAGGCACCCCCTCCATCAGCCTGGAGCTGGCTGGGCACACCAGAGCCCCCCAGCTCTGCCCTGGAGCTCTCTGATCACAAACCCATCCTTCCTCCTACTTAGGGGGGCAACAAAAAATTAAAGGCAGCGTGTCCTCATATCAGATCAGCTCCCCACAAACCCCTGCAAAAATGACCCACCAAGGACAGGCCGTGCCATCAGTGGTGGTTTTCCCTCTCATTTTATCCCCATACACCTTTTGTTTGTTGTCGTTCCAAACCCATTTTTCCGCGCGTCGCGCGGATTCCGCGACGACTTTGGATAAAGACGGTCCTGGCAGCTGGGTGATAAATATTATTTCCCTAACCTGCCTAGCTCCGTCAGCCACCTGCAACAGCAGCCTGCCACGCGTTGGAAGCAGCTCATTAACTTCCCTGCAGCTTCCCAGGAGTTTTTCCCTTGTTTTCTTTCACCTTGGGTGTGCGCTGCCTTCTCCATGAACAGTTGAGTGCCCGAGCAGGCCGGCGCGCTTTGGCACCGCCGGCCTAGCACGCTTCAGGCAGCCTCCCTGCTAAGGCTCAAAATCTCTCTTAAACACATTAAGCAGCCCATTTTGGATTGATAGTGCAGTAATTATTCTGCTTCACCCTAAAAACCATCCTGGGGTAATTGGCGCAGAGGAAAATTACCCAGAGTCCTCCGCCACCTGGTAGTTAAGGAACGAATCCAGGGAAAGATAAGTGAAGCAGGGAAAAAATCGGCACTTATTTGATTTTAATCTCACCACTTTGCAAGCATTTAAATTGCCTTAATCAGGTGGCTGGCTCCCAGCCTAGCTGGTAATCTGTTATCAAATTTGAAACTAGATTTTTTAAAATGTCAGTGTAGGCTGAGAATTGAAGTCTATTAACAGTTATGAGCCTCCCTCCTAAACTTCCATAATCTATGTATTAATGATCCCTTTTACAAAGCTGTCAAATATTACTTTATTATAACTATATATTAGTAACATCAGTGTAAAAGCAGGATTTAATTATTTATTTTCTAAAGATAGGGGGGGGAAGAAAGCCAAACCCCATACACATACACAATGCTGACATTCTTAACACTGAAACCCGATTTTTCCGAGGCAATAACTTGAGTGTATGGAATAACCTTGATAAATGTAATTGAATTTTTCTCTGATAAGATTAACTAGTGGTAATTGTGAATGGGGAAGGTCTGACCCACTACAAATGAGATGTATGACGAGCTGAAAATAATCAATTTTTTTTTTTCCCCCCTTTCTCTTTCTCCCCTCCCTGTTCCCCCCCCACTTCCCAAAATGCAAGGAAAAAAAAAAAAACAACAACCTGAAATAGTAATTTTGGGCCTGGCAGGATGAAGCATTTATGTCTGAACTGTTTTTGTATGTGCTGATTATCTGCTATCTTCTCAGTGTGTCTAATTGTGCTGAGCTCAGTTTAAAATGAGATCAACACATTTAAACCCCAGAAGGCTTAATTAAGGGAGGGACTTAATGCTTTACAAAAAAGGGGAATTTACGCCTTTTGAGAAATGTAGTATAAATTCTACCTACAACTTCCCTGACTAGAGTGTTCCAAAATTTTGTAGTTCATTAAATTGCTTTTGAAAACAAACACAAAAGACAGAACTTTAGAACTTATAATTGCTGCTGGTGGTTGGGAGCTGCAATTTTTTTTTCATGCTTACTACTCTTTTTTTTTATTCTTTCCACGTGCTCTTATTTCAAGCTGTCCTGACAAAGCAAGCAAAAATGCAATATACAAAACAGGTTTGAGAACTCCAGCTTTGGAGATCTTCAGCTGCTGTGTGCTTTGCAGAGTTGAAGGCTGCACAGAAAAACACACACACAAATTCAGACAAAGCACTCCCCTACCTGGCATTTGTTTCTATTAAGCAGACAAACGAATGCTGTGGAAAACAAAAAAGGGTGAGGGGAAGGATTAATTCTTTTTAGTTATGTGATAAAAGTCAATCAAGTATTCTTTGAAAACAATGCCACAGTTCGTTTTATTTTCTTCCTCCCTCATTATCCTATACTCTGACCATTGAACTTGGGTGCTGTAGATCAGACTAAAACACCACTGACAACTGTGTATTCATATTCTCTTCATTGAATCCTGTGTAGGTTCTGTGAAAGACTCTTCAGAAAACATAAAATCTACCAACAATGAAATTAATCACAAAGTACAAAAGAAAAGCAGCTGGCATGCAACTACTGAATAATGCAAAATGTGCAGATTTAAATTACATGTCACCATTAATGTATACAATATATCTATATCTACACACACACACAGTTGTGCTATAATCAGTAAATAATTTTTCACTGTCTACAAAATAAGTATTTTAATTCACAAACAGTATATACTGAAATTGCATCAAAATTAAATACAGGATGAGTTCATCATGATTAATGTTGCTGCAGTAAACACCAGAAGGAATTAAACTCAATAGGAAGCAGTTGCAATTTAAAAAGATAATTTAAAAAAAAAAAAAAGCCTTTATATGGGAGAAAGCTTTAAGTGAAACCAGTAAAAATCTATGTCAATTTCTCTGCATATTCTTTATCTAATTAGTCAACAGGATCAAATACAATGAGGAAAGAAAGTTGTTTGCTTCATGTATGTGCTCATTAGAACATGGGTTACTTATAAAGAAACTACCTGTAACATTATAGGAGAAGAATCTCTGGTGAAGCCACTATTGTCATGCAACATTGTGGGGAGATTATAGTCCTGGAGACAGGTAGTATTTTTCTTTTATAAAAAAGAAAAAATAAAATTTAAAAAAATCAAATAGAAAACTGGAGTCCATAACTCCTTGCCTTGAAGTCTGAACTTTGCCAGTTTCTGAGTTGCACAGCCATATATCCTTGAGAGCAAACAAGAACCCAGTGTACTTTATTTCTCAGCTTTTGACAACCTTTATTATTTCGTTTATCTGCTATTCATAGTGAGATGTAAACATCTTACTTCCCAGTGTGATCCTCCTATCAACAGTGGGTCAGTTTAAAATATTGGGAATCAATATGTTATAAAAACATCAGCCAGTACTAAAAAGACAGAGATAGAGCAAATTCATTGAATGTCAAATAAAAAATAAACAAACACAGATAAAAAAAAAATGTAGCAAGATAATAAATAAAAGGACAAGGAATTAGAAATATATATTTCTAAAACAATAACTTGACAGGGAAAATGCTCCTACACTAAATACTGACCCACACAGAGCAGGGAAGATGATGATTTTCTTGTAGGTACAAACAAAAATAAAGAGTTTAAAACAAATCTCTTAATTTAATAGCAAATTTACATGGTAATAGAGCTCATTACTACCACTGCGTGGTGAGAGCAAATAATATGGATGGAGAAAACTTGGTTCAGATCCAGCTCATTGTTTAAATTGATGTTTCAGACTGGGGGCAGAGGTGGGGGACAGCATTCCCAGCTCAGGCAAACAGGCATCATGGATATCTTGCAAAACAAGGAAAAGAACCACACCTCCTGCTGTTCTTCCCCCTTCCCAGGCCTCTTCCTAGTCTAAAAAAATATACTTTTTTTTGGCAGAATCATTTTTTAAATTAAAAAAAGTAATTTTCTTTAAACATTTTGTAGTAAAATGCTACTTGAAAAAATAACTTGTTTTGAAGCTAGAGAAGTCCATACTGGTCCTTTCAAATCTGTTTTCAGAGATACAGCAATAACTTTTTTACATATAATAATTTTGACTATTTTAGAATTTCACATTATGCCATTTTAACAGCAGATATTTTATTAAATTCTAAGAGATATGAATATATATATTTTACCTTGTAGGGCAACATTTTTCCATTAGCAAAATGAACTGATGAGAAATTAACCAAATTAAATTATGGACTACAATTACATATTTTTAAAAGCTTTTATCAGAAGACTTGGTTTTGTTTTGTTTTTTTTTTTCTAAAAATCTGAAATGTAGACGTTTTTTATGAAACATGAATCCTTTTTCTAACCAGCCATAAATAGATTTTTCCTCATTCTCAATTAACTTTCAATTTTCAAAATACAGCAAAAATAAACAAAATAAGAAATTGATATTGAGGCTTAAAGAAAAAAGGTGATCTGCAGAAGGAAGGAATACAAATGAGGAAGGGAGAAGGAAAGACGAAAAGGGAGGAACTGGAATTCAGAAGTTTGGGTAGAACTTTTTTCTCTGTCACAGAATATAAAACATCATTTCTGGTGACCCTCCCTAGCTGTGAGCCTTGTTATCTCTGCAGATGAGCAGTGCTCCAATAATACATGATATCAAAACAGAATAAAACACACCAAGGTGCAAACTCATCTCCCTTATTCCTACAACCCCATGAAACATTGTCATCTGCATCACTTCAT
This sequence comes from Rhabdornis inornatus, assembly GCA_013397075.1. Classification (NCBI taxonomy): domain Eukaryota; kingdom Metazoa; phylum Chordata; class Aves; order Passeriformes; family Rhabdornithidae; genus Rhabdornis; species Rhabdornis inornatus. Next base: position 1,271,639 of record VWZS01008706.1, on the reverse strand, counting down.
TTACCTTAAACATTTAGTTAAGGCACTATAAAGTTTCAATTTTTTTTTATTTGGTTTGTGAAATTCTTGTGTCTTCCACCTAAGATAACTTTTTAGATTGCAATTTGAAATGAGAAGTTTTCCTTTTTTTTTTAAATTAAAAACAGACTTTGCAGTAAAATAATTTTCATTCTGAAAAGAATTAAAATGGTTCCAGATCTTGCTGCTTCTTCTCCTAGATTTCATGCCTCAGTTTGTCAGACTCAACTCAAATTTGCAAATATATAGATGTACATCATAAATTTCCTTCTCTATAATGCTGTTCCCAGCCAGACTGACAATGATTCCCACCTGCCCTGCAGAGTGGAGGATGTGACCTCACTCATCCTGTGCCACAAAAATCAGCCAGGAACAATCTTCTGTTCCTTCCACTGGCCTGGACTAGTAGTTTTTGGGTGGTTTGTTTGGGTTTTTTTGTCTTTTTTTTTTTAGTTAGAGTTGAGATTAATGTACAAGATATTAAGTTTTGTGTTAGATTTGATTGTTTATTATTTTTATAGTATAGTGTTATAGTATTATTAGTTAAAAAGTTAAAACTGAAGAAATGGCGATGTATTTTGTTTGTTATAACGTTTTTTAAGGTTTAATTGTTTAATTAAAAATTAATATTTAAATTATTTTTAAGATTTTAGGTTAAAAATAGTGGTTTTTTGAGGGTTTGAGTGAACAGCACGAAGTTCAAACCTCCCAGGCTTCAGGGTTCCAACACTAGATCTGTTCTTTCTGGTTTGATTCCTTCTCTCGTGACCTCTGACAGTTTTGGATTTGGGCTTTTTCCAGAGGAGAACACAGGAGGTTGAAGACAGGGAGTCTTTTTACAGGATATTGAGTCAAAAACTGCAATGTGATTATAGTTCTGTGTTTTTATAGCATGCCCACTGTGCATAGAAGTCCTCCATCTCATTTATTGCCAGCTTTAGTGCAGCATCTTTTCCACACAGGAGATTTAAACCTGACACCAAACGGCCTCCAACCACACAAACAAAAACTCAAGTTCTGATGTTTTTCCTCACTTAAATATTTTTAAGAGATTTTTGAAGACAACAGTAAATGGGTTTTTTACCACTGGGGTAAAATAAGTTCTTTACATTTCACTTGCAAAGAGATGACACTTGCTGGCCCCTGAGCTGCCACACAGTTTGAGATGTTGACCCCTGCTTTGGTTTGACCTGACAAGTCACAGACTGCAAAGCAGCAGCTCCACCACTTGAAATGGAAAAGAATCATTGAGATACAAAACTGATAAGAGTGAGATCACCTTGCAGTTTTCCTGACACTAGAGGGCAAGCCCATTTTAGGTAACACTACGCTGGGTGAAGAATCTTTAAATATATCTTCTTAATAACAAGTAAACTGTGCCAACTCTCAGTCACTTGTGTCTCCTCATGGACTTGTCTGGCTTGCCAGAGAACAGCTCTGCTCGAGCTGCTGGAACTGAGAGGGCTAAAGAGAGCAGCCATCAAATCCTAGACCCTGAGGAAAACTCTCAGCACCCACAAGGAAAGTTCTGATATTAATGATGGATAACAATAAGCTGCGATATTAAGGACATTTCCCTTATCTACACAAATTTTTTTTATTTCAATACCCTAGACTCTTAGTAATTACTGTAAAAATACTGATTGCCCAGTGGTCAGCAAGAGAGATGCAGGATGGAGAGAGAGATGTGAGAAATATGTGAGGAAATACTTTCCCTCAAGTTAACACCTCATCTCACCATCTTTACCCACTAACACAAATTAAAGTAAAGCCTTGTTTAACTCATGTCTCTCACTGCTTTGCAGGCTCCTCCATGGAGCCTTCCTCTCTGCTGAAAAATCAGAAACCACAGCTCATTAGGCCAAACTTTGACAGATAAAGCTTACAGACTCCCTCACTTCTCTGAGGTTAACATTTCTTTAATAGAAGACAATGGTCTTGTGGTTAAGCCACAAACTTGCTGTCAGGGGACCTTGGTTACAACCCATTACACACACAGTGGAAAGCCATATTACATATTATTACATTTTAAAGAAAGCCAAATAAGTTTGCTTTTCCACTGGATAAGGCAATGGGTAATGGATGCTGTGCTTCCTGCAAGGACAGCCTCCTAGGGATAGTTTATTTTATTCACCTTTGGCGCCAAAGGTAAAAAAAAAAAAATTTTTAAAAAATTATTAATCAAGTCTGTCACTTAAGATTAAATTATAACTTTATATAACAAAATTAATATAACAGCAAGTATTGAAAAAATTGAGATAATATAAAATCAGTTATCTATACACACAGGTAGAAACCTACTTCAAAAATAGGTGCATGCATGCCAAACGTGGCAAGCAGGCATGAAAATTCATTGCAGAGACACCTGGGTTTAGGGTGATTTAGTCACTCAAATGAGTGATCTGAGGGATTTGTAGTCTACAAATTGTCAGTCCAAAACTCTCCATTTTTTTCTAATGCACATGCAGTCTATCTGTAGGCATCCTCCATGGCCTGCAGCCCCTAAAATAGCACCAGACAATTGTCTTTAGACACCTCAGCCTCCCATCTTTATTTTCCCAAATTTTGGAAAAGAGGTAGTCAGGAAAACTTCCTATCAGTTCTTATTTATAAGCTACAAATCAGGACAAAATTCACCCCAAAGCTAAATTATCCAGAATTATACATGATGCACTAACATGTATTGCCCATGTCACACCTATTAAATATTATGATCATACAGAATAACTACTTTGCATACAGCAACATTTGTAAAGTTTGTCTGTTTTTTAAATACAGACTGTTTTCACTGGAATATCTCAATTTAATAGCAGAGTGCTACAGTCACTAAGACCTTAAAAACTAAAGCAGGCATAGAATAAATGTGTACAGCTACAACTGGGAACAGTAGGAGGTAATTCCACAATCTTGCTTCTGAATTGTGCAAACTACTCTGAGGAATGTTCAGTTAAGTCTTGCATAACACTTGATCATAAATAATTACTGCTTAAATACACTAGGCAAATAAACTCACAAAGCATTTGCCATAAAGCAAAAGATCTTTTGAAATTTTGCTTATTCACCAGCTAATTTCAAAACCCCCAGCAACTTGTCATGCACTCCTTAACAGTTTTTGTAGAACAACGTGGGGTTTTCATACCACGAAGGCTAAAAGTGTGTGAAATGTAACAGAAATCAGTGTTAAAGCTCTCTCACTTGGAAACAACTTGACTTAAAAGACTTCTCTTTAACCAAATATTTGGAATCTGACAACATATTTTGCAGGGCAGGTTTTAGACTGAAAGTTTGAAACAGCAGTAGTGTTGTCATCTCTGATGAGCTTTATAGGAAGAATTAATCAATTTGTCAACAGAGTTATTGAGAAAAAAATTTCTGTTTCAGTCTCCAACTTTGTCACTCAATTCAAGAAAAGATCTCAGCATTGCTTGCAGAACTTGTGGAGGTTTAAAAACCTCCAATAAAAACAAACAAACAAAAAAAACCAGACTAAAAATTACCTGAGTAGAGCTTCCATAACTAGTAGTGATGGGATGATATTTTGTGCATTTCAGACTAATGTTGATACCCATTTCCATCTCTTATTTCAAGTGTAGTGCCTCTCTTTATCATGCTATATATTGCTGCTGCTTCAAAATATTAATTCACCATCACACCTTATCCAGAAGGACATTTTCAGCCTGTGAAGCCAGCGTGATGTTTTTGGGCTAGTAAAGATCTTTCACTACTAAATTAGTGCATCAGAACATGGTCTATAATAACTGCTGCAAGATACTAAAGAAAACAAAAAAACTTTAACTTTTAGGTTCTGTACCATTTGTGCATTGCTCTGCTGTAGCTTTATGTCTGGATTACAATTCATTTGAGGTAAACCCTGCACTTGTGCTTGGGGAGAGAACTGATATCCATTTGTTGCTAACTAAATAACCAAGATGTCAGAAAAAAATTCTATCACAGAAATATTGCAGAAAGAAGAAATTCTCTCCCCAGTATTTCTGTGGTAGGCTCTTTTGGACCAATTTCTGTAGTAGACTGTGTTTGGAGCAATATTGAATTATCACAGGAGTCTGACCTTCCTGCTGCTCTCCATCTTCATCTATTTTTTTGTGCAACTTGGATTGCCTAGCAAGGAAAAGCTGTGTTGGTTTGTCATAGGAATTGTGTGGCTCAGATGTATTTCAGGAGAATGAATTCATCTGGATTAAAAAGATGGATTAGACTGCTGATCTCCAGAGCTCTTTGTGAGTGTATGCCATCATGGAAAAGTACCAGATCAGTATCTGTTTCAGTATTTCTAGTCCAAAGACAAAAAAACAAAAAGTAGAATTCTTGTATTATTGTAGAAATGCTGAAATTTCCCACAGAAATGGAAATTCCATAACATCTAAGGGATCTTAATGCTGGTGCTTGACAGCTTGCAAATGGAATCTGTCCCAAGGAACTCTCAGCATAATTTCTGCCTCAGTCTGTCTGCATGCACAAGCTGAAAGAGAGCTTTGAGATCTTGAAGGCATTTTTCTAAAGCATCTGTCCTAGATCACACATGACATGCTCTAGATGGCCTAGGTAACATCTAAACAAAAGATAAAAGGAGCTCTTCTGTCTCCTTCACAAAAAAAAAAATTCTAAATTGTTTCTTAAGACTGCTCTTTATGCTTTCATTAGAAATTTAATTTATTGGGAATAATAGTTTTTATTCTAACTCCTTAGATGCTGATGCAATGCAGTTATCCCAGTCTGAAGTGTAGCTCCTAATTCTGCTTTGTGAAAATTCAAATTCAGAACAACCAATAGATTAAGCATGCAGCCACATCAGTAAAAGCAAGTACACCATCTCATTCTCTTTAACAGAATATTCACAAAAATAAACAGAAAATGTTGGTAAACCATGGTACCAACCATGCTGCTCTTTGGTGGAGGAAGAGTTCAGAGGCATTTCATTCACTTATGAATCAGATCTGTGTAGATGAATTTTCCCTTACTTCATAAGTGCTTCCTTTTATTGGAACCAGACTTTACCTAATAACAAAAGCTGCAAGGTGCACAATAATCAATAACTATTACAAGGTAGGTTTGCAAACCCCTGCAAACTCATCAAAACTCAGAAACCCAAAGAACCACAAATTATAAGAAAAAAAACACATTAAGAAAGTATATACTTCATAGAGAGTGAGTTGGCACGCTACAGAGACAATTGCACACACAAAAATTAAACCAGATTTGTGTGACAAGATGAATCGTGAAAAAGAAGAAAGTCTTTACAACTGGATCCCTTCAATTTTTTACATTATAATAGCTAAGTTACAGCTTGTAATTCAGCCACATTTTACTCTACAATTACACATGAACAAATCCTACTTTGAATTTACCTGCACTGGCCCCGAGTTTAAGTATTCAAAGTGCTCTCAGCAGTCACAGCTTACCAAAAATAAAATAAAATAAAATGTGTCTTACTTTTCTGAACAGCAGGTCACCTCTTCAAATAGCTAAATGTGGTTATGTCTGTCTGGCTTTCACTATTCATCTCAAAAAATATGTATTTGTCATTTATAAAGTATTTTTGGATGAAAGACAACATTGTTTGGAACCAAGTTTTGTAGTTGAGGTAAAAGATGGAAAGTGTTAAACACCAATATTCACTGAGCCTCCTTGCCAAAAATGACACCCTGAAACAGGTGTTTAACAATAGAACAATGATACATTTCATCAAAATGGTGTTTCAGAGGCACAAGTTACTGCATTCCTTGAAATCATGTTTCAGAACTTTAACATCTCCTATATCTGTGGTTTTAGGTAAAAGAGGGAGCATATTTTCTTCAGTCAAGGTCATACCAACAAAAAATTGTGAAACTGCCTTGTGAAGATGAGTTTCCAGACTTCAGCCAAGTTTCTCTGTTTCTCCTAACATGAACATTCCACTCGTATCTTTAAAGCATTATCAATAGAAGTATTAAAATCATCACTGATGTAGTCAGAAAATGCATGGGTTTACTCTATTTACAGAGATAGTAGAACAGAAAGGAGAAATTGCAATCCTATGTATTCAAAGGATGTCATGGTATATATAATAATATAAAGGTATTGTCAAATATTAGGCTTAACTGCAGAAGCAGCTTGTGCAGTTCCTCATTATTGTAATTGCCAGCTCTATTTTCTTATGCCTGAGCAAAAGACTGCATCTCTGGGAAATTTACAATTTGCACTATTTATCGAGACAGTTCCAATCCCTTTTTTATTTGTTTTCCAGAAGTACCTATTTTTTACCTGTGCTGACCAGTGCAAAATCAAGCCCACTAATGTTTATAAAATACCACATTATTGTTAGATATCGAATCCAAATGCAAGCACTGCAGCTTCTAACAGACAGGAGCTTGATGGGATCTGTCTGAAGATTGCAGGCGTCCAGATTGTCTCTGCACCTCCTCTGGTAATAGCCCTTGACACACAAGACAAAGAGCTCAGCATTTTGTAAAACTTTCTCAAGCTTTGACGTTTTAACAAGAGCATAAAAATACCTCTCTTGCCTTTAGTTTTCAGGTTTATTATGAGCTTAATAATTATAAACTCAGAGGAAAGCCAGGCAGTTGCCTATTAACATTTAAGGTAGTGATGTGCTGCATAGGTTGAACAAGTGAAGGATAGCATTGATGCAATATCTTTTGGGTTTTTTTAAGAGAGTGCCTAGATCTAATGCTTTATCTAGTGGATAAATAGGATATTAAATGATCAAGAAGGCTAAAGTGACTCTGGCAAACACAAGCAATCCTTCCCAGCACTCTGATAAAATAGCTAGGACCTCCTGCTGTTACGTAAAAAATTTGTCAGTAAATGTAAAAATGCTTCATGAAGGAGGTAAATGTTAGTGTTCCTGTGATAGAGAGACACATTAAAAAAAAAAATAATATCAGTGGGTTAGTGGCAGGTCTGGGAGTAAAACCAAAAGCTGTAGAGCAGCACTCTGTACTTGGTGAAGCTGCTTGAGGAATACACAGGGAATAGACAGTGGAGACAAGCCCAACACACAACCCTGGCACCTTTCCCAAACCCCATGCACAACACTCCTCCCAGGTCTGCGAGGGCTCTGGGTACATCCAGCAGGGGTGGGCAGCAATTCCTGGCCCCTCAGCACAGCTGGAACCGAGCCAGGTCCTCCCTTTGCTGGCTCTGGCTGGGAAAGGAATGGTGGCTGGAGCTCCACCACCATCGAAAAGGAGAAAGGAGAAGATTTCCCTCCTGCAGAATTCCTGCCACCAGGCTCTATTACTGCAGCACGGGGTGAGGAAGGATGGGTGAATTGCTTTCTCATTGCTTATATGAGAGCAATTGCTCTTCTGACTATGTTAAAAAATGAATTTTCTTCTTAAAGACTCCTAACCCTAAGAGGAAGTTGCTGTGCACGTGCTTTTCTGCTCTCTATAAACAGCACACAACAGGCTTCTGTGTAAACCAGGACTTGAGATTTGGTCAAGGTCAGGAAGGGATGTACTGTACCCTAACTTTTTTTCTTTAACAGATATCTTATTCTATTAGATGGAAATAGTACCAGGGCAATTCACCCCCTCCTGGCTTTCCTATCTGTGTGTGAGCATCTCTGAGAAGTGGGATTAGAGAGAAACCTGCAGGCATATTAATAAATAAACTTCACATGCTGTTTGATATTAAGTAAACATACCACTAAATATTTCTCTAGGGGCTTGTGATCTCATAACCCATGGACTTCTAATTTGGTTACCTGTGACATGTGGTTCTTAGCCCCAGGGTTCCACAATGAATTAATTCTAAAACACTTTTTCAAGTTTAACATACTAAGATAAAATAATCAAACATCTGTTCTTGAAAACACTTGGTTCACTCTTCTTTATGGGTAATAGGAAGTGCTACTATTAAAAAATAAAAAAGTAAAAAGGGAAAGATAACTAGGGGCAGTTATCTCAGTCAGAAGGACACACATGGTCCTGATATAAGTTAAGAGGATAGAACTTGTACTGGAATAAGGATTTGCCTCTGGATCACAGAAATCTACCTCCCCAGAAACCCTGTCCTGTTATAACAAAAAGTTTCATTTTAGGAAAACATCTATTTGTCCACATATTCATGTATACAAATATCCTCAGTCCTTTTTGCCCATTTACCCCTCATTATAGAGGATGAAAATTTACTATTAAGAATGGCTAATAAAAATACATTTGTAGAGTTTTTGGGGTGAGGGGTTTGTTTTATCTTTAAGTGAATCTTGATTTTGCAAGAGGTGTCTCTGCTTGACACTGGTGAGACAGCCTGGGCTGGATATTATCCAGATTACAACTTCCCATAGTGGGCAGTGGTCTGGAACTCTCACTATTTCAGATTTTTCTTCCACATGACAAGAAGCTGTGTGGAATCCCAGGAAATGCAATTTATCTAGAATACCAAGGGGAATGGAATGTGAGGCATCACCTTCAGGAATTACAACTCAATCCTGAGAGTGCTGGCAACATCAAATTTTCTGAGTTTGGTTAGATTTTTCCACCTGAAGATTTTTTTTCTAAAACAGATAGATGCTACAATTTCCCTATTCTGATCAGTTTTGCTTCAGAGTTACCTAATTTGTTTTTCCAACGTGTCTCCAGTAGCTTCTTTCTCTGACAGGGCAGAAAATTACTCCAAATACTCTTTACAATCAATGCAGTACAAATATGGGGAAAAATATCTCATATATTTGCCTCAATTCCACAGTCATCTTAAATTGAAACTAACTGCAAAAGGTTCAGAAATAAAAGATTTTAACTTGGAACAAACTGATACAGTGAGCCCATCACCTTCACATGACAAAAAGTAGGAACATGGATACTACACTTGAAAAGAAAAATGGCAAAACAAATATCAGAATTATAGAGCTGGTAGTAAAAATTTGAATAAGGTTTTTCAGTCAAGAGCAGGGTGTATAAAACAGGGTGTTTGATCACAGACCATCATTTTTACCTCCTCAAAAGGGATTTTTAAATTTATTTGGAGCTAAATCTGGGCTAAAAGTCATCACACCAAAAAAAGTATTGTCGGTTTCATTTGCAAAAAAAACAACCCAAAAAACCACATCCAAACAAAAATGAAAACAAAAGCCCAACCCAACCAACCAACACCAGAGGGTTTTGACTCAAAATACTTGGTTTTCATGTATTTCATAATATAATTCAAGTAAATTACTTCTGAGTATTTTATTTACTTTTGGTCCCTTTTTATGTAAGAAATCTGGTCAATATTCAACAACCCACGAATACTGATTGCTTTGATTTGAAAAATACTTTAATATGCCAAACTCTTAATACAAGACTTTGGACCCCCTTTATGGATCAGGGCCCTGTAATGCAGCCTACATTTGAGTTTCTGCAGAATTTATGGGGTGCTCCATGCCACAAACCACGTGCATCACCATCCTATTTTTTTATTTTTTCTTCCACTTTGGTGAGGCAAAGTGACTATTATCACAGATTTTCAAATTGAAAGCTGAGGAAACAGAGATAGGGAAGATGACACAGGACAGTCCAGGAATGGAAGGCAGATGTTTGATCAGCCCAGTGAATTCAGCAAAAAGCACTCCTGCTATAGAGAATGCACCCCCATCTCAAGATAATAAACCTTTTAAAGAGCTCATGGGTTCAAATTTGGCTGTTTGTGATATTTCCCCAAATTTCAGGATTCAGAGAGTAAGAGACTCCAAAGACTCAACATGTTGCATTCAGTTCCCTATTTTTATTTCTTTTTTTAAAGAAAACCTTCTCCACAAATGTAACTGGACATTTTCTTTTTTAGAAAAGAAAACCTGCCTAGAGCTCTAATCACTGTTTAGCCTTGCTTCTGAATTTCCTGTTTTTCAAGATGGACAGTCTTCCCAAGACGAGAGAATCATGTCATATATCTCAATAGTTTATTATTTTCTACCTCAGCCTCATAAGGAAAGTTAAAAATTTCCTCAAAAAAAAATAGATGAGATATAAATGTATACATGACAGAATCATTTTTTTTTTTTTTTTACCTAAAGGGAATAATATACAGCAGTGTGTCTCCTGCTGCTGAAGGGAAATTATTGTAACATCATTCTACTGTCCTATGAATGAGAAGAATCAAAAATCTTAAAGAAAGGGATAGTTACCAGGGAGAGAGCAGGACAGAGAAAATTGTGCTTGCAGTGTGTACTGGAAGGAATTGGAAAACATGACTAATTTAGGAGACACCTTTCGTGGACTTTTCATGGAACACCTTGTTCCTCTGTCATTTGAGTTCAGCTAAAAATGAAATTCAGGCACTGACAGCTTATTTTAAAGGGAATTTGGCCATAATAAAAAAGAAATTTAAAAGCCTTCACAAAACCAACAAATAAAAACTTCATAACAAAACAAAATCAGTGTACTAATGAATTTCAAAACCAAACTAAACTTGGTTCTTTCTGGACATCTCTAACAAGCAGGTCTACTAATGGCCCCTTTTGACCTTGCACTGCTCTCAGAGTTTTTCCAGACAATTCATAAGAAATAAAATCTAATGAATCTCCAAAGCTGTACTTTCTTGACTTACTACATTAGCAGGGCCTCTCATCTGATTGGGAATTTTTGAGAGAATCACAGAATTCATTAAAGCAATTTACTGTATAATGGTAGATGGCTAAGATAGATCCCTACTAATGAGATGAACATTAATTAAATAAATTGTAGGATAGAAGTGAACTGTTTAGCTGAGTTACAAAGCCTTGCAAACAAGCCTTGCAATACAAGTCTGAATTCTGTTCAGCCACACATTTTTTTCCTCAAATGAAAGCACCATTTTTTTTCTAATTGTTGAATTATATATTGGAAATGGAACTCAGCAGGAATCGCTTTTAGTATCAGCAAAGATCCAGTTCAACTACAAAGTGAGATGGCCTTCCAAAAAAAAAAAAAAATTAAAAAAAAAAATAAAAACAAAACCAAAACAAAACAACCAAACTATAAGTTTCAGAATGAAGTCTCTGTCCTGGCATCTACAGGTTGACTTAATGACCCAAATAAGAACTGCAACATTACAGAAGAAAATTTAAAGAAAAGGCTCATGTCCAACTTTCAAAACACACCTTAGTTTTACATCATCATTTTCCTTTTCCAATATCTTTTCTCTACTCCATAAGCATCAGCCATTGCTTTGGTATGGCACAAAATAAGAGAAACTGATGAAAACATCACTAAATATCTGGTTTAGGTTTTACAAAACGCCTTCAGAACTCCCAAGGATGGTGTTAACTTCAAGCTGATTCCATTTTTTTTTTTAATTTGCATCAGTCTACTTTTGAGACAACAGCTTGGACAATATGAAAACTGAAGCTTTTTGTTCCATTTTCACTAAGCACCTGAAGGTGAAAAGACACCTGTTAGAATGAGATTATAGAAGTCAGATTTTTTTCCTTAGGCACCAGCACGAGGTTTAAAAAATACACACCTATAAAAGTCACTCACAATCCAATGATAAGTGGGTTTAAATAAGAAACAAGGTGGCATTACTGAAATAACAAAGGATCAAGATAAAGGAGGAACAGGACAGTCAAAACCTTCAGGTGTCCTGGACACACAGTCAACAATGAATTCCTCGGTAGTAGGACCCAAATTAAATTCTGAATCCAGAATGTTTTAGAACCTGAGTCAAGTCAGTGTCCATCAGCCTTGATTTCCAACATGCTTGATGGTGTTAGGCATGCTCTGACTCCTTCCCCAACAAGTTTTATTCTCTCAAAGGCCTTCTCCTCTAGCCCAAAGGGGAAAAAGCAGCAATGCTCAATCCTGAAACTCTTTAATTATAGCCATTGCACAGGCAGTTCTGTAAAACAATTGTCAGCTGCTCGTGCTGGAATGTGTTTTACACACATCATCACACAAAGATGCTGGAGGAAGATGTGTGAGGCCAGCCAGGTGGAGACTCCACCTGGAGTGATGTAACAGAATAAAATCAGGAGGTATAGTCCTGGATGGAGTGTGACTTTGAAAGCTGAAGTGAGTTTCCCCATCTGTTCAATGGAAATAACATCAATCAATCAAGTTCAGATGAGTCAGGATAACAGTAAATATAAACAGGTAAATAAGAGTTTTCCATAAAAGTGCAAGTCACCTCAAATATTTCTCTAAAAGAACTCAATTTTCTATGAAATGTGACTTTCTGCATGTTAAACTATATATAATTATGCCCAATTTTATCTCAGTCAAAAGTAAACAATATTGTCTTAAGCCTAATAAAGAACTTCCTCTTTTTTTCCCCCCCCAATGTTTTTAGCTTAATAAAACTACTGCAAGAAGCATCAATAGAGAGGGGCTTTTTCTGACAATTATACACACATGCATAGCAGGAGACAGCTTAAAGTTTTCATTATCATTCAATCATACTAAAAAAAAAAAAAAAAATCCATGTATTCCATGTGTGCCACTAAACTCACTCTCCTCCAGAGCTCCTTCCATGAGAGGATTGAGACACCAGAGTTAGAAGAGGAACTTACTCTGACACTGCCTGTTCTTTGGATAAATAGAGGGCTCCAGAGTTGTCAATACAGCACTTTTGCTACCCACTCGATTCAGTGCAAAATAAATGAGGATATTTTCCTCTTGCAGCATGTATTAAATCCCATTAGCATAAATGAGAGCTACACGTGAGTTTGGCAGGGAGCACACAAAAAAATGCAGAGCAGAGAGTTTCCAAATTCTCAGCCCTCCCTTATATCTTTCAGCCATCTTTTCTCTGTGAAAGCCTTACCATACAAAGTCCAAAATAAAAAAATAAAAAATAAATAAATAAAAAAAAAAAGGTAAATCAAATTCTCGTGCATTCAAGTATGTTAAGATGATGGGTTGGGGTGGGGAGGGGAGAGTCTGAGGGTCTGATGTGCAAATAATTACTGTGCTTACATTTAGCAAAGTGCTACCAGTTAAACTCCCAGACAGCACTAATACAGAAGGAAAGCTTTGAGTTGGCTGAACAACTTTTCACAGCACACTGGTAAAATAATAAATGGTGCTATGACCGATAACATTCAATAATTTCTCTGATATATTGCTACAGCCACTTTTGCTACAGCATAAAGCTCATCTTTCTCTGTCATATTAGTAATTTCCATATTGCTCCTGGAGTTAGTAGGGAAAAGTACATCACAGCAACAAAAGGAAGCTGGCTGTTCTTTAAAATAATAAAAAAAAGAGATATAAAAAATAAAAAAAGGAAAAGTCAGGATTTCTTTTTTTAAACTTCCACAAGACACCAACCAATGACTACAGGGAAAAAAAAAAAATACAGCAGCTGCTACAACATTGCTTCATTACAGACCCAGCAGAGTAAGAGTTGTGGATCTATTTTGCCTTTTTCCTGCTTGATAATATCACTGAAGTATTAATGGAATCCTTATGCTCCATTGCTATGGTATGAATTTATCTGCAGCATATTCTTTATTTGTTTGAGTATGTTAAAAATAACAGATATGCTATTTTTCTGTATAGGGAGGTAGGGAAAAGGGGTTCTCTGCATCTGTTAAAGAAAATACATTCTTTATTAATGAATATTGGTGAGAAAAAAATAAGCTTTCATACAAAATAAAACAATATTTATATTTAGGTTAAGTTATCCAAATGACTGAGAAATTAATTTGGAACTTAACTATTACTCAAAACTTTTTTTGACTTGGAGTTAAGTTATCCTTCCAGTCTCTATTAAAACTGACAGAACACAAGACATACTATTGTTATGGCTGCAAAAGGTATCCTTATTTTCAGGGAATTAACCTTTTGAACTAGTTTTTACCATAGGATGCCACTGTCCTATTTTGATTACAACACTGCAAAAATTTTCTTTCTGTTAGCAACTTAAAGGCTTTTTATATCCATATAAAAATGTGTTGAGTCAAGGGTAAGAAAGTTCTTCCTAAAAAAAATTTAAGTCTGATTTTTGGCATACAGAAAAACTTATTAAAAAAAACCCCTCAGAATCATTATGATCATGCTCTTGGACACACAGCTCTGAGGAGTGTTCCCACACACCAGGTTAATACTGAGAGGGACAAGATCTTAAAGTTTTTAGTGTTTCAAGAATTGCCAATTCCCAGTGTACAGGAGAAATTCGGTGACAGTGAACATCTTATTTGCTATCATACAGTCACCATCAGTTTTTCAGGTCCTAAGTAATTTACAGAGAAACCTATCTATGCTATTGCCTAAGGAAATGACAGGAAGCAGTGTCAGAGCAGAGCTCAAAACACACAGAAACAAGGCAGTGCATGTAAATGATCACTTCAGAGGGCTGAGTCTAGAGGATGAGAGCCTTTGGACCCACGAATAAAGCCTCAAATGTCATTGCAGTGACTTGTGAAAACCACAGGTTGAAAAAGTCACAAGAGGTTGATTTATTCATCCAAAAGCTTGTCTGTGTAAGATTTAAGACAAGCCCTTGCTGTAACTGCTTGGTCCTAGCTGGCCTTTGCAAACTAGAGCTGCATTTACTGAGCCAGGTAAGGAAAGGACACGAAGGAGGGGCAGGAAGGAGGATGGATGCTCTCATATCTGAGCACAGCTGTAGGACCAGCTAACCCATTCCCACCTTCCTTACATCCTGCCTCAGGCATTTCTGGGGCTGGTGGCACACAGATTGCTGTTTGCATCCAGGGATCAACATCCCACATCCTCAACACCTTCCAAGCAGGTTAAATGATTCTCAGACTCCCAGCACAAACCACGTGCCAGGTTTATCTGACACGGCACTGCCAAGCAGAGGCAGCTTCCAGGCCAGCTCCTGTGGCACCATGAAACATTCCAGCCTGAATGATTCATGAGAGCAGCCATGGTAACAACCACTGCCTGTCTCTGCATTTCCAGATCTCTCATGGTGACTGCAAGACATGGAGTGAATAGTGACTTCCAGAGCAACAATTTGCTGGAACAGCCTTTGCCCACAAAGCTATGTCTAAGCCCACGAAATAAGAACCAGCTGGCACTGGAGAATGGCACTGCAGAGATATTATGCCTGGAAACAGCTGCAGAACTTCAGCCTGATGTAAATATTTCCTTTGATGTCGAGGAAAGTCTGTAGCTTAGCCTTGAGCTGTAAAAACAGGGTACCAGCACAAGAACTGTATGAGCTGTGAGAAATCCACAGCCCTGGCTACCCAATTGCTTGCCCTGGCTACCAGCTGCACATCTCAGTGGCTGGAGTGGAGATGCAACCTGCCCTCTCACAGCTCACTGGGATCTGGGTCTTCCAGGTTTTGCCATTCCCTGGGAGAAGATGATGGGCAAACAAACTTGGGGGAAAAAAAAAAAGTAAGCTATCTTGCAGTTTAATAAAGTAAGAATTTCTAACGTACAGCATGATCTACACACAGCTCACCTATAAAATGCACATTTAAAACAAATTAAAATATCTAGCTTCTGCTAAGTCACAATTGCCTACTGGTTTCTGCTCAGAATCTACCAGAGTAATAGGCATAACCCATTATTAGGTAGAGGGAGCCTAAAATCCTCTATGAATACACCCCACCTAAATTAAATTCCTATGGGATGACCTGCACATCTTTTCAGGACAGAAAAATGCTCATTTTGGGCATTTCCCTTCTACACCAGTTTCTGCTGCTTGATGTGGCTTAAATTTGTGGCAGAACTTACCCAGGTTCTTTCTACATAATGAGCCAGAGAAGGGTTTCTTTGAATTGCAACACTGCCTCAAGCATAGAAATTTTAAAAATTCTAGAATTGACCAATTTTTTATTTTCTCTAAGTAGGTGTGCTATGCAGAGAGAAAGGCTTGAATTGAAAAGGAAGAGGCGACTTGGCTTAGAGTGCTTTAAAAAAAAAAAAAAAATAATAATCAGCAGCCAACTGTCATTTCTGGCCACAGGGTTTTCCTTTCTATGACCAGTCAGGCCAAAAGGCTGAGGAGATTTGCCAAGCTGTGAAAGTTTCATGAGCAGCTGGAAAAGGACCAGCACAGTTTTGAGAGCTTCAGAGAGGGCTTCTCCATTTTGCAAATTTAGAGTAATATCTATATTATATTTACTTTAAAATTTTTATATCTTGTGCAGGCAAGTTAAAAATTAGCTGTATTGTTAATTCAGGTTTACAACGAATTTGAAGCACATTGGGAGTTACGGGTGTTAATAGCTTTGTGCAATGTGTTTCGTATCTATTACTTCAGGTCCTTTTTTAAAAACACATTTGCAATGATAAAAATCACCATTCAGATTTATACTGATTAAAGAGAAGCCTTACTGATAACAAACTTGCACAGACAATCCAAATTAATTGTTGGTTTGATTAAAATGCAGCATGTATATGATAACTGCGAGCTCTTACACTGATTCTCAAGCAACACAGATGTGATAAGTGCTCATTTTTAATCTGGTACAGCTTGCATGTGCACCAGCATCGTGTTGGAAGAGAACATATGTTTGAGTAGATTGAGTAACCAGCCACTGCCTCAGGATTCCCAAAAACAGAGGAAGATGGTGCTCATTGAAGGGAACAGGAACACTGGGGAAAAAAAGATGTTCTAGTACTGTCAGCCTAATTCTTGCATCTGTCCAAGGAACACTGGCATCATTTTAAATGTGTGCAGAGACCTAGCACACATTAGAGGAAGGAGGAATAATAGCTTGAAGACTACTATGAGATTTTATGAGGTTTATATACAACCTTTTTAGGAGAAAATACCTACAAGGACCTACAGGTAAGTACTGCACTTGGAACATCCTGGATACATGCAGACATACAGCTGCATGGATAAAATAGTACATATTCCCACAATTAAAGGCTATAGTGTACAGGCAAAAGAGAAACAAATTAAGATTCTACTGGCATCTCCAATGCTAGCACTTCCATTATATATATTAACTAAATCAACTGCTGTAATTACTGTAAGTATGACAACTTATCACAATCTCGTAATAAAAAAATGGACTTCCAGGAAAAAAGCCTTGACTCATACAAGACTGTCAATAAAACACCCCACAGCTATGCAACTTCAGAGAAATCAACTGTGGTTTACCTTGTCCAAAGAATTACCCAAAGCACTTTTCTCTAAGTTCTTCTGCATGAGAGCAATCTCAGGGCTGCACAAGCACTTCCTAAGCCCAGCAGAGCACTGGCACTGCTCACAGCACTGGCAGTTTTCTGGGTGTTCATGGAATTATCAAGACTCACACACTCAGTGAAACTGCTTCAGTTTTTCCCTTCAGTTCTCACAATGATATCTGGCAACCACACTTCATGTCATCAACCCATGTATGACAAGTTCAAGCATTATTTCTTCAGCCCTGCCCAGGGCAAAATAATTCCACAAGTCATCCTTTGTTCCGTTGTTTTTATACAGCCAATGCTTTTAGCAAACCCAAAATGTAATGTTAATGGCAATCTTTGTGTAGGGAACTGTGATGTACCTCCAACTTCTTCCTCAAAAATCTCAGTTCTGAAAGACAGCCTGGTGGACAATAAAAAGGAACTGTTGCTAAGAGAAATTATTTTGGGGAGTTTTATGAGAAGAGGTCTTATGAGGCAGTACTTGTGCAGTAACACAAAGCCAGTCCAATACCCTTTAATAATTTAATGTTAGAAAACTTTAATTTCCTGGATCATGCATCGTACACATCTGCTTGCTGAGGGATGTGAAGAATAACACAACCAAGAGAAGCAGAACAGTAAATTTTAGAAAGATTTCACCTGGCCTGATGCTGAGAGTAACTCAATATACTTTACTCCTTGCCTATAGATTTAAGCTATTCATCTATGTCTAATAGATAACCTAATAAAGAAAAATAAATAAAACCTACCAAACAAACCATACAATACTTGTCCAAATTGAAGCCAAATAACATCTCCATGGGCTGAGATCTCAAACTGAAAATCTTTGGTTCAGCCAAATGAAACAAGTGCAACATACCCTGAAAAATCTCTCACAGATTTTGGCACTAGAAAGAAAACACTTCAGAAGCACAGCATGGTCACTATTATCTCATCCCAGCAGCCCCACCCTTTTATTAATATTCATAGAAGATATATAATAGCCTTATTTTTCCTCTAGAAGAAAGCAGCAGATGAAGAGATAAGAAAGAGCATCTTCTGTTGGTCATTTTAGGCCCAGTCTACAAAGAACAATCCTGTCAGCTGCTCTCCCTCTTTTCTAGTGCAAATCTCTGTACGTGCTACAGAGCCATCAGAAACAAAAATAGTACAAGAAGTTAAACATTGGGCCATGAAGCACTTCAGCATCAAGAGACTGTTGTCTTGCATCTTCAGCTTCTACCCAGAATATTTTTAGCAGCTTTCAGAATAAAAGGAGGACATTGCCAACCCTGCGACAGTACAAAAAAAAAAACCTAAAAAAAGAAGAAAACAGACTAGACAAACAAGAACTCTTTCAGCAGGGTGAAAAAGATCTTTTTTTTAATTCAGAGGCAGAATTTGAGGTGTGGAGCAATTTCTCTCCCTGCCTTCTGAGTCCATCAGAAGAAACAGAAGCAGCCAAGGTGAACATGTAGTTGGGAACCCTGTTCACTAATAACCATTACCTAGGTAACAATTTTTACAATCGAGATTCTTGTTCTCTAAGAACTTTAATTGATTCCAGTTTTCTAATTAATCTGAAAGATGTAACCTAAGGTAGCAAACTAGTAAGAAATGCAGAAACACCCAATTAGGAACAACTCTAACAGGTAAGGATAGGGGTTCAGCTACACCAAATATGTTNGGGGTTGTGGTTTTTTTGTTTTGTTTTTTTTGTGTGTGTGTTTGGTTGGTTTTTTTTGGTGGGGTTTTTTTGTTGGTTTTTTTTAATATTTTGCTGTCTGGAGAAGGAGGCTTTGTTGGTTCCTGTTTTTTTTTTTTGGTTTGGGTTTTTTTGCAAACAGGTGTTGAAAACCAAAACATCAACAGCCAAAAGAAGCAGAGCTTCTGAAGAGGAAAAAAAAATGGAAATAAAAAAAAGGTGTTATGTACTAAAAACCTGAAGGTTAGGAACCAAGTAGCTTTGTGATGCTTTTACCTTAAAGATCAGAATGGGAGTTACACTTTAGGTCTTGGGTGCAATGGGTTTGACAGATGAGGTTTGATTTCCAGCTGTCAGTGAGCTACATCAAAACACAGCACACACACACAGCTCACTACAACTAGCTGTTCTCTGCTCGAGACAATGCCCCTCTGGAGCCAACATGAGGATAAATGAACTCCTGTCCCCAGAGACAAGTGTCCCTCAAAACCATTCGTGCTCAGACACGCTGCAGTGACACCCCTGTTCTTGACTGTTCAATAGAACCAGCAGCCTGTATTTCCCAGGAGTTAAATGTGGGCACTGCACCCACCAGGGCATTACTAGAGCAGGGGTTAGGCAGGGGAGGAAAGCCCAGAAATCCTAAAATCCTAGAGTTTTGTTAATAGGGGAAAAAAAAAAGAAAAAATCTTCACTTTCTCTCTCTTGTCTGTTGCCTTGTCTTGATTCCTGACTGTTCTTCAACAAAAGGCAGCATTTCGTGTGAAAGTAAGGCATAAAGCACTTTCTGAGAAGATAATTTCTCTCACATTCCCTACTTCTCTTTCTATTGTTTTGTCTCTCTATCTACAACCCCTCCCTTTCATCCTACTTGTGCTATACACCACAATTTTCTGAAATGAAACCAAGCCTCAGCCATCCTACTGATGCTTGCCCTGTCTCTCACTAGATCACTCCAGGATATCCTGCAATTCCCTTCCTTAAAATTGATTCCATTAGGAACAATTCTCTCAGAAGTTTGCTGTTGAGCATATTTTCTAGTGGGTATTTTGAAAGAGTAACCACTTTAAACACAAAGCCATCAGTTCTGTAGTATTTTTCAACTTCTTATTTAAATGACACTGCTTTGCATTCAAAGAGTAATCCATGATCAAAAAAGTCAGAAGCCACAGTAATGAGATTTAAAAAAAAAACAGGATTTTTCTCAAAAACAAAGTATCATCTGCACAAACACCTCAGAGAATCCCCCAAGAAATCCCTAGGATCCCTGAAATGTTTCTTGAATGCCATTAACATCCAGCACCTTCATACTTGCAAATAGCTGTTTCTCAGATAAAAGCTAGAAAAAATTTTATGAGCTTTGAAAGAAACACACTATCAAGAGAAAGACAGCTCATGCTTCATGTCCATACTTGCATCTATAGCTAGAAATTTATTAGCAGAGGTTTAGTAGCTGGGTCTCCTGCAAAAGTGATCCTTACAAGGTTGTTTTCATTTCTCCAAGCAATGAACAGATGATCACACATTCGAAGACAAAGAATTTGCTCAAATTTGTCTGCAGACCCTGAGAAAGCACTCCTCAGTCTTAACCTCTCACCAACCCACACCAAGATTACGACGACTCTGGATGCCAGCAGTGGCACAGTCCAGAGAAGCTTCAGCCCTGCTCTGTAATTTCCTCACACAAGGATCTCCACAAATTTCCTTCTTCCCTTAAAAAAGGTGGGTTTTTTTAAGCTATATGCAATCTTCATTGGTGAAAAGGAGTATCATTACACAAGCCTACAAGCATGGCTCTCCCTAGCAGGAGAGTCTCCTAGCAGGGGTGGGTGCAGAGTCCCCAAGTAGTTAGCAGCCTTTCCTGCCTCCTTAAGCACATCTCCCAAACGTAATTGTTTCAGAGATTCCCCACAGGATAACTGTGGTTACACAGCTTTTGCAAATGAAACCCACAGGTTATGCAAACGAAACCCTCCCTGTAGCTCAGCTCATTTCTGCTCACCCACAGACTGAAACACAGAGCTCTTCCCCCTCAGTGGCTCTGCTCATCTCCAGTTCTGAATAAATCACTGTGCAAACAGCCCCAGGGCAGCATTTCACCCTTTGCACCAAGAGAAGGGAGCAGAAGATGCCAGAGCTTGAAACAGACTGAAAGACACACTTTACCAACACAACTATTAACATTTTGATCTAACAAGTGATAGACCAAGTTTGATAACAAAAGGATACATCATTACTTAAGATAAAGGCACCTTTTAAAATAGGTTACTCTATAGCACTATGGCTAAAATGCTTCCTGTTCAGGTAATCAACCAAATCCTGAGTTCCCAAGCAGTGTCTTCTGCATCCCTCTTTTCATGTAATTAGATAAATAGTGAGTTTGAATTTTCCTATTCAGAACCATGCCATTACATATACTTTCCACTTATACAGGACAGCAGTTCCTGTCTCAGAACAGCTCTTGGTTTTTATCCTCTTTTTAGCTTGATCAAGTCTTCAGCCACTTCACCTTTCCTACTACACATTGTGAAAATGCAGGATGAATGTCACAATCTTCCATCAATTGGACTTTGAAAGACAGAACACAGATGTTTGTACCCAACATTTTCTTTGCCCTATTACCACCTCAATTCCTGCATAGGTGAAAGTTTGATTTTGACTTTATCCTCATGCCATAACTCAGGACACGTTCATTACTAAAGTTGCACATTTGGCCTAATAATGTAAACAGGTGTTGGAGGCATAAAGCTGACCTCTAATTAATAATGAAAGCCAGAATTCTGGATGAGATAAGGACAGAATGAGTTTGGCAGCCCATGATGGATAAAGGCACCAGCAGAGCAAACACACCATGGCAGGGTTCAGGATTAGCAATACAAGTGTTTTCTCAGCCTTCAGTGACACAGGAGGTTTTATTATCCAAAAAAGACACTCTCCCAGACACCCAGGTGGTGGTCACTGATATACACAACATATTTTGTCATTCCCAAACAGGGGTGACATCACACATCATCCTGCCAGTCTCATGGATACACAGATCAGCTGCTTGGCTGGGACAAAAAGAGGGCTCTAAATGTTGTGCACACTCACATGTGAATTATTGAGTGCCTTCATTCAAAGCAGTCTCTCCAGGCACACAGTTTACAAGGGTGGGCTGGCAAATACAGGCAGGACACACAAAATCACTGACCTAGAAAGCAGGGCTCCCTCCATGACAGTCAGTGGCAACAGTTTGAGAAGGAACCTTTGAAAAATTCCATTTGAGGACAACAAGACCTGGCAGCTGTCAGCCCTGGTAGTCGAGTCAGTGGGGAGAAAGGCTTGGCCAGCCATGTCACAGCCTTGCCAAGCTGTGTGGGGCTGAGGCTCCAGCCAAACCTTTCAGCACTCTGGATATAATTAATGCAGAAAAGGCCCTTTGCCCTGCAGCAGCCCAAGAGGGGCTGATAGGGAAGCACTGATATTGCCCTAATTTTATTCCTGGTTTATTTAGTCCCCTGCACTATGAAATTAGGTGCTTGCAAGAGCTCAAGACATAAAATACATCATTTCAGTTTCTGCAGGAACTGTGGAAGACCCCAAAGCATTTGTTTGTTGATAATAACTAATGTAAGAACATGTACAATCTTCACTGAGCCATTTTCTAACAGTACAAATACCATTATTTTCTGGAGACTGACATGAG
The DNA here is from genome assembly GCA_013397075.1 of Rhabdornis inornatus. Lineage (NCBI taxonomy): Eukaryota > Metazoa > Chordata > Aves > Passeriformes > Rhabdornithidae > Rhabdornis > Rhabdornis inornatus. The sequence continues at coordinate 1,249,210 of VWZS01008706.1, read as the reverse complement.
AGATTCCACCAACAGAGGATCAGAAATTGGTGTTGCAACAGAAATCCTGCCTTTTGTAGGCATGCCTTCAGGAGCTGTAGGAACACATATCACAGTAAGATTCTCTGCCAGTGGGTATCCAGGTTTTAGCTTGAGCAGCTGCTTAGGAATGCAGCCATCCTGTGTAGGTGAAGGTATGGATATATTTTTCAATGAGCGATTAAGAATGGAAGCCTACCTGAAAAGGTCCCAGTTATTCTCAGAAGAAACCATCCCCTCTCAACTGGCTGCAGAAAATTTCTCTCTGAGACACCTGCAACCAGATGCTTAGGCCCTGTTCAATCTCATCTAGACAAAGCTGTCTAGCAGTGTAATCTAGCTCCCTTTGTAGGCAAAGGGGAGAGTTAGACTTCAACATGCACCTATGTACTCATGCCCTACTGTGCACCAGCTCACCTCTTTAAAGACCAAAGAAATTCAGACAATCCACTTAATTTAGACACAGAAGTCTTGAGTTTGAGATGTCAGGCAGAGCTAACCCCACACTTACCACTTCATGGGATTAATCTCCTGACTCCTCTAAACACTTCAGCTTTCCTTAGCTAACCATAAAGGTATGTTGCAAAAAATGCAATCAGTTTTTCTCTCTTTTAGAAGTGCAGTGCCACTATTCACCCCCTTCCTGTGCACACTTTCTTCAGCAAACACCAGCACTGGCTCAGAGTCTGCCAAACAGCCCAGCTCTGCTGTCGTGGTGGAAGACCTGGCCTTTCTCCTGCATTCTTCCCAGGCATCCATGTAAGATTCTTACAAGGGATGTTGGGGATTAGGTGTCCATAATACCTCCAAAAAGACAGAGCAGGAAGGAATAGTTTAATGCAACTAACCACATCACACCAGGGCAGGCTGAAGAGATTCATCCCAACAGGCAAAACCAGGAGCAGCAGAGTGTGGGTGATTTGTGGCTAGGCAGCAGCTCCAGCATAAGTGATCTAAATCACAATGATTTAGATGTTCTTGATATCTAATCTCATGTTGTACTGAGGACGTTACAGTGCAACTCTGAGCATCCAATTCTCATTTAGCCACAGTTGCACACATTAACTTCTCTACAACATTGTTTCTGTTCTCCTGCTGCCAAGCCTCATGTCCTTTCCCAATACACCATTATGAGGTTTTTTGGGGTTTTTTTTCTCTTTTTAAATCACAAATCAGAAAACAGTCTGCTGAATCAAGGAACTCTCTTTAAAGAAGGCAATAGATTTTGAGCCTCTAGAGTGTTTTGGGATCACATTTTCTGGCTTTCCTCCACAGCAGTGAGGACCACAAATATACATTAAAAAGAAAAAAAAAAAAATAGGGCAAGAGAAAGAAAATTAGAGTGGAATCACTTGCCTCCAGCATCTGCCTCCTGAAGAAAAACATACATGACCACCATTTTTTATTACCCTCCACTCACATGATTCTTTTCACCCTCTATTAAATGGGGAGCCTCACCAGAAAATTCACAGAGCTCCCAGTCTGCCAAGCCTATTTGGGGCCGTATAATTTTAGCTTTTGGTTATAAATACTGTTTTTAGGTAAGGATGTAGGCACACTTACCAGGTCATCATTTCTTTCAGAAGGTTTTTGCAAGCTGTAGTCAGCAACAAACTCTGCCTGATATTCTGCTAGTTAAGTAATGCTTAAATAAGAACAATATCAAAGTGATAAATACAAGCCCTCTTTGCATTGCTCTTTCCATGGCCTCTGTCTACATTTTATATCAAAAAAGTACTGTGAAGTATTGTAGATAGTGCTGATAATGAAACTAAAACTATGGCTGCCTAACACTCTCATTATAACTTCTTATTTTCAGTCATTTATAACTTTGCCAAAAACAATGCCTCAAGCTGGTTTAAAGGAGGAGGGGATCAGTAATTAAGTTAATCTGTTCCAGAGAGCATCAAGGAAAACTAGTCTTTAACATGATATTTAGAGAAAACAAAAAAGAAATCCAGTGATTTCTTTGAAGCATCCATACATTTCACTGCCCCAAAGCTGGCAGTCATAAGTTTGTAAAGGACTGTCCTAAAATAAAGCAAGTTTCTTCTTCAAAATGTCATAAAGGCAAAAAACCCAAAACAAACAAATGAAAAATAAAAACAAACCCAAAAGCAGCAAACAACCACTAAAAAACTTTGAAATTATTTAGGAGAAGGAAGGGTCACTGTCAGCAGGGAATATGCTCCAGACATCTGTATTTTTTGTTAGCTCAACTGCACTGAGCAGGGTCATCCATCCATCCATCCATCCCTAATTCCTCAGCAAAGGGAGCAAGCAGCAAATTGGAGGAAGGGGTGGGTTAAACAATGAAGTGCTTGAGGAGCAGTAATATTCCAAAATACAAAACTCTGGGGTCCCTGCTCCTCTTTCCCAGCCGTTCTCTTTGGACACTGTATGCAGCCACTGACACAGAGAATGCTCATAGTTTCTAGAGTGAGGAGCTGTACCATTTTTCCAGAGCTAACCGGTTTTTTCTAGAGCGGACTGAGGGTTTTTTTCCCAGAGCTAACCGGTTTTTTCTAGAGCGGACTGAGGGTTTTTTTCCCAGAGCTAACCGGTTTTTTCTAGAGC
>VWZS01008706.1:1214546-1242046 GCA_013397075.1 Rhabdornis inornatus | reverse complement strand
AATCTTCACTGAAATGAGTGATGACTTCTTATAATAAAAAGTTGACAGGCTTACATTGCGCACCGGTGGATTAGTTTCCCTTGGTGATGAGGTTTTCTTTTGTGTGCCGTGTGTCTGTTTGATGGAGGTTTAACAGAAAGCATTTTGGCAGAAATTGGATGCAGCAGGGATCATCTGGAGATGGCTGCTGTTCGATATTAACTGCACACAGTAACTTTTTATTTATTTATTTTTTTATTTATTTTATTCTTCAGCCAGGTGACAGAAGCAGCCAAGGCATGTTTTCTCCTGCTGAAGGAAATGGAAGCATTTGGGGGGTGATTATAAAATCCAATGTACGTGCACAATATAAACCTTCTTAAGTTTAATTTGCTTTTGGCCATTTCTAACAAAAGCATGCAAGTAAGGTGTTCTGTGAGAGAAGTTATCAGACCCAGGAACATCTGCAACATACACCTTTTCCCTTAAAAAATGAAATAACCTCAAGTGAAGAGTTTTTCGGTGTGGGGCTGGGGGTTAGTATGAATTTACACAGAGATACTGTTATAAAAAATGTGTTTTCTTGGAATGGATGTGGACCTAATTACTTTTAGGAAGAAAAGATCAAATTAATTTTTGCGGCTTTTGGAAGTTTCTGCCAGGCACATGGGGACAAAAACAAACGTACTTGCTTCCCAGTATCATCACCAATGCTGCTTTTTAGGTGTGATAAAGCAACGAGACCATTCCAATGTCACTTGGAGAGGGATCCAGTGCTTGCTTTGAGCTGCCTTTATGTGCTCTGACAGCCATGTTACCACCTGAAATCCCAATTCTGCAACAACTGCCTCATTAGGTTATAATTCCGTGCCAATAATTGTACAGAACACAAAATTAATCTGTTTCCATGAATCCTGAGCAGTCAAAGGAAGCTGTTTTCCAGCTCTTCTGAGGGCAAAGCTAAGGTTTGGCCAGGCTTTGTTCAGGAGCTGCCTACACTTGCTGGTTCAACAAAATCTGCTTTCCCAAGTGCATCTGAAAAAAATTCTATCCAAGCAACGTGACCTTTTTTAAGACTTTTTTAAGTTCATGCTGTTCTGCCACGCTTACATCTATAAGAACGAGCAGAGAGATTTCGGCAAGATTTGTGCCAGAATTGATCCTTCAGAAAACCTGCCACAAAAATATATTGTGAATGTAATATTGGTTGAACCCAGATACACAAAAAACTCTAGGAAAACCAACAGAAATGGCTTAGTGTGTTTTCAAGTATGCCGTGCTCATCATGAGTGCTCTTAAAATTTGGTTCTAGGTGTCCAGATATGATTGATTTCAATTTTATTTATTTCTTTAAGGAATTTGTGTCAAGTGCCAAATAGTTACCACTAGAATAATAATGAGTAGCATCTGAGCACTTTAAGTACTTTAGAATTTTATGTGACACTTCAAAAATGTAGTTTGGGTTTTGTTTTTTTTTCAAATAATAGAAAACAATAGTCTCTTTTCTATTTCACTGAACTTTTGAGAACAGGAGCAATATGTTTATAATAGAGATAGGAAAAGCTTAATCTGCACTTACCTCTGGTTCAGACAGCCAGCAGTGACAATCCCGCTTTCCTTGTCAAGTTTCAAGAACTCACAATCCTTAATTTAAACACTTGAGAAATCTATGGAGCCTGTCAGTCTAGTTAATGAAGCCTCCTCCTTCCCCTTTTTTAAACAAAATCTGACTTTCTTTAAAGATCACTTAAGGCATATCTCTGATTATACAAACAGGGTCTGTCCTAGAAGAGTGAATAATCCAATAATGCCTCCTTTGACTTGTTTCCCTCACCACCCCCAATAGTTCCACTAAAGGAATAAAGGTAAGGAGCTGGTTCCAAATAAACAACAGATATGTGCTGCTCCCAGCACAAGGGCTGTGCAGGACTGGATCCAAGTCACTGCTTTGCTTAGAGGGCTTAGGTCACTGAGAAGGTTATGAACATGAATTAATATTCTCTTAAATTCTCTTACATATCTATCAAAATATTCCCATTTTTTTAGATGTTTGCACGACTCAAAACTGTTTGCTCAGCCTCACACAGCATAGATGAGAGAGAGCATATATGATACAAGAGATGCTGTGCATTCAGCTGTTCAGAAAGTTGGACCAGTTAATTAGACAGACTTTGGCATCTTACCATTGGTTCTCTAGAATAGTTGAAGCAAATTATTAAAGAAATCAGCTGTTGAAATAAGACTGATACCTCACTGTGCTAAGTGCTGTGAAATATGTACTGACATCTCTTTCTTAATGAGTTTACAACCCCTATTTGGACAAAGCCCAGTAAATTATTTTACATAGGTTATGAGACTATATGAAATTGCTTTTCAATCTCTTTCTGTTCTGTGTTATAGTCATGGAAAGCTCGAAGGGAAAATGTGTGTAGCAGGAACATGAGATCTCAGTCAGGTTGTTTGTGTAAGCTGTTTAAATGTGTAAAATTAGTAAATATTAATTGTCAGATTGGCTGCCCATCGGCAACAGTCAACTCTGATAATAATTCCTATGGCTGTCACAATAGAAGAGAAACTTGAGATGAAAAATTTACATCAACATTAATTAATATATCATGAACACTAATGACTTCATCATCTGCATACACTGAGAACAGACAACCTGAAATACAGCAGCCATGAAAGGATTTATAGCCCTTGATTACTGAGACTGGCATCACAGCTGGCAGTGAAATTATGACCAAACAAGGGTGAAATTGGAGGCAGGAGGGAGGAGCAGAGATTTTTGGGAACAAGTTTAGATCAAACATGAAAGATGCAGAGCTACAGAAGAATCTTTCTTTACTGTAACACGGAATACCACAGGTATCATGAATATGTCATGGGGTAAGATGGTCAGAAGGTCAAAGAAGATTCCTATAAATGCTGAGAGAAGGCAGCAGAAAATGAAGGATATGAGTGTGGAATGTCTGGAGTGGAACCATGCACAGGAGACACCTCCTGGAAGTAGAGGGAGATGGGTGGCAAGACAGGGCTGCTGTCAGAAAAGTGGAGTCAAAAGATGGAAGGCTGAGTCAGAAAATGGTGGCTCAATAGGACAGGAATAACAGAAAAATACCAGTATTGTCTACTATGAGCAAAATTTGGAAGGAAGAAGCAAAACAAGTCATTTTAGCAATCTGAAATTTAAAATAACAAGGCTGCTAAAAGATCATGTCATGATGAAAGACAAACACAGGATGAGACCAGTTAAGAGCAGAGAAGTAGGTTTCTGAATTAGTAATGTAAATATGGTTCCATCTCTTATGTGAAGATCAGCCAAAAGGTTTTCATCTGGTCTTAGGAGGTATCCAGAAATTCTCATTTAAAATACCTTTGATGAAAGGCCTTGGACTTATCACTTGGTTTCTAAGTGTGTGATAAAAACTCAAATTTAATACCATAAGACAGAGTAAATATTGTCTTTTTTCATGTACAGGACTGTCATTGTAGACTTGGACATTAGATGTTTTTACTGAGGCTTTGGAAACTTGGCTTCTGAGTGCATTGTATTTATAAAGCTGTGGAAGTCTTTCATCTAGATGTGTAGCTTGATGTCTGTTTTAATTTTCAGAGAACTTATCCTGAAGGATTTTCAGTTCAGTTAATGTTGTTGATAGGGATTTTCTATTCGTGCACTGCATGTACAAAGCCCAAATCTTCAGACTTTTTAGAAAAAAAAATTAGTATATTTTTGTATCAAATATGAAATGGTTGAGCTATCCTTAAATTGGAGCAATTTTCATCTCACTGAAATTCATCATTATCACACCTCCTGGAAACTGAGAATACTTCAGGCTGTGGGCTGGAGATAGCTGCAGACTTTCTGGTGGAAAAATAGTTTGCCCAATGTAAAGCAAGAGCTTCACCTGCATGCCAAAAGGTGTATTTGTGGTACCAAGATCACAACTGAAAAATGGTTATGAATCCAGTTTAGATTGAAATTAAAAGAAAACTTGCCACTTACCAGAAATGTTGCTTTTCATCCAGCCCCTAGGAAAGATTGTTTTGGGAACATGTCTTTTCATTCAATCTCATTTATGTTATCACTGTCTTTTAGAAATGTTTTTCCCAGCCACTTGATATTCAGCATTCTGTTAGCATTTGTCAGTCACATTTTAACTGTTTCCTTTCCAGACTGTATTAGACTGTGAAAAAGACAAATAAAATTTATCCTTGGAGGAGTTCACAGTTGAGAAGTCTGAGTTTTCAGGTCTGGATGTATCTCTCAACAAAACTTTTAACTATTAAGGTGAAACCCCTAAGCCCTGGTACAAACTGCTGTCCTGATGTCCTTGGGTCGATTGATGCAGACAGGTCCAGGAGACTGAGGATGAAAGTGTGCCCTTTACCCAGAAACAGCAGTTCACTGACCATCAGTCTCACAAATGCCATTTCTCTCTCCACATGCTGACCTGAAATCCAGATTGTGCTGGCCTGGTGTATTGATTCCAGTTTTCTCTCTGGCTAAACTCTCTTTGAGCATAGTCCAAAGTGAAAGGTTTGAAGCTGACTGGTAGCTAATGTGATGCAGTTTCTTCCTTCAGGAAAGAAAGGGACCTGCCCTGAAAGTCCAATTGATTAATTTAGCCAAGAGAAACATAGCTGCTCAGGATAAGTAATGCCACAGCTCAGAGCCAGAAGCCAGGACTAAACAACATTTAAATTTCCACTGCTTGTGGAGACATAAATTTGATTTCCTTAATGAAGGCCAAGGTGTTTGTTGATCAGCAGGCAGGGACTAAACCTCTGTGATGTGTGGACACAGCCCTGGACAGGGACACACCTCAGCTCCTGGAAGAGCCTGTGCTTGCATGAATCCAGGGTCTAAAACCAGGAACAAAGTTCTTGATCCCAGCAGACAATGGGGAGAGGGAATCCTGACCCCCACATCACACCTGGGGCAGGGCTGTGTGTCCATCAGGGCCAGCTGAGTCAGGCACACAGGAGATCCCTCCCCTGAGCCAGATTTCCTGACTTCCAGCTCCTCCTGGAGACGGTGGTGTGAGAGAGGTGCAGGTCAATGCAGAGCTTGGCTCGCTGTATTTCACACACATATTTAAAGCAGCGTGGTTTGCACTTTGCTGCCTGGCTTTGTTACATGAATACATATGTTCCTGCTGATGTAGTTCTCTTGGAAGGTATAAATAATGGATATTCCTCATAAGCAGCTGACCCCCTGGAAAGACTGAAATCAGAGAGAGGGAGTTTGAACTACCTTGCACGATTCAGCTCTCACCTGCACTCAAAGTCACTGGATAAAAGTCAGCTCGAGGAATTCCTGTAATGTGTCATTGCCTGCTGCCTCCAGTGTCACTCTGGTCACTGGCACCAAGGAGTCTATTAGATGGAAAAGGCAGGGGAAGAAAAACAGTGCAGGCAATACAGCTTGTTAAACTACTGCCTTTCGAGTAATTGGGGGCTCTTTTATTCGTTTATTTTAACCAAGGACAATCATGTTTTAACAGAAGGGGCCTTTAGCATCAAAACAGGTGTGATACCTCCTCCTTTTCCACAGCCAGTTACAAGAATAAAGGAGGCAATTCTTAAATATTGTCAGTTCTGAGGTGGTTTTATCCTTTGTGATTCAAAGACTGCCAAACTGGAGAGCAAACAAGCCTAAGTTCCCTCAAAGTCCTTATTCCACTGAAGAACAATATAGAAAAAAAGCATGAAAACAGCAGCAAGGCTTTCGTTTTCAAAAGGTTCATAGATTTTGCAGAAGTAAAAAAAAAACCACAAAAAGCTAAATATTGTCCACTTTGTCTGACCTGCATAGTGGTAACTGCTTCCAGCCTGCAGGTATGAGGATTACCTTACCAAAATAACTGCTGCTTCACTTTTGGGAAGATTCTGCTCATGCATGGCTTGAGAGAACTGGCTAGACCTGGACAGATGGAAAAAAAAAAAACAGAAAACCAAAAACAAAGAAACAACAACAGCAGCAACAACAACAACAAGTGAAAAACTAAAAAACAAAAACAAACAAAAACCCTAGCTATATTATTTTCCTTTTATTTGAAAAGAAAATTCAACTTTTATTTCTCCCAACTAATCTGACTAATTTTAATTTTTAAAATTAAAAATTAGCACCCCACAGGCACTGCACATTTCAGTACTACAAAGTAGTAAAACAAAAGCTGCTGGTTCAGTTGGGAAACAGGCAAATTAGCCCTTTGTCCCTCCTCACCCCAAAAAAACTTAACACAGCTCTGTTTAGGAGAAATCCAGTTTGATTTTTGTATTTACGTGGTGTGATAAAGTGTGACATTTTTAAAAAGCACTGGTGTCAAACGAGTATTAGTCAGGATTTGCACCTTTGTAAATGAGATGAGGCTCACCCCACTGTATCTGGTATGATTTCCCCCCTCCCCACGGTAAATTATAGTATAAACATATCCTGCTTCTTTCATACAGCCACCTGCCATTTTTGCTTTATTGCTGCCAGAAGGTTTAAAGGCAGGCTTTTAAATATCTTGAAAGTTTCCTGTTGATAAGAAAAGGTGGTTTTAGCACTTTTAAGTAAACAGTAACACACAAACATCACAAATCATGCTTTTTGATAGAATCTACATTAGCTACATGAAGCATGAGGGACATGACTGTGGGGGGAAGAGGAAAAAAAAAAAATCTCTCAGCTTCTGGGGAGGAAAACCTAGCAAAAATTAGTTGCAAAATGTGGGCTGGATATCTACTGCTATATATCAAAACAATCAACCCAGAATTTGAAACAGTCTTTGTATGTCTTTTGTCTGGGTATCAGTCTTTGGGCAGTCCTGCAGGTGGGACAGATGGTTTTGCAGCAGATAAATAATACTTGTGAGCATTTTAATCTATTGAAATTCACAACCTGAAGGAGAAAAATACCTGTTGATGTCCAGGAGGACAAAAATCACCATAATGTGTGTACTTTGAGCTTAATTTCTGAAATTGTACTGCTATTTCTAGACAGCTGACACAGTGAGACTTGAAAATCATTGATGTGCGTTTAAACTCTTTCACACAAAACAAGTCCCCTCAATGGGCAGCAAATTAAAGCATTGGTGACCCAAAGAGAGAATGTTTATTATAAATCATGAGTACAGTGCATGGATTCAGACTTTAAATGTAACCTCCTGCTTGGGAATCTAAAAATATGTATTCTCTGTCAAGAATCACAAGCTTTGGGATGTCAGCAGAGCACCAGATGCATGTTCTACACAAAGCCCAGAATGACAAGTGGTAAATTTATAGCCTCTGTGTTTCAAATACTTCTTAAAATTGTACAAAGAACAATTAAATTAGCCTCTTTGGGGAGGAAGAGAGTGGTGTGCACCACACCAAAGAGAATATTCATAGAAAAGGACTCAAAGCACATTTAGTCTTCTCTCTGTCCATTTGACAGTTTTCCATGAGGAGTTTCCTATTTCTAATGGTGTCTTTCAGTGTTTTTGATTCAGAATATTTTAGCCTATGAAATAGATATATTCTGATCTCCACTATTTTGGTTGAGGTTTTTCTGGTTGGGATTTTATTCAGAATTGATAGGACTAGCTGAATAAGGCAGGATAGTTACTGCTTCTGAATGACCTGACTAAAATGTTATAAGCTGTTTCTATAGACTCTTGTGCCTTTACTTTGGCAAAGGCAAAGCACATTCCTGGAAGTTTGACTGGAAAAGTGTCTCTGCTTTTTGTTGCAAAGACCTCTGCTGGACTAGCAGATCCAATGTGGAGTATCACACTCAGAAATACAAGCAGATCTGAGTAAATCAGGATAAAAACTGGGAAGAATTTGTTCCTCTGGTTTGATGTGTAATCTGAGTCAACCATGGAGTGCTGCCAAGGGCTCCATGTCTGTCCACTGCCTCATCCACATCTGATCCAGTGCCTTGGAGGCTCTGAACGAGCTGGTTACTGGCTTGATGGAAAAACTAACCCATCAAACCACACATGGTGAAGGTATGTGATTCACTGATCCAGCCCTGAAGGAAAAGCTGGGAGCACAGCAGTGTGGAATGGCAAGGGAAGGCTCTCACAGCAGCAGTCTTCAGCCATGCCAAATAAAATTCAGCATTAAATCTGTGCTCTGAGGCTGCAGCTCTGCATCCACACAGCCCACTGCTCCCTCCACCCTCCCTTGATTCACTGCTACACATCCACTCCTTCCCATTGGTTTTTGGATCCTTGCTGGAGTCTGTCATCATCCACTTCAGCTTAAAAACCCACTGGAAAGCTATCAGCATGTTTTTGCTGAGCTTGTTTTCTGTGTTTTTTAAGGGGTCCAGTGGGTATGTGTGCTGACACATGGGGAGGGAAGATCTGGGGATGGGCTGATGAGGAAAAGGCAAAAGGGGGAGATTTTACTAGCTCTGAGCTGTTAGAAACTCTGTAAGAGGAGCCTGGATTTGGGCATCTTGAAAATCAGAAAGGGAAATGGTCATTTCCAACGCATGAGAAGTCACTAATTAGAAGTAACACTGACTTTCTTCTTCCCCAAAGCTCAAAAAGGCAGGGGAGAGAAACCAAGAAAAACATGGGTAAATTTACTTCAAAGGATATTTTTAAATGATGGATGGATGCATGGATGGATGGATGCATGGATGGATGGATGGATGGACAGAAAGGGTTTTGGCTATGTGGCTACACCCAGTTTAGTCAAACACCTGGTGATATTCCAGGCAATGTTACTTCCACTTGATGTCGTGTCAGTCAGATCATGTCCTGCAGTCTTTTCAACTCTACACATGTGTGACTCAAGCACTACTGCTTTATCACAAGTTCAAAGGGATGAAATTAATTTTTCAGATATCAAGATAGTTTAATTCATAGAAATGTATTCAGAACAGCAAAATACAAAGATTGAGCTGTCCATCTGTAATTCAAGCAGCATTTGCTCATATAACTCATTCATCTGGACAATTTACAAAATTGGCTTGTCTGCAATCCTATTTGCATGATAACAACAGCTGACAAAAGTTCTGGGACCAGGAGGGATGGCTCTGTGATGAAGGCCTGGAGCTAAGCTAGGCAGTCAGAGCCATGCCTTTTCCTGGGGTGAAAAAGGACATTTTGCATGAAGATCCAATGCCAGGAGTCCAAACCTACCCTTCTTATACTCAGGAGGCCTTAAAAAAAATGTTTGACCTGGGGGAGAGGATGTGAAACTGGGAGGCAGAAGGAATAAGAGGCCCCGAGCCTTTGCTGCTGGGTCAGAAAAGTGACCAAAAAAGCCCCAAACCAGCCCAAACCCCAACCCTATCCTGCCCTGCTTTCTGTTTCCTTGCCCAACTCCCTCTTGAGCCCTAGGGGCTGGCAACAGAGGCTTGAGGACAACGGGATGGGGAGCATGGAAATTCCTTCCCTGACTTTCCTATCAAAATAACAGTTTTGGGAAACTACAGTCTCAGCCAGGGGCCCAAACCTGTAATAGTAATTAAATAAAAGCATTAAATGATAATATTTAAATACAAATAACATCTTCTTTTTATTTACGTGGAGCTACCATCAATTGCACAAGAGTAATTCAGGAAAATTTGGGTTAGGGAAAGACTTTTCAAGCTGTCATAAAAAAATATTATGGGGAGATTGAGATATGTCTCCAATGGTGGAGGTAGAATATTTATCTTTAACAGGAAAATGTCGGGTTTGCAAGTTTTTTTTCTTTTCCTTTTTTTTTTTTTTTCCCCTCCCCTGTATCTTCAAAAGAAAAAAGGAGAAAGTTCCAGCTATAAAAGGTATTTGTCAAGAACAGCCACCGGCCAGCACCACAAATGAGCAACTCCAGTGTGAAAACACTTTCAAAGTTCTAAATGAGTTGTCCCTGTGGTAATAAAGAAAGGCTGTTTTACAGCATGACAGTATGTAAGACAGCATTGTCAGCTATAGTTTATTTAAAGCACAAGGCCTGTAACAGGAAAATAATGACTTTAATAAAATTTACTATTGACTTTGTAGGCTAAAATCTTTCTGTCATCAGGAATACAGAAAAACAACCTGCCTGAAAGCCCTTCACTTAAATATATTCCTTTAATATTTCAAAGCAACTTGTGATTTTTTTTTTTTTAATATACATGCTACTTCAAAAGATACTGTAGTGGGGTGGAAATTAGTATTTTTAATAGAAAGTTGGAATTGCTTACATAAGGGAAAAACTGGTAATGACCTATGACACTGTCTACTGAAAGCAACATTTGAGGAAGCTGCAAAAGCAGTTAATGCAATTCATTGAAAAGCTGTATAAAGCTATGTCACAAATGAATGATTTATAAATTACTGAACGTCCTTCTCATCTAGAGGATATCTTTTAATCATGTGCTGTAGTTTTCTCCCAGTGAACTCCAAAGAGCCTGCTGCAGAGATACACAGAAATCTGCAGCATGTTAACAAGGTTGGGGTCATTCCAAAGAATTGTGGGGGGAGCAAAAAAATAAAAAATCCTCACATTCGGCATGATTTTACTTTCCAACCAATTTGATTAAATGCACTATGGCTTGCTGGTAGGGCGTGAAAGGTCACGCCTTTTATATGAAAAACTGCAGAATTTTCATTCCTTTAATGTTTTTTTTACATAGTTAAAATAAACTGTGGTAAAAAGTTTCCCAACAGCGTATGACAGCTCAATTTAGAGGTGAAACCTTTTAATAAAATCCCATGAAATGAATGCTTTGGTTTATGCACTCTGTTTGTGTTTCCCACTGGAGTGTTTAGCATTGTGAAGCCGTGGTTTCTCTCTTTACTGCTGCAGAGCACCACCACGAAGGAGAGGCTGGAGCTTTGGAAAAGGGAAGATGCAGCTTAGCTGCAGTGAAATTGTTGATGGCAGAATCTTAATTTACAGAGAAAATGCTTTCCTCTTCACTTAAAAAAAAAAAATGCTATTGTGCATTAATTTACATTGCAGATAATTAATTAAAAATGAAGAAAAATATTCCACAGAGGCTTTTTAGAAAGGACTCTGGGGTCCAAAAATAGTATTAAGAGGGGAACCAATTAAAGATTTATCTGAGAATGAATAATTTTGCTAGGACTTTGGCAGTGGAACTGGCTGAAGTCATATTTCTTGTAGCTTTGCCTTGTTTCATGCACATCCATAAAATCCTTCTTATGTTTGCTAAGGGACAGACATATCAAAGAGGAGGTAATCATTCCACAAGAAATCATGGTGTCTGTCTTCCTTAATATGCTGCTTAAGTACCACCTAAAAAAAATGTGGCAGTATGTTCCCTAAGCACCCCAAATTTTAAATGTTCATTTCATAGAAAATGTAGTTCAATCCTGTGTTCAGAAATGCAGAGTTCATGCACTGCTTGAGAACTAGGATGGCAAAAAGTGTGAGGAGCAGAGCAGGACCAAGTCTGACAGAAACTGTCTCTTGTTTGAGATTGAATTATACTGAATTATACTGAATCACACCACCTCAGCCTCTCCATACACATTTTTGAGACTTGCCAAGAACCAAACATCCAATATAATATAAATCACTAGGAGGAAGCATCCCAATGGACGAATTCTGTGCCGTTCCCAAAACCACAGTCCTGCCAGGGTGTTGCTGGTTGTAAAGGAATTGCTATTCCAGCCTTCCACAGTGGCTTGAGAAGATTTTAGCCCTCAGTTTGTATTTATGCAGTTTCATGATGTACTGTTTATCTTCCTTCCTTTGTTTCTGCAGCTAGGAATGTGGTTCTTCTTGACATGTTGTGGTAGCCTTTCCTAATTTTCAAAAAAATGTTGTTGTTTTTTTTTTGCCCAGTACACCATGAAACTCTGGTCCAGAGTCAGATCCATCTCTGTCTATTGTCCTCATTTGACAGCTGTCACCAAGAATTCTGGGGTTTGCTCCAGTGTAATATTAGAAGAGAGACTCTAAAAATATTTGGGATTTTATACATCTCTTTGTAAATATCAAGGCCACTAAGAATTAATTACTACTCCTAAGTGCTCAGCTGGTTTTGGCCCTGTAAAGAGTATAGGAACTGAAAAAAGTTGCAAAATCTCATTTTTGTATTACCACTCAGAGACTCAAAAGAGGAAATGTGCACTACCACTTACAAATATCTAACCAAATCTTTTAAATAAACTGTAAAATACTGTGCAGATTTTCTGGGTGGCACAGGAGGGGAAAGGGAGACTAAAAAGCCTCTCTTAAGATGGACACTTCAGGTGTTCCTCACCTTCACTTCCTCTCCCATCCCTTTTAATCCCCCTCTGAAGCTGTGGCACTCAGGACTCAGCTTAGGAATGACCTGATGTAAATGATGTGCTTCCACTTGATCTGTTGCAGGAATAGACCTCGGGCCTGATATTTAAATTGGTATTTCGCTTACTTCTGAAATAAGATGTTGAATCCATTTTTAAAAGACCCACTTTTCAAGCCATATCAGCCCTCAGAAATTTCTACCCTCTTTAGTAAGAAATGCTGAGAGCTCATTGCTTGGAGAAAAAATCAGGACGAAAGAACCTCAGCCTAAGTTTTGGAGCATGTCTTAGACTCAAACTTTTCAAAGTCTAGCCCTTACATTTTATTCAAACTGCAAGAGGATAGTTTTATTAATTTCAGCTGGAGGTTATTTTGTCTTTTATCTTATTTTTCAAGGCATGTATGAGCAGAGGGAAAGGCTTCAAATCTATAGCTCATCAACTTTAAGAATTTTTTTTTTTTTTTTTTTTTTTTTTTTTTTTAAGGTGGGATGCATATAATGTAGAACACAGGACATTTATTCATTAAACTCTTCCCTGGGGTCCCAGAAACTCCAGCCTTGCTACCATATACTGAGTAGAGGGAGGTAGATCAAGCAAGACAAGGGAAAAATCCCAGCCATTTTCAAGAAGGCCTTATTATCTTTTAAGCCTTTTAGGGTTGTATCTACTTCATTCTGTAGTTGTTCTCTTTGCACTTTTCTGACATTTTTGCTGCTCAGCAAAGAGATGCAATTATGAACTGCAAAAACCATATCACCTCCAAAATAAAAATTAGCATCACTTGACAAAGGTGTGGCATGTAAATAGTGCTTTCTAATGATCAACCAAAAATAAAACTTAGTCCTGAGAGGATGCTCTGGCCCCTTCTATTCATACCTTCAAAGCCTGAAAAATACCTAATGGCTTTATGTCATAATATCTGCATGTGAGACATCTGAATTTTCTAAGATACTGGATGGCTTAATTCAAGTACATATGATCCTTAAATGTCTTCTGCTTTGAGTGATTACACAGGTAATTAAGGAGACACTGAGACAGGTGCTCTGCTGGACCTTGTACTTGCAAACATGAAAAATTGGTTAGGAATGAGAAAGTCAGGGAGAACCTTCACTGCAGGAACCATGAGATGGTGGAGCTAAGCATTCTGAGAGGGGGATGAGGCAAAAAAAAGCAGGATCACAGCATTGGGTTTCTAAAGAGCCCTTTACAGAGACCTGCTTGGAGAAAACCTATGGGATTTGGTCCATGAGAGAAGAAAGGTCCAGGGAAGCTAGTTAATTTTGCAGAGTCACTTCTACCAAGCTCAAGAACATCCCAAAGTTCAGAAAATCAAGTCAAGGTGACAGGAGGCCTGCATGGATTAAGAAGAAGGTAAAACTCATAAAACTCCAACATGAGAAGGAAGAATAGGGGAGGTGAAAGCAAGATCAGAAGGGATGCACAGACTCAAGTGTGCCAGGATGGAAAAGCCAAAGCCTGACTGCAGCTGAATATGGGTATATTAAAAGTGGAAGGAAAAGCAGTGAAAACCCAATGCTGAGTGAGGCAGGAGACTGGTGACAGGCTTTAGGAAAAGGCTGAGGTCTTCAGTGACTTGATCTTGACTGGTGAAACCTCACTTCAGGAATCCCAGATGTGTGGGAAAGACTGGAACAATCCTGATTTACCCTCAGGGAAGGGGGGACATTGTTAAGGTACATTTGAAAAATGCAGGCAGATACAGCTCCAAGGTGCCTGATGGGGATGCACCACAAGAACCAAGACAGAGGCTTCAGCCAAAGCCACCTTGGGTTTTGGGCTGTTCCCCACAAGAGTGAGAGGGGTGTTTACAGTGCTAAAACCTGCTCACAGCCATTGAACTGTTGGAAGTGCACCATGATCCACCCAGATTCCTGTTTGATGTTAACATTTCCAAACACACACCCAGAGCAGTTCAAGCTGTGGCTGTGCCTGCCTTTGCCCTGTGCTCTATCCCATGTGGAAAGAACTCCAGCTGGCAGAGATGCCCTAAAACTAATATATACAGCTTCTTGTAGCTGTTTGGTTACAGCTGTCCATACTAAAGCCACAGACTGTAGGAGAAAGCTGTTCTCAGGAAAATCCTACCTGCCTAGATCATTTTTGAGAAAACCTATTTTTCAGTAGGTGTGCTGCCTTTTGATTTTTCTAAATCTGTTTTGCAACTGAATAATAAACCAAAAAATGTTGATTCCATTGTGTTCTACAATCTCAATGACCAAAGTATAATGCATTCCTTTTTCCCTCAAACCATTTAAGAGCCAGGTAATTTGAACAATTCTAGCATCTTCCTTGCTTTTGTACTCACGCAGTAAAACCTAAAATTATGCACAAGATTCATCAAAGCTGAGCCGTGTTGCTAAGAAGTGTGTAACTCAGATATAGAATGAGCCATTTAAAGAAGTTATTGATGCCAACATTAAATTTACAATTATTCATAAAAGAAAACCATTTGAAGAATTCCCCATGCTGCAAGTACACAAAATAGTTTGCTACGCATAAGAAGTTACATTTATTAATAGCCTTTTTTGCCAGAATCTCATTTCACCAAAGGAAACTTCATCCTCCAATGGGAATAGGAATCACATGAATGTCACAGATGCTACAAGTTTATTCACCATAAAAAAAAGACATCGAACTATCTGATAAAAATAATGTTTCAAAGTAGGCAGTTGTCTACAATGTAGGACACGGGAAAACTTAGAGGTAAAAAACTTTTGTAATTAATTAACATTATTAACTACAGCTTTTTTCCCCCCTCTTGGGTTCATATATACTGCCAGAAACATTTCATGCAAATCTCATTTCTGTAACATTCAGTTTATGTTACATATACTGTCAAAATTTCTTTATTGAAGATGCTCTAGTTATTCTCTTGTATCATATATAGAGATCTCATATCTAGGTCCTTAGTTTTTCAGCCAACTGGGCTACTACCCTATTTAGAAACTTTTTTAGAAATATCATGATTTTGCTGAATACAGTTTTCCTGTGGCCCTAGGGATGGGCCACCATCCCTACCTCCCTTTTTTTAAAAAACAATCTCTGTGTGTTTGTCAAAGTCTTCTAAGGAATAAGGAATTCATAGTTTCTGCTTTGAAGTTGACCTTCCACAACAGGCTTGTACCTTTTAAATGTAACCACTTCTAACTTCCTTTGCTGGCCTGGAATTTCTGTCCAAGGCAGGATCCCAAATACCCCAAGAGACAAGACCAGAACCCCACTTTCCTTAATTTTCATGGTCCATGCAGAGCATTCAGGATCAGAGACTAAAAATCAGTGGAGAAAGACAGCAAATGTGATTTGGGGTAGTATAAAAAGGCACCTCTGTAGAGTAAGAACACCCTTTTCAATATGTGTTGACATCATTAAGTGATATGCTTTTGCTTTGTGATATACTTTATACTTTGCAGAAAAATACAGTTCTGTGGTTCTGCAGTGGTCATCCATGACTACTCGATTAAGGAACTTGTCCCTTCAAAATATGTACACCTGAAAAACTCAGAACTAATGAATAGCATAGAATAATAAATAAAATCTGACATTTGGCGAACTCTGGTTATGGTTTCTTGCCAACACAGGCAGTCAGCAGCCTTAGCCTGTGCTCTGGTTTTCTATTAGTGGTTAAAATCCATTAAGCATGCTCCTAGCTAGACTCCACTAAGCATGCTCCTAAACATGTCCCAGTTTAGTTTCATCTGAAGGGAATAAATTTCTATGGTTGGAGACCTCACCACAGTGTACACCATGAGGGGCATGGACTAGGATTTCCATGGCAATCCATTGGGCTGCTCAGGGCTAAAACCCTAATGCAGATGCACCAAGACACAGCTCAGGGCTTTAGATATCTCCCATTGCATCAGGAGCTGCTGCTTTTATCTGATTTGGGGTTGTTCAGTCTGCATTCAGAGGAGCCTTGACACAACCATGCTGACCTTCATGGCTCTAACTCGGGTCTTTGGGTGCTTGTGACCCAAAAAAGCTGCCTGTGAATGCTCTGTGCTCAGAAGGAATCCCTGGCTTGTGTTCAGAGTGGTATTCATAGTCCAACAGCAGGACTGTCAGGTCAATTCTCTGCTTTTACATTAAGCATATATTTCCCTCCTTCTTGCACTACCATCTCCATAACAACTTGTCCTCAGCCTATCCCAGGACTTAGCCAGGCTGCTTAAAGGGAGGTCAAACAGACTTATTGTGCCAAGCATGTCCATTTTATTTACTGTCTAGTGCAAAATAAGCCCCTTCCCTTTTTTTTTTATCAGTTTTCCTCACCGGCTCAGACCATTCTGATTTCCATTCTAACAACTCACATGAAGATGAAAATGGCTGAGCAGGCATATGAGTCTGGCTTCTCACAGCAGATGGATGTCTTAACTACTGACTCTTCTGAAATGAATGAACTCTGTTCTCCTCTTCTTCTTCCCACTCTCACTGGAAATTAAAATCTGGACCTGTGAAATTTTTTCCAATTAAAGTTTCAATGATTTTGGCATGTTCTAACAAAACCATTGCATCAAAAATGCCTTATACATAATTGGTTGAGCCAACAGATGTCACATTATGGCTTAAGCCCTCCTGAGCAATAAGGATCAGAAAGTGGCATTTTTAATAAA
Organism: Rhabdornis inornatus; assembly: GCA_013397075.1. NCBI lineage: Eukaryota > Metazoa > Chordata > Aves > Passeriformes > Rhabdornithidae > Rhabdornis > Rhabdornis inornatus. Next base: position 1,225,218 of record VWZS01008706.1, on the reverse strand, counting down.
AGAGCTTTTTCGTCAGTAAACCCGAGACATGACCAGTGGATAGATTAATGTCTGTGTGCATCCAAGTTGCCCACAGATGGTAGAATAATCTTGGACTGGTTTTCTTGGGCAACGACTTGAGATTTTCTTCATAAAACATTTTTCTAAAAGCCATTAAGGTCTGTCAGATTAAAACAAAATCTGCAATGCCTTGAGGAGTCAGCAAAAAAAACACAAAATTATAAAATTAATTTCTGTTTATATGTCAAGCTCAACTCTAACTTTGTTTTCAAAATATAACCAGTAGCTAATTTCCCAGTAACCACTCTTATAGGCACTTGATGAAAATCCATTGTGTAATTACAATAATATTTCCAATGTATGCTTATCTAACATTTTCAGGTATCTTATCACACTTTCAAATCATTCTTGATCTAAACCTAAGCTTCAATAAATAACACATTATGTCCAAGGACACATTTGATCACTTGATGTCATAATTTTGAGAAATGCCACTTATGTTTTGGAAGCAAAAGAGGGTACCCTGCTTCTCATTGTCTTTGAGCAGATATTCACTCTATTGTATAGCCATGTGTACAGCCATTCCCCGTGGGATTTCAGACCATTTTGCTTTTTGGCTGCTCCTACCCTGGCATGCTGTGTGCCAATTCAACCTTGTTCTATTTGCATCCATGTGATAGCATTGATCATGCAGCAAGTGTGTTCCCATAGTGGAGTAATTTTTACAGGGCTAACAATTGTGCTGTATTAAACTCATCTGAGAGCCAGAGAAGGAAAAATCCTCCATGATTTTAGTTGCCAGTCATGCCAAAGAATTAATTCTAAAAACTAAATTAATTTACCCCATCTCTCCCTGCTATTTTTTGTGATCAGCATTAGATTATTTGTTATACTCTGTTGTCAGATGCCACTGGCACTGTACCAGCATCAGACAGTGGCTATGCTTCCAGCAGGAGGAAGTTTGGTAACCTTGACAAATTTTCTTTGGTTGCCTTTACAAGAATTACATGCTACTATGGCCAGAACAAGCAGTGAGCTGTGACACATTTTGTTGGAGGCTTTGATGTCTATCCTCATCCAGAATATGAGGTAGTAGATGGTTTTTGCAAGCTACATATTAAATATATACATGATGCATGTTGTCTTATTTGCATGTATATATATTAGGCTGTAGACACAGACCAAAATTGATGTTTTTGAAAGCCTCCAAAACAAAGAAAAGAGAGTTGGAGAAGGTGGAACAGTTTTCTAAGGTAAGTTGAAAAAGCATCAGATAACCTGAGGAATGATGCTAGGTGTCTGAAACATGGCCCAGAATACTGAGATAGAACTCAAGCAGGAGAATTTTAGTGGTCCAAAGGCTTCCAGCACAGAGATAGAGAACACACTAAGAGTCTTCTGCTAAAGAGAGCTTTAGCATATCTAAAACTCACAGGAGATAAAAACTCCTCACCACCTCCCATTCATGATGACAACAATAATCAGAAGGAGGATGAAGATCAGAATGACAACCTGCAGTTTCACTTGGCATGTGAGAATGTCCAAAACCCTCTTCTCACCTTGTTTCCCCCCACCTGCACCTCATCCAACCAGGAGGACATTTCCCCCTCCATAGTAGGGTTTTATTTCCTCTCAAAATTCAAGCCTCGATGAAAAAGTCTCCACTTCAAAAGTTCAGTCAAACCCAATGTCTTTCAAGAGAAAGTAATTTCAGCTTCATTAAGGAGTGGAGGGGTTTTTTAAGGAAAAACATGGGGTTGAAAAACTAACAGCCAGCTCCAGATCACACCACTTGTAAGCTGCAATGTAGTCATGTAGTGCTTAAAAGGTAATTGGTCATAAAGCTGAACACTCCCTTACATGTGCTGCTGCCACATCCTTCCCCAAGCTTCAGAAGGGGCTTGGAAGTGAAGATAGCCTCTAAACTCTTAAACCATTCTTTCTCTGTTCAGATTTCTCTACAGTCCACACAGGAGAGTTATTATATTCCTCCAACTGACTGCAAAGACTGAGCCAAAGTCTCCTCCTTCTCTTGATTTACAGGAATATAATAATTCTCAAGTCAACTGAGCTAAAGCTGGTGTAAACAAGAAGAACCAGGCCCCCAGGACCAGGAGTACTGCAGGAGCAGTCATCACTTTTAAAACATGGCAAGGTTTCAGAAAAGCACTGCAGATGCTTTGGCTCTGTCCCTCATTCAAGCTGAGCATTGCTTTTTGCTGCTGCACTTTGCTTATTTCTACCAAGTCTCTTTAGGCAGTCATGCTAATACCTTGTACTTGATAGGAGATGAGTGTTTTATAATTAAGCACACATACATGAAATACCCAAAACTACATTAAGCTTAAACACATTTTCAAAAAGTTGTAAAATACTCTTGCCAGATTCTATACTCTCAAATGGATTAATCTGAAAAACAACTGGGACTCAATTTAGGCCTTCCTGGCAGCAAGCAGGAGAAACGTCAAGCTCAATATTTTACTTTATTGAAGACCCTCTTAGGAGTCCATCAGAAAGAACTCTATCTGCCTGGTAGCCAACGATCAGTGGGAGGTAATATTTAGTTTATTAATGTGGCTTTGATTTTTTTTTTTCACACTGCTGATGAAATAGTAGTAAACTAAGACCTTGATCCAATTTCCCCTTCTCCCTTTCTGCAGAAAAGGCAGTGAAACATAAAGTTCTTGCATAATATCAAACTGCATGCAGTAGGTCCCAAGTTAACCAGACACAAGTTTATTTGTACACCAGTATGCCTGCACTAAAACATATGCAGAGAAACTGAACACGATTTAACAGATCCTGTGCTGAAGTCAAGGTTAATTTTGAAATAACCCTTCAGTCTCAAGGCAACAGTATGGATTAGTAAGTGTTTTTGTTGCACAGAACAGTGGCTTTCACTGGTACTTGACTGTACAGGTAAACCACCGTAGAGTTCTGACCATGAGTAGGCTGCAGCTTAGTTACCAGCAATGGATTTTAAAAATAAAAGGAGCCAACATAAGTGCAGCAAGTTTTTGCCATGTTTTCTTGTCAATAAATCAGAATGAATTGCAGATTCAGGCAGAGATGCTGTCTCAAACGTTATGATTCATGTCTCCCATCACATTACATTTGACTTACACTGTTATTTGTGGGGTTTAAGGTTGTGTTGCTGGGGAGTGAGAATATGTTGGGGCTGAAACAGCTGACTGGGGGGTAAAGCTCATGTGGAATAAACAGAGCACGAAAACACAGCAGAAAGTAAAGGTAGGAACTCTTGACAAATCCTGTATGACACTGGAGCACATATGGAGCTCCTGACCTGCAGTGATGACTTCAGTGGGGCTCTGGAGTGCCTAACTGCTACTGGCAGAGGTGTGAGCACTTCACAGGCCATTCCACGTAATTAAAAAGCTAACAGGCAGGCAACTAATGTTGTAGAAAAATCTTCAGACTGATGCTCTGGCCTTCAGCAGAGAGATACTTCACTGATAAAGTTTGGATTGCATAAATACCCAGATCAGGCAGATTAAGTTTCTGTGCTTGGTTGTAGCTTGTTCTCCACACTAAGGGTGTTGATGGGATTTGATTTACTTTCCACTAAGGACAAAATGAGGAAGTGTACTGGTCCTAAGGGAAAGTTTCCATAACTTTACAACCTGGTTTCCAGCAGTGCAGGAAAGCAGAGACTGACAAGAGACAGAAGTGGTGTCTATGCCAATATCTGTGGAAAAGTAAGCTAGCTCCACTGGGAGTTGGGATTTTGCAATGATCTCAATAAATGAGGAACTGATCCCAACAAAACTGGAAGATAGGATACATCTACAATCAAGAAGCAGAAATAACCACTGAACAATGAACTTATAAATACAGATATTATTGTACAAAAATAAAAAAACAAAAACAAAAACCTACTTACAGAAGTAGACCAGTTGTTCGTGGCACTTGAAAAACCCTTATGAATATGCAATCTATAGTGATAGGGAGGAGAAAACATTAATTTGAATTGTATTAATGTGTCCAAGTCTAAGCAATTAAGCTTGTTTCCATCCTTCTCTCCATTTTGAGGCAAGAAGAAGTTCAGGAAATAATGAGTGGTTGCAATGATTTATTGACTCACTGGTGGCTTAAGAGGATGTCAGAAACACTTATGGTTTTTGTCTCAAAACTAGGAAACAACAATTAGACTCTGCAATACAAGCATCTGCATAGACAAGGAATTACTTTATCCCATATGATAAACATTGAATAAAATAATTGGGAAAGATGGTCGTAACTCTGACCTCTGATTCAAGAAGTGGTGTGCCCATTTGCAAAAGTGGATTATTCCTAAGGGAAAAGTGTGATCCTGATTTTTTTTTTATTTTATTTTTTAATATTGGAGAGGATACAATTTGAAGAACCAAGTTTAAAGTGCTCAGAGAAAGGAAACCAGGTCTACTTTTAGTGGTAACATGGAACTCCTTTTTCAACAATATTTTAAGATTGTTTTATTCCTTCACCTATTTTGTGGGGGCTGCTATAAGACATCTGTTACTTAAAATGGCTACTTCCCTTATTACATATTGGTAGCTCTAATAAAATTGTGTTTATCCACAGATATATAAAACAAACAGCATTTTTCTAGTATTTATATATAGTATTTACAAAAAAGGTTTCCAGTGTGGAAGTCAATCCAACCTAATCACAGATTTTCTGTCACATTTACCTTGGTACCAGGACTCCTATCCATCTAGGAAATCATTTCTTGCAGAGATACAGGGCCAAATTCTCCTGTCAGTTACACCAGTATGCACTTGGAGTGCCTCCAAATTAGCTAAAAATCAACAGAGGTAGCTTAATATGTTCTGGTGTAAATCAGAAGAGTATTTGGCTTCTGATCTTTTGATAATTATTCAAGAGTAAACAGCTCTCAGTTGCATCACAGGAGAGCCCTGGAATGTGAAATATCAGAAAACTGCAAATGCACTAAAACCATAAAATTAAGGAATTCGGCACAAACTGCCCCTTGTTTACTGTTCCACCCATTGTCACTTCTTGCAGAAAACTCTTTTGACCATTGGCCTGAGACACTGAGACACCCCCAGGACGCTGGTTTATTGTGTTTGGTACCTTGGAGCTGCCAGAGCATTGTGAGATAAGAGTTTGTAGCAACACATGGCAATAGGGGATCTGTGTGCCCATGCTTCATTACTTCTTGACCTTTCAGATGATACCCAATTGAAAAAGGATCAGCTTTTACATCTGGCAAAAGTCTAATTTGCTAATGTGCTGTCCTCCTGAGTCACTGCTGCAATACGTCTGCTCAACTTGGATGTCTTGACCCCTCTCAGTTCATTGTTGCTCACTTATTTACTTTTGACACCCAAACATCACCCTGGGGCTACTTTGGACCTTCAAAATTTGGGGTAGAGGCATGAATGGACTTTATATTTGAAGTGAAAGCAAACCAATGATGGATTTTTCACCTAAAAGTCTTAAGGCAGTCATTCACCAAGAAAAAACAAACAGACAACAAACAAACAAACTATTAAAAACAAAACAACAAAATCAATACAACACCTAACAAAAACCAAAACAGAACAGGAAAAAAAAAAAAAAATCTCATACACTACCAAGAAATTTAACTTGGCTCAGAGCCTCAGCATCATATTAATTAGGTCATTGCTTCAGAGTCCTCTTCTCACATTAGCTTTAGAAGAAAAGAGCTGTGGGTTCCATGTCCCACCTGCCCCATCCACTCTCTGACCCCACAACATGTTTGAAACTACAAAGAGGGTGATATGAACAGGACCAGGGAGGGGAAATTAACCTTGGCTTTAACTTTCATTAGAAATGCCCACTTTCAGTTAATATTTCCTTCTGTTATTTTCAGTCATCTCAGTTTCTGAGATCCAGTTCACTTCTTAAACTACAGAAGTGTTGGTGCAGAAATGACTGCACAGGAGTGAGGATATGGGAGGGAAAGCACAGGGTGGTGGCAGTGACAGTCTCTATTGGCTCAAAGTCACAGTGGCCACAAGATAGTGTTTCATAGAAAACATATGTAATGACATCACAAGAAACTATTTTCTAAAAATTAAATGTCATCCCGTGATCACATATAAATTTTTCTTCATTACTAGCCATCTGCTTCTTCTAAAAGTTACCCATTTCAAAGCTTGAACCACCAAATTTCATTTCTGGAATGGGGTCATTCTCCCAGCTTTTTCTTATGTACATGAGACTATGATCCTCCCCTGAGTATCTGGAATACTGAAACACAGAGTATAATATATAAAAAATTACTGTAGAGAATTTTTTTTTTAATAAGAGGAGCTCCAGTGAGCAGTATGGCCCTGTATCTTCCTTTGCTCATTTTCTTTTTCTTGCCTATTTTTGAAGGTGGGATTTTTCACAGCTGTCTGGTATGGTGTGAACTCAATCCTTTTTCTGAAAACTTGGGCAGGAGTGACTGTCCTGTGGTCTCCAGTAGAGCAGCTTCCTGTGCTTGTGCATAGTGAGTGTGATCAGGTCTCAGCCAGCAACATTCTCAGACATGATCTCTGATTTGAAAGGTTTGGCCTGCTTGGGTTTCTTATAATGGGATTTAGTCAGTTTAGCCTCAGTGAACTGGGACAAAAGCAACAGCTGGTTGGGAAATAGGTCTTTCAGTGTCAGAAATCACTTTACCAGCAGTGGTTACCAGTACATAAATTACCAGTCAGCTTTTAACTTAGGACTGGGCATTCTGCACTTAAGAGAGGGCAAGTCCCAGGTTAGCCTCCACCACATCTTTTATTTTGAAACCAAGAGGATGGAGAGGACAGAAGCATGAACCCCATGCTAGCGCCAGCTATTCCACTGCACATTCCCATGTCCTTCCAAATGATCTTATTTTGTACATTTTGATGTTTCAATTGGTAGGCAAGGTGGGTTCTACCCTCAGTACATGTTTTGCAAACACCTAGGCTTCTTTCTTTGAATAATATGTCTCAGATTAAAAAGATCAAAATCAGGTTCATCTGTGCTTTGAAAACAGTTCTGTGATTAACAAAGTTTGCTGGCAAATCCTCTGAGATCTCCAGGGCCAAAGGCAAGAAGTCTGGATTTCCCCCAAGACAGATTTTGTAAAATTCCTGCCAGATACGGAAGGCATTCTGCTCCCTGCAGTCACACACTCCCAAGGCTTTAAAAATGGACAAAGGACCAAGCACCTTCCTGAAGACAGGTTGGGAACACAATGGGAACGATTTCTTGTCATCTGCAAAAACAAGTGTTCCTTTGTGTCTTCATGACTCATTCTCACTGAGATGTTCACCGTTCATCTCAGCACCATCTACATTCCATGCAAAGCTGCCATCCTATGGATATAGCTAAAAATTGACTAAAATTGAAATAAAGAACTGTGAGTGCAAGCTGCAGAAAAAAAGTGGGAAGAAATCACACAGTATCTAAAATTTTCTGAACATATTCTACTGGGATTATCGCATGCCAAAGATTGTAATTTGGCAGTGCAAAAACTATACTCCAGGAACAAATGTTGAACATCCCTATCAACTATTTCTCTTTGTTTGGGATCCATGAAGGCAAAGTTAGTAGAAAAGAATGAAACTGAAGCCCACATAGGAAAGAATATGCTGAACTGGTTCTGTAGGCAAAAAAAAAAAGCTGTTCTATGTATTCTCAGAAAAGTGGGGTATCTATTATCATAAGCATTGCCATTTCACAGAGATGGAGACCACACATTTAATTCTTTTCTATAGGTTTTTTAAAAGGTGGTTTCAAGCTACTCTCTGAGGAGTGAAGCTGGTTAATTGTAGCCCTGCTGGATTCCACATATCACAAAGGGCTCAACAAGAGCTAAAGAAAGAGAGTTTAATCAGATCTGGAAAAGATGGTTCTTAATGGAAGTGAATTCTGCAGAGGATGATAATCATTAAAACTGAGGAGTTAATCAAAAATCCTAAAACAAGAAGGGAAATTTGAAGCATCCACGAAACATTATCCCTCCTCCTTAAAAAGTAGGTGAAATAAAAAAAGAACACAATTAATGAAATGTTTCAAAAAGCAAAACACAAAATGGTCATTTCTCAAGTCACCTCCTCAGCCACAGAAAAGGGGAAGTTCCTATTCCTGAGTCAGAATCACAGGACAGGTTATTGCATGGTGATTACTTTGAGACGGTGATTAAAGGAGTAATTTAAAACACTAGGATTACTAAAGGAAAGGAGAAGTTAAAACTGCCTTGGGAAAATTATTCCACATCCTCTACAAAGAAGGAAAATAACCTATCCTTGAATGCCACTCTGGAGGACATAATTAAAGAGGAATGAGAACTCCCTAACAAAGGAAAGTGTTTTAATGGGGCAATACATGAAACACTGTGCCACAGCAAAGGGGAGGCTGGAGTGTGTGGGTGTTGGGGAGGGGTGGGCTCAGCTCCAGCTCCAAAGGCAAGCTGTGGCCCCAGCAAACGAGGGGGAGTCCTTCCAACACTCTACCACTGCCCTATATGCCCCTTTAATAAGGAAGTGGAAGGCACTTCTGAGACTAAATGATGAGACTGCAGCTGCTTCTTTGCTGACACCCTTCTTGGCCACCTGCTTTGCCAAGATGATTTTAGCACAGCATCATGAGATAAAAGAATGAGCCTGTGCTAAGCTTAAACATGCTAAGTCACTAAAATGTAAAATATTTTTGTCCCCAATTACCAGCACTAATGGCTTCCTGCCTTCCACAGCTCTGTTGCTTTGATTTTTCAACGTTGGTTTTCAACCTTGACCAGCTGGGCAAAGCCCAGGGCTGCACCTGGTCTGAATTCAGGGTTGACCCTGCTTGGAGCAGGAGGCTGGACCCCTGAGCTCCTCCCCTACTTGAATGAGCTGGTTAAGGTCACTGTAAAGTGAGTGCTCTATAACAGAGTCACACCATCACACTGATTTTAGACAAGACCTAGAATAAGGTAGCAGACAGTGCTAAAAGGATACAGGGCTCCTACTGACTTTTGAGCCTTGTTCTAAACATTGATTAAAATACTTTGGACAAATCATGCATTTAGGAAAACATTTTGATTAAACAAAACAATAATAAAAAAAAAAGCATTTCCTCGAGAGCAACAAAAATAGGAAGTTAAGGCAAATTCTTACTGGGGTGTGAAATGAAACCTAATTTAGAAGAAATATCCTTAAAATTGATGTCTTGTGTCTTGAAGCAGTAGCTCCAAAGACCAAGAAAAGCTAAAGTAAGTCCTACATTACTAAGTTTAGGGGGTTCTTTGACCCTGCAAGTATCCCATCTACCTCATAGCTGGTTACAACTTGAATTTGTTGTACATGACTGTCATACCACTATTTAAGGTATTAATTTTCAGCCTGCAGCCTGAAACATCAAGTCTTGGGCCACAATAACTGATATCATGGCATCTCATCTTTACAATAAGATTTTTTTTTTAAGCTGAATACCTTACCAACCTATCCAGCAGGCAATAGCTTCCATCAAAGAATTTAAACCTGCAGCCATGGCCTTAATCTGTTCCTTGGGAACCCAAGCACTGCGGGATTGCTGGCTCTAAGGGTGTGTTCTGTGGAATATTACCCTTTCCAAAAAGTCTTGTCACCCTCCCAGCACCCACCTCCACCACCCCAAAGCTGTGTCCCGGGGCGGATCCTATTTCTACGCCCCAGGGCTGGAAGCAGGAATGTCTCAGGTACCGCTCTTTACTCACCCCCATCTGGAACTCTGCTCCAGCTGTTGGCATCCAGAAAATGCCAGTAAATGCCACACTCATCTCCTGAAGACACTGTAAAACAGACACTGCTTTTTGTCCTTAAACAAGGAGATTGGTACTACAGCACTTTTAGCAATTGTTTGGGAGGAAGGGCCTCATCCCCACAGCCTATAAACCCCAGTCACTTATCCAACATGTATATGCATGGGTCATTATCTTTCCTGTATTTCAAACCAGGAGAGTTTATATTTTCCAGAAAACATTATACAAAGGTCCTCTATTTAAACCCTGAACTTTCAGCTTAATGGCTACTTCAATCACATTCACAGAGGGAAGATCTTCTTACTCAGCATTCAAAATCACAAAGTTCCTGCAGACCTGCAAGAAAGCATTTTAAAACTGCTTATGGCCTCTTAATCAGCTACATTTTCTTCCTACACACAGACATTTGTAGAATAAAAATATCAGTTATTCATCTGCATCAGATCTAAGAGACACAGGTATGAAAGGCACACTCCTGTGTTTTATTGCCATTTATACCCACCCACACATACACACTGCAGCACAGTTAATTTTTAAACTACTGTGTGTCTTCTAGTGCAGCTGTCTAAATAGAACTTGGTTGCAAACTATTTTCTTAGCTGGTATTCAAATTCTTCTGTCTTCTCACAGCTTTGCCTGCTAAATCCTCCTGCAGCTGAACACCAGCTAACTAATATTTGGCTCATTCTTCCCACATTCAAGCTGCCCACATTCAAAACGTCTGCAGTGTTTCCTCCCACCCTCACCTCCTCTTCCTATCTCGTGGATTAGTTTTGCCACATCACCCACATTTCTTCTGATTCTCTTCCCCTCCTGATTTACCTCTCTGCACAGGACCCCTCCACAGTCACTGGGACAAAAGCCACTGTCCTGCATCTATTGGTAACCACCAAGCCTGGTGGCTTTGAACAAATGGAGTTGACAGCAAATAAACTTTTT
>VWZS01008706.1:1171429-1208929 GCA_013397075.1 Rhabdornis inornatus | reverse complement strand
AAGGAGCCATGTAACCCTTTGGTAAAATGAAGCATCTGCTTAAGGACTGTTTGTAAGCAAAATCAAAACTTAGAAGTCATAGAAAAAAAAAAGAAAAAAAGCTGCAGTTTAAAAACTTCAATGCTTTAGAGACTAATAAATGGCTGTCCATTTTGAATAGGTTCCAGTACTGACGTGTTGTCTCATCAGTAAATAAAGATGTTAACAGTTTACTTTTCTTGACAATTAACAAATTGTTTTTAAATATCAAGACCAAATGTTGGCATTCTCCATAAATCTCTGCCTCAAACAGGTGCCCACAAGATACACTTGCCAGACTTAAGTATATATGAAAGCCAAATATAAATACAGTTATCATGGTGCTTTCAGTACTTAGAGCCAAATTTGACACTGATGTAATATCTCTGAATTAAGTTATGTGTCCTCAATGATGAAACTTGCTCTTCCTTTATAAACAGCTTCCATATTTCAAACACAACACTGCTCTTCTTTTCAGATGTCATGGAAGTAAATACTTTTCACCATTTGAAGTCATTAAGCAGAGTGGCTTGTAGTTCTAGGTGAAAGAATCTAGGTGAAAGTTATCTTTGTTATGAAGGGAAAGGAAAAGGCAGTGGATAATAGTTCTGAATTATAAAAGGGTAGATTTAGATATGACAAAGAGGGTGGTGAGGCACTGGCTCAGGTTGCCCAGAGAAGTGGTGGATGCTCCATCCCTGGAAACATTCGAGGTCAGGTGGGACAGGGAACAACCTGATCAAGTTGATGGCCCTGCTTGCCCAAGTTGGAGGGTAAACTAGGGGACCTGTAAAGGCCCCTTCCAACCCAAACTATTCTGAGATTCTAGTAGCTAATGGTAGGAATTAACAGCCTGTACTCACAGAAACCACAGAAAAGTGGCTGGGGACAGTTCAGAAATATTTCCTTTGCAGGTCACATATGTTGAGGACATCTTATCCTCCATGTAAGAAAAAAGATTAAGTTTGCTGTATCATGTATTACTCAAACAGACCAAGGAGTTTTTCTTTCTCAGGTTTATTTTGATTACTCCTACCTCTGTCTCCCTGTAGCACCCAGGTATTTCTTTCCCATTTCTGGTCTCTTAACCCTTTCCAGAAGCTACAAGCTATTCCATTCCCCCCACAGCTATCACTTAGTCAGCTTAAGTGATTCTATAATAGAATATATTAAAATCCTTATCTTTGAGCTGCCCTGATGTATCATCATACAACAGGATCTGTCACTGTGTTTGAACATCCTTATTTAATATGTTAGGATGTTATCTGCAATATGTCATATCACTGTCCCTGCCTGTACCCTAATACATGAGGAAAAGCAGTGGGAAGAAAGCACCCAGGCTGAGCAGGAGTGGAGGAACAAATCCTGAAAAAGCACTGGGAATTTGACAGAGTTCACAAAAGATGGTGTAAAATATTTTCCAGTAGAGGTAGAGTAACGTGGACTCGCCAAAGTTCCTCTTTCTCTTCACTGTAGGAGGATTGAGACAATTTAATAGATGATTTAATAGTATTTTTAAAAGTAATTTTTGAAGTAGTATTTGAAAAGCTGTGCAATAGTCTTCAAAGTAGTGTATAAATGAGCTATGTAACAATATTCTGAGTGAAGCACTCAGAATCAGAACAGAAACTGAATATCCAGCAAAATTTATCATGCAATTAGACATTATTTGGTTTATTCCTGCTATTCTTATTTTCTCTTTTCTGAAGAGTGCAACATGCAGTAATGAGTGTCAGCTATAGTGGTTTCACCCAGATGTGTGTAAAATGTAAACATGAAATTAGTATATCTTAAAATGTTGGGCCTTTTAAAACACAACCTCATATGTTAAATTGGGATGAAAACATCTGTCCAGGAGGAAATGGATCAGTTATTTGTACTGAGAGAGTGAAGGAAAGAAATAAAAAGGTAATACTTTCACTAAATATAGAGATTAATAAAGCATTTGTTGAGGACTGAGCCTACAATGCTGCTGTAACTTTTCTGGAACAAGCAGAAAGCATTTTTAACATGCCACCTCTTCTGTCATCCCTCGCTTCTCTGACACATGGAGATTTGTGCAAACAGGGGCAGGAAGAACACAGGTGTTTAAAACCACAGCTCCATCCATATTCATCCAGAAGGCACGTTTCTCTGCATACTGGATTATTTTTTTTTATTGCTTTATTTTATTTTGCCACCACTCTGTTAGATGGAGTCCTGATTATAACCTGACCACCAAGCTCCCCAAACTGAACTCCTGCACTGATTAAAAGTAAAGGCAGTGTGTTTATGAAAGCCAGCAAATCTGTGAGTCAAAAGAAGACACCTCACCAAAGGGTCAGCATTTGATATAAGGGAGAAAACATCCAAAACATGGAAGAAATGCTACTCCTTGGGTAAAGAGATTCTGTTGCTGATACAAATCAGAGATGAATAATTCATTTCTTTACAGACTTTCTACTCTTGACTCTAAGGAGGCAAAATATTTTGAGAGCCCCCAAAAGGCAGGGGAAAGTATTATATATTTCCTACCTTCTGTACATTTTAAACCAATTGACCTCAGCAGGGTGGGAAGGCCTCCCAGGCTCATGGCTGAAAACAACTTTGAATGCTCAATACAAAATTTAATATCTATTAGCTGGGAGAGAAAGGAAAAAAGAAAAAAAAAGGAAAAGGAGCTACCAAATTGATGACTTGTTTCATATATCTCAATTTGTAACAGCATCTTTGACCAACGGATAAAGAAGAGACTCAGTTAAATTTCAAACTTTCTAACAGGGGTTGCAATTTAATATAATTTTCCTACTCTGTTACTTGTCCAGCATAAGCTGCTGTGTATGATAAAATGTTTTACCCTGCTATTTTAGCCTGCTGTTCCTCTCTCAGATTTCAACAGACAAGGAGACAGTGCAGGGGTGCATTTACTGCAGGAATTTTCCTTTATCTGTTTGGTTACAGATTCAGCTAATAACACATCACCTAGTCTTCAATATATGGCAGATGATCATACAGCCCGTGTACTCATCGACATTTCTGTATTCCTTGCATAAAGCAGAATATTCAAGAGCTAAAACAGTGTTTGAGAAGTTTGGTTTTTTTCCTTGGCATGTTGTTCAGACAGGGTTTTGGAGAGTTAGCTACTGGAGCAGGGATGGTACAGCTGAAATATTGGCATTCACTTTCTTGTGCTGGATAGTAACGTTGCTACTGAAATTCTTTTATTGAAGACTCAGTTTGTCTTTTACTGAGGTAGTTAAAAGCCTAAACACCTGCCCTGAAGTCTGGAGTTATACTCCAGCCACTTATATTTTGGATTTTTATAGTGACCTGTTGCATAGCTGTGTGTATTAAATATTCACTTGCCTGTATTTTCACTCTTTATGAAAAAATCTAAGTCTTTATTCCATATCTTTCACTGTTTGGCACTACCTATTTCCATATCTGAGCATTTGAAAAACATTTCTTTATCTTCATAAACTTGGCTAAATTTCATTAGAGGTAAATAGTATTGGATTGATGGATCACAGAGAAATCAAACAATAATCTAAATCTGTAACTAACTTCACTCCTTAAAAAACTCCTTAATCAGCAATTAGATGCTACCTTATAGCCTTCCTGTAGTCAAACAAACCTAGAAAATTACAAAATATGACAAATAACACCTTCACACTATAAGTTGATAGCTATGGATCATCTCATCACAGTCTTCTGTTGAAAGAGCTATAGGTGAAGCACCTGTCTTATCTTTAAAGATCAAACTTTATATTTATTTTTTTCATATCACCAGCATTTACTTTAGAGTCAGTCTATAAACTTCAGCAAAGGCTAATATTTACACATTTTTTTGTTTTTATTTTGCTTTTCTGAAATCACTACCAGCGCCAAAGAGAGGAAAATGCCACCATAATAAAAAAAAAAAAGTAATAAATCTATTGAAAACACATGAAAGTCTTTTCTCAGAAGATCCTCACCATACATATAAACTGTAAATTCACCCACAGAAAAAGTATTATCTCACAGTTTTATCAGAACCAAAAGATACCACCAGTTTTCAAACTGCAGTAGTTTCCTACTACAGATGGTGGTGATTCAGATTTGTTCTAGAAAGGAAATTAAACATAAAAAAATAAAATAAATGCAATCTAGGAGGAAAATTCACAAAATAGCAGCCTATGTTATTCACAGTCCAAAGAAAACCCATTGGTTTAGCAGAGAAATGACAGTAAAGCAAACTACAGTTCTCTCTTCTGTTTCTTTATGATATGTAATTTTTGTAGACAACATAGTAATTGGTTTGTCCATTAGCTTGATGGTAACATCGACTTATTTTCATTTAATACATGTAATAGTTGGATATTTCTGCACCAATGTGTTGCTATGCAGTGGTTTACTGAAAAAAGAAAAGAAAAAAGCCAATTCCAATGTAACCATTCATGTTTAAAACAACCTTTTCTTTGTTAGAGCTGCCCAAACCTGCTCTTAAAGAGGGAACAAATCAAAATCAATGTAGGTGGTTTCAGGAGTGAAGCTGTAAAAGAAGAGGTTAAATGAGCCCAGGCACATGGACATTTCCAGACTTGGGCTGATGGATGACTTGAGCACCCGTGGAAGCAGGAAAAAGGGCAGAGGTTTCTGCTGTCTCATCATCCTGAGCTGCTCCAAGCAGGTCATGACAGGATGAATTCCTAGCACTGAACTCCACAGCTTGCTCCTGACTGATGTGCACTCTGGTTTCTGCTCCTCCTAGAGCCAGCCCATTGTAGACAGCTCCAGCATCCCAAAATTCCTTATGGAACCACCTGTGGACAGAGACACCTAGAGAGCTGCAAAATTACAGCTGGAGAATCTTTTCTCTCAAGCCTGAATCCTTTTTGCTTCCCAGGCTGATAAGCTGATGATAGCTGCAGACAGAAAGGAAATTTCCCAAGGTGATAAATGGTCAAAAACAACTTAGAATCTGGTGAAAAACAGAGTGGAATTCATAATAAAGATTAACACCTGTTGTTTTTCCCATAGGATACATCCTGAGGCCTGGTCTCCTGGATGTTTATCCCAATTAGCCAATGAGCTGCTGTCCTGTTCTAGTCTCTCATAATGTGCTTTAAATACAAGCTCTCCATTCAATAAAGTTGGCCTTTTTTCCCTAAAAAGGTCCATGTGTGTTGCTGCTCTTTTTCCCTCTCTCTAGGATCACAACCACAACCCCCCCATGTCCAGAAGAGCCTTGTGTGAGAAATGCTGCAGGGGACCTCTCCATGGAAAAGCAATTTGTTTTAACCCAGAGGACCTACACTTCAGACTTTATGCAAGATTCTTTTCAGGCAAAAGTATGACTGTCTTTGCTAGAAAAAAATAAAATAAAATAAATTAAAAAAAAAAAAGATGCAAGGGGATGACAACTTATCAAAACTCTTCCCTTCACAAGATGAAAACTCAAATAAGATGTTTATTATAAATCTTAGGGCTTTAGGTGCTACTGAATGGTACAAAACAGATACATTGATAGATTACATAGAAAAATGCTACCTCTACATACTCAGGGAAGTGTTTGGGGTTAGCTTCCTTCTTATATTTACACATTTGGGGGGTTGCTGTGCATGTGCACATCAAGGCCATATCCAAGTTATTGAATTCGATAAATTAAAAACCCCCCCAAAAACAACAACAAAAATAACAACAACCAAAAAAAACCAAACCAAACCAAACTAACAAGCAAAAACAAACAAACAAAACAAAACAAAAAGAAAAAGAAAAACCTGCTTAAACAACTGCATCTGCTGCCAAGGACAAAAGATGTTCTGTTCTGCATTTTGTAAACAACATGAGGAGCAAACCAGAGAGAGTTTACAGCTGACAACACAACCTAACAGCTGTGCTGAACATCAACCACCTGACCCAGCACAGAGCCTCCTCCACCACCACTGTGCTATAAGAACTCACCTAAGGAGAGAGATTAGCTGATCTTGTTCTTCATTAGCTGTCTTTCTATAGTTTGTATTTTAATTTCAATGTGTTTCAATGAGACAGTGGTAAAAGACCAAGCCTCCAAACAAATAAACAACCCAAAATGGATTTTAAAGGTCACTGCCCTTCCTTCCTGCTTCTTTTCATTTTGATGATTGGACTTTCCTCTTCATCTATTGGGGCAGAAGAATACTACAGCTTCCACAGCTTGATAGGCCTCAACCAGAATTAAAGATGAGTCTAAGATGTCCATGTCATCACCTGTGTTTTAAGTGGTCTTTTCCTTAAACAACACTTTAATATGCAGCTTCAAAGTGTTGGAGATTCATGAGTTGTAAGAGGAATGCAGAGGAAAGCGCCAAATGTGGAAGACAGAGCTGGAAAAATCAGGTGTGTGTTGAAGGAAGCACCCAGACAAGGAGGATACTGGGGAAAGATGTGTGCAGCTGGAAACTCAAACAACTAAATGGATTAAACAGCAAATGAGGAAGAAACAAGAAAAGACTTCATAAGAGATTTATTCTACAGGCAAAAACTGGTGAGGTAAAAGCTCCTCTGGACCATGAAGAAGACCAGGACAATGCAAGGGTGGACTATGACAAAGAGAGAGGCTGAGGAAATTGCAGGTGATGAGAACATCAGAGGCTGAGTGGGAATTCTGAGACAAGAGTGAAATCGAATTATGCAAAACAAGGGCTGTCGAACAGGAAACAAATGAAACAGAGGAGCAAACAGTGCTTCAAAAATTAAGGATAAAATTATGCTTTAGAAGAAAAAAATGCAGAATATGGGCTGAATAGGTTACACAATGCATACATTCATGTCACAATAGGTTGAGGGTGACAGCAGAAGGAGATGATTATTTCAGGGGATTGCTGGATGTTCATTTCGTGTTATTTTTTAGTCAAATCTCCTGCCTCAGCCTGGGGAATAGGCTGAGCCAGAGGTGACCCTTGTTTTTGTCCTAAGGGACAGCTAAGATAGAAGAGGGGTGGTTCAGTAGACAGACTCACTTTAAGAAAGATGCTTATAGATTACATTAAACTAGAGAGGGCTTGGCAGGATTGCCTCAGCCTTTTCCTAGAGAGAAATCAAGTTTACTTTGGATTCGATCTCGGAGTTGGGTGCAAACATGCCCTTTCAGACAACCTTTCAAAGCAGGGCCACTCCTTGCCCTGTACCAGCCTCCAGGCAGACTGGATTGTTTTCACCTCATCTTGAAAAAATTTTCCAGTTGGAGGCTGTCAATAGGGACTCAGGATGAATCCTGCAGAGTATGATGCAACCCAGGTCAGGCATTGAGCTAAGAGGGTGCCAGAAAAACGAAAGAACCATAGGAAAAAAAGAAAAAAACAAAAAAAAAAAACAAAAATAAACCCACCCAAACCAAAAAAAAACCAAAAAAAAAAAAAAAAAAAAAAAAAAAAAAAAAAAAAAAAAAAAAAAAAAAAANAAAACCCAAACAAACAAACAAACAAAAAAACAAAAAAACCACCACCAACAAAAAAAACAACAACAACAACAACAAAAAACCACAACCAATCAAACAAAAAGAAAAGCACAGTGAAAGAATTAATTGCACATTCTGTTATCCTGGGAACAGACAGCAGCTTTTCACAATCATCATCACCACATAACACAACCACTGTCTCTTTAATCCCAGTTCTATAGAAAGTGCCAGTAGATCAGGACATCACAAATCTACTACCAAATATTCCACAAGAGTAAAAATGTGCTGTCCACTGTTCCTTTAAAGCCAAAGAGCAAGTTTTAAAGGTGCCTGTATTGCTACCAGTGATAAACAATTACAGTGTGCCTAATTCCCATGGATCTAAGCAGTAGTCAGTCTCCTGTTTTGTTTCCATTCACTTCAAAATTATGAAATTGATATTGAAAGAGAAGACCAGAAAAATTACAGCCAGTTTGTTGTAGAAATTCATAAAGGAAGGAATTTATGTTAACTGACACATTTACAGGAATCACAGAGTAAGACTTATAAACAATGTTTTTTTAAAAAAAGCCTTTGAAAATGGATTAAGACTAGGAGGTCATTTAGGTGATAACCAAAACATACACTGCAAAATTTCTGAACCTGGGAAGAGCGGACATAATTTTGAGATGAGGAATCCATCTGTTGGTTAGATTATATTAGGGCTTTCCCTTTTTTTTTCTTTTTTTTTTTACAAAAGGGAACTCCTTAATGAGCAGTGTTTCTGATTTAAAAAAAAAAAAAATATGTCACTGTTTAAGAGTCTCAGGCTCTTTATGTGAAAAAGTATGGAACCACGCAGTAAGTTTGTGTTTCCAAGTAATCACATAGTTTTAAGGACAACATTGAAAAGAAACTAATGAAATTCCAAGGTATTCTAGGATGGCTGTTTTATTCTGATCAGTGGTAGATTGCACTATTGACCAAGTGTCAGACACAGAGCAATCCAGTGATTGAATAAAACTGGATACATAATCGGAGCAGAGAACTTTGCCAGGACTAGCTCTGTTCCTTTTCCTGTAACACCAAAAGAAAATTTCCCTCATTTTCCCTTTCCTTCTCTCCACCATCCACACCCTCATTCTCCTGTTAGAGTGCAAATACTTTTCCATTCACCCCCTCCTGTTCTTCCACTGCTGCTCCCAGATGAAATAATGCAAGGTGCCTTAGCTGGAGACACTGATGAAATGTTGGAGACCAGATATTAATCTGTTATCTGTTCTGTAGGTGTGAGATGTGATGAGGATGACAGAGGATCCTGCTCTGCAGGCCTTAAGTAATTTGAGCCAAAGATATTTAGATCTGTCTTTGGACACTGCAAATCAGTTATTATGGGAGGGGGAGAGCCCTTGGGAAACCTACCTTGAGCCATATTTCAAATGCCAGGGGACTTGCATGAAAATTGGGTAATGAATGAAATTCTGATTGCAGCAAAATCGCTTAGGGACGTGCCTGCTGTTGCATGCCACTGCTCTCTATGTAAACCCTAAATGCTTAAGGATGTAAACTTCTGTACTGCAGATTCTGTAATGCATTCTCTCCTTCAAACTGCTTTTTCCTCTTGGGCAAGGGGGGTGTCGGCTGGAATACTAGTTTTGTCCACTGGAAAAAGATAAATAATTCAGCAGCTGCTGTGATGGTTTAATAGCACACAAGACCAGGTGTGAAGGAAGTAAACTTTCTCCCTGGGATGTCAGAGCTACCCTTACAGAGAAGCAACAGTATGTCTGGAGCTAAGCTGCTGCCAGGTCTTAAGCAATATATTAACTTCTCAAGAAGAGATGTCTTTGTTATTCCACATAGAATTTATTATGCAGCTCTTTGTCAGGATTTAGTTCCAGTGGAAGGAATTTCTTCTTCCTTATCAGAGGCAGAAAGATTGGACTCTACATTTCTTCAACCCTTGAACAACATAGCTTAAACCAGAGCCTAAGGTTCCACCTGGGGCATCGCCTTTTTGCAAGGGCTTTGACAATGTGGATATTGAGGGTTCTTCTCCCATTCCCCATCCTGAATGTCTGGGTTCCTGCAGCTGAGTATCAGCCACCTCAGCTCTCCATCCAGAGCTCTCCATCCAGGCAGAGCTGAGCCACCTCTGGCAGGCTGTGTGACACCTGCTCACCTTTTCAGCTGCAGCCTCTTAGAAAGGCTAAACATACTGCATTTTGCTCTTTTGTTCTGTTATGAATTATCAGAGGCGTGGAGATTGAGGAGTGAAGGGAGGGGAAGAGCAAAATTGGAAATTTGAGCAGCTCAGGAGAAATACATGAAGAATTTAAAAATGTTAAAGGAAAAGGGGACGGTTTTCCATAATGGCAAATGGCACAGAACCCAGATGGGGCAGCATCACAACTTTTACTGATCACTATTTGGTATTTAAATTAATCTGTTTCCTAAACTAAACCATTAACAGCTGAAGGTTTGATTACAAGAATTCCATGTTCCTTGCTACATTTTTCTGTATGAAGGAAAAGATATTTTATGAGAAGAAACCTATTCTCATTTTTTAGGCATTTCTAGCTTTCATATTCAAATGCATAATGGAGACTTATTTTCCAAATTTTTTTCCAATATTTTCTTCCAAGCCTATTTCACTGACCAGGCACAGGGGAAGTTGTGTTGTGGGCTTTTTGATCATTCTGTTTTGTTTTGATGAATAAATATACGATCTCTCTTTTACAGACTGAAAAACTGTGTATAAAATTGAAGCCATCTGCCTCAGACAATGACAGGAATGTTGGCGAGAGAGCAATACCTGTTGCCCAAATCTGTGGCTAAATTGCTAGTCCACAGCAATTTACTCTGTATGCCAACAATTTTATTTTCCAGTATATCTTTTTATCCAGCACCCAGAGTAAAAGACTTGTGATCATTTCAGTGGCACACTAACCCTGAAATGGCAAGAAATACCTGAGAAAAAAGCAAACTATTTGATATCTTTAATTCAGGGGATAAAAATAGAACTAATGTGCTTAAAACACACTGAGGTTTAGGAAAGGCTGTTCAATCAGGATAATTCCAGTTCCTACATCCCATATTTCCCATTATTGCTTGAGACATAGGCCTGGAAACAGTAGATTGGGTTTTGCTGTCACTGATAGATGAATCAAGGTGAATCATAAGAAGAGAACAGGTATGCATTTATCTGAACTTCTGAAAAGATCAGACTCGCTGCATTATCACTCACTGTGTGTTCACTTTGAGGAAATATGAGCAAGTGAATTCCCATGGCAAGAATGTCACCAAAAGCAAACTTTAAATACAAATTGAGACAGTTAAGAAAAGTATCTGGAGTACTGTGTGCCAGTACTTAGAGCTGACAGATAACTGCAATCTAACATTAGCACAGCTACAATCAGTGAACCAGAATTTTTCTTCTACGTTATTTTTTCCATTTGATTACATGACAAGTATTCATTTTCATGTCTGTACCAGATCTGCTCAGAATTAACCCCATATTTCAGTGTAATGTTGTTTTATTTGATTTTTGTTACTGCATATGTTATCTGTTAAGCATTGTTATTGTATGTTATGGTTACAGTCCCTTAAGTATTTCTAAATACAACATATCAGCTTACACTGCTGGGAAGCCAAATATGTCTGGGGATGTGAAGAAGAAAACAATGGATAGTGAGACTTGCAAATGTGGCAAAGATTGCAGTGTTGCTACTGTTGGTGTCTCCTAACAGGAGTGGTTATAGGGACTTTTGTTCTAAACTGTAGTTACTCTATGTCCAGCCAAAATAAAATTTACCAAGTATTTGGTTTTGGTTGTATTCATGGGCTTTGGCCAGGAACATCCACAGAAATAATTTATTTCTTCCACTAGTGCTGAGGAGTAGCACAGAATTGGAGAATCACAGAATGGTTTGGGTTAGAAGGGATCTTAAATATCATCTTGTTCTAACTCCTGCCATGTGCAGGGACACTTTCCACTATCCCAGACTGCTCAGAGCCCCATCCAGCCTGGCCTTGGACACTTCCAGGGATCCAGGGGCAGCCACAGCTGCTCTGGGCACCCTGTATCTGCCCACCCTCACAGGGAAGAATTTCTTCCTAATACCCAATCTAAACCTGACCTCTTTCAGTTGGAAGCCATTCCCCCTTGTCCTGCCACTACACGACCTTGCCAATAGTTCTCTTTCCATCTTTCTGGTAGCCTCCCTTGAGGTACTGCAAGGCTGCAATTAGGTCATCCCAAAGACAGCATCTATGGGTATATGAAAACACTAAATGTTTTCATTGTAATGAAATGGAAACCTAATTTCTGATTTGTTATTAAAAGGTAATAACCTTTATTTAACCCTCAGGAATGTCATCCACTGTGAACAGAAATTAGTTGTTTGCCTTCACTGGGGATGTGAGTGGTTACACTATGTTTTATTTCATGACAGGGCAACAGGTAAACTAACATTTAAATATAGATGTAATATACATGTTGTATATATGCCTTTTAATACTATCCCAGAAAACAAGAAAGAACAGTGAGAAATATTTTGGGTCCAACAAAAGTTGAATGATAAAAGGTTTTTTCTTTTTTTAATGGCAAGTTTCAGAGGCATTGCACTAAAAGTAGGAGGTTTTTGAGGAAAAAAAAACAGGCAAGAAAAGATGTATCTTAGAAGTGAGCCTTTAATTAGGTACATAGGGGAAGAGGTTGAATATCAATTCAAGCTTTAATGTGTGTCTCTACCAAAGAGTAACCAACCTCTTTGTATGGGTGTTCAAGGGCAAACATCTAATTTCTACAGGTGTCAAGGACAGGCAAAAATCTCAACATCTCTCTACAATAAGTGTTTTCTCCATGGACATAAGTATCACCAGGTCCAAGGGAGTGACTCCACGTGTCACAGACTGCCTAATGGGCTGATGCCAACAACCTTTTCCACACTATCAGCACTGGCCTTACAACCCCAAGCAAATCTTTACACGTGCACCTGCCTCAGTTTCCCCACCTGCAGAGCAGTGGCAATTTCTATTGCACCAGAGCAATACCACCAGGCTGCTGTCACGCCAGGAAGTGGCTCAGAGATCCCTGAATTTATGCTAACTTGGCACAAAAGTGTGTATTTACAAATGAAGATGCATCCCATTGTTATGAATATTGTGTATTACAGGCTGCTTGCATTATCAATTTAACGTGCACGAAGATTCAATCAAAGCTGTTTAAGACCTTGAAAAAGACGCTGCTCTGTGTACATCCTGATAGGCCAAGTGTTGATTCAGCCTACAGGCATGCACAAATAATATCTCGAGTCATTAGGGTCTAGCTTTTTTAAAAAGCAGTTTTCAAACTTTGAAAAATCCTTTCTGTGTGTGATCTGTGAGTTGCCTTCTACATTGGGAGCTGATAAAATGCAGGAATGTTCACATTCATGAGACAATAGCTCTGACTGAATGCTGTAAAATGAAATAGTCTCTTTCGGTTTTTCCTTTCAAAAGGAAAATTGCATAAATAATACATTTGGGCCTTGCAATACAAAACAAGCACAATAGCTACTTTACAGCTTTCATCAAAATGAAGGCCATCTTTTTCATTTCTATTATGAAACTGGTAATACAATATCATCATCTCCGATTGGCTGAAATCACCTCGACGGTGAGCTCTCCTTTCCAGATAATGCCACTCACTCCCATGTCAATGGAATGGGTAATGGTGGGACATATAAGACAAATTTTTTGTCATTGGTTAGCAATGAAGCTTAAAAAATAGTAATAATGGAAATTTATTGAGGAATAAGCAAAGCTTCCCAGTGAAAAAGAGTAAGACAATATCCGAAATGTTTCTGTATTCCCTGTCAATATTTTGCTTCTACATTTGTGTTCCTCTGCATTCTTAATATGCTCTTTTTCAAAGGGGAGAGAATATGCAATGATGGAAAATGCTGGTAGCTTACTTTCAAGAAGATTCTGTGATAAAAGGTGTATCCTTAGTTTCTGGATTAGTATTAAATAGATGTCAAAGGAAAGGAAAGGAAAGGAAAGGAAAGGAAAGGAAAGGAAAGGAAAGGAAAGGAAAGGAAAGGAAAGGAAAGGAAAGGAAAGGAAAGGAAAGGAAAGGAAAGGAAAGGAAAGGAAAGGAAAGGAAAGGAAAGGAAAGGAAAGGAAAGGAAAGGAAAGGAAAGGAAAGGAAAGGAAAGGAAAGGAAAGGCAAAAAACAAACAAACAAAAAAAACCAACAACAACAAAAAAAAACCTGCACCAAAAAAAAATCCCAACATTCAGGAGAAGGGCAGATGGTAGAGCTGGAGTAGTTTGTGCTTTGTGCTCCATTCCCACCATCCAAGGGATGTTTCACCTGCTGCTCACTCTCAGCTAAAGCTCCTTCTTTGACAGCTTTGTCCCTTCCTTCTCCACTCTCTGTGTTCCTTGCCTTTCATTTATTGACCTCAGTCTTGGACTAAACCTGACACTGAACCAAACATGGAGCATGACTAATCACACAAATCTATTCCCAGTCATCCTTAGGGAATTCTCAAGCCCTCATGGCCACACTTATTTTGCATTTCCCTAGCTCTTTCCTGTATCACAAGAAAATATGACATCATGTCTGGGTAAGGAATGATATTTTCTTTCACATCATCATTGCTCTAGCCTTCATTTTCTCTCTCCATTGTAGTGGCATTCGTTATTTCTCAGATGTACTCACAAATTACACATCCTGAGCTGATTTTTCTCCCTCACAGTGACCTTTCAGAAGAAGATGCACACCCAGAGTGAAAACCAAAGTAAAAACATACCAACAGTTTAGGTGTCAGCTGAGACAGACCCTTGGTGGAGCCAAGACTGCAGAGAGCATGTTGGAATTTCCTGAAAAGTTTAATTCCAGTCTACTCCTGCCCACAAGACATTCAACTGGGAACAGGAGTGAATTAATTGTTAAATATCCTGGCCTTGGCATGCATCAGATATACAGAACATTCCACCAGCCTTTCCCAGACAGGTCTCTACTGAACCTACACATCTAAATGTTATGGAAGTACCAAAACCAGCTCAGAAAGAGCAATATTTTGTACTTGATGTGGACATTTCACTCCAGCTTTCTGTATGTTTGCTGGATCTTCCTTAGTCAGACTGGCATGTGCAGAGTTGCCTTTGTCCAAGGACTTTGACTACAGCTCATTAGACCCTGAAAGGATTCACTTTACTAAGGCCTATTTAGAGACCAGCATGATGTGTTAAGTTAAAAACAAGACCTGTCTGATCTATGTGACACAGCAATTCCTTGAGAATAATTTCTCCATTACTGTGCCTTGACTTTTCCCGCTGTAAAATGAAATTTGGTTGCTCTGCGAGTGTTTTGATCATGACTTGCCATTTTTATTGATGGCATTAGGCCAGATATTGTTTAACTAAACCCCAGTTGTGTTTGAGATGTGCTACTAAACTTCCATGGTTAGTGCAAACCCTACTGAGGGCTCTGCTTCTTCTGCACTTAATCACTCTCTCATTGATTTACAATTCTATTTTCTGCAAGGACAGACTTCCCTTGTTCTGTTTATTGAATTCAACAGTATGGGTTCATAATCCTTCTCCTTTCTCATTTTAACATTAGAGAGAGTTGAACTTCTCACTTTCAAGCTGGGAGCTTTCAGTTTCACTGTTAAATGCAGCTGGAACAGAAATTCTTACCTTAACTTTTTAAATTGCATTTTCCCCATCAGATGAACAAACCCAAATCTTCCACTGCAGGCACTAAATTCAGGCATTCTAAATCCACATCTGGAAATTGAACATTGACACATATCTCCTGGGCAAAGCTGCAGCCATTAGATGTTATTTGAATGCCAAGGTCAACCATTAAAATTATTCCCTCTTTCACATCATTATAATATTGTACTACAAATGTCACCAGGATTGTGACATGGATTGTAAGACTATAACATTAATTTTCAGCTGGTTTGCAATTATATTTCTTTCACTGTGGAAGTGTTAGCTCTGATTTGATAAAGAATAATGCTGTGTCAGTACCTGGGAAGGAGAATTGCAGAAGAAAGATCCCAGGTGCTGAGAATTCACCAGAACTATGTCCCCTGAAAAAATCATCTTGGTCCAGGTCAAATGCCAACATGTGTCTGTTGAGGTATAAAACTAAAGTGTACATGATCAAATAGCCCATGCACCATTTCACAAAAGGTACTTGCAGCACATTTCTGGCTCTGCAGATATTTCTCTGTGTCATTGGACACATTCCTCACTCTTTTTGTACCAATCCCCAGCAGGAGGCAGAATGTCCTGGTTCCCTTTGTTCTCACTTTCTCTCTGGGCTCTGCAGTCACAAATCCTGTCCTGATGTGGAGACCACAGCACAAACACAGGTATTGCACAGTGAGCTTTGGTCACTCCTGCTCATCCTAAAGCTCTTTGAAGGCTCACTCTGAGCAAGAGCCTTACAGCAAGCTGCCAGCAGAGAGGGAGTTGACTGGGAGTAGTCAATGTCCTGGAGGGAGAAAAAGAAAAAAAAGTCTTTGAAGACTGGTGGCAAACAGAATCTGAGCACAGGAGGATTAAATCATGTTAGATGTGGACTTGCCCATTCTGATTGATGTCAAACAAGAACCCTTTTTTCCTTTTACTTATGGGTATAGAAACATGTGATGACTGTGTGTATGTTGAGGATGAGGAAAGAGGACTCCCTGATTCAAGGAGTAACCTGATGCATGTAGGTAAAACCTTACAGAAGGAAGGCCTTGTAAAAGCATGGCTCATTGCTACTTTGGCTAAGCAGAAAAGCACTGTGGGAAAGTGATACAGCTGAATTAGAGGCAAAAAAACAAGTTATGTAACCACAGTGTGTTCACATTGTGGTGTGTGGTGGTTGGTTGAATTATGTTTGTTATGATTTAAAAGTATGTAACTAATAACCAGGTTTTTAACTGCTAAAAAAAGCTGTGTTTTTACAATAAAGAGGCTCTCCCTTGCACCTGCCTGGAGACCCTGCATCACTGCAGACTCTCAGGAACCTTGAGATGGAGTTCAGTGTGGAGGGTGAACCCTTCCTGCCCAGTGAGAGGAAGTGCTTTTGCAACCAGCTGCACAAGCAGCCATCTGAAAATCTTTTCTTTCCCAAATAGGAGGGGCAAAAAATGTTTCCTTGTTTACACAACCCATAGCACTGTTACCACTGCCAGGTTTCTCCCTGCTAGTGGTAACTCTGAAAAGGGAAACTGCAAGGCAGTAGTGAAATTCACTTCCTATTTGTTATGCTTCTTTGAGGTTTTGAGGTTTTGATTGCATCCTCTACTACTGCTTCTTTACATCCTACTACTGCTATTACTTACTCACTCACCACCTCCTAATCATCCTGAAATGATGACAATGTTAGCAGCAATTAACCAGCTCTCTAAAAATACACGATTTGATTGTGTAACAGTTAGGAGACGTGAAGACAAATAACTTAATTACTCTACACTTGATCTTTTCATACCTCAGCGTCATCCTTTCCTCAGGGAGAGGCCAGAGCTCAAGGAGTGAGGTGGAAATACATGCTACAAAAAATTCTTAGCATTAGCCTATGAAAATCCTGGTGAGTGGGCATTAATAGCAAGCAGTCAGCTCACTGAGAAGACAAATTGTGTCTCAGCAAAACAAAACTGAATGCATGTGGAAAAGCAGTACCTCCTGAAAAGCACAATAAATTGTACTATGAACCCTCCAGCCTTTAAACAAGCCTGTGACATAATAAATCTTCTGTTTCTCCTTGTATCAAAGGTTCTCAACTCCTCTGTTGTGTCATGCACTCAAAGGTGCCACCTGAACAGCATTTTAGAGCACAAGTTACCAACAGGTGAGGTCCAGGCTCATCTCAGGCTCAAAGCACAAGTCAGTGAATTGTGCCACACCTCTGCCTGTGCAACTGCCTTGGAAAAAATCCATAAAGCACTGGAGGGGCAAGGAGAAAGTAACCCTAACCCAAGGGTAGGGAAAAGGGGGAGAAGGAGCTGCCAGGGAGCCCAGAGAGCAGGCAGTGATCCCTGGAGGCACTTGGGTAGTGGTTGGGTGACCAAGAGGTGATGCAAAAAAACCTCTGCCATCATAACACATCATGCAGAAGACCATGAAAATAGTGGGGAGGTGCCCAAAAATACAAGATTTTGGGCAGGAAAAAAAAAAGATAGAGGGCATTTACTGGAAAGGGACATTATATATTTCCATTTCCCCAGTTATGCCATGTTTAAATCAGACAGAACATCTCCACTCATTCCTAACTAATTCTGAAAATACTATATATTCTCTGTTTACTTTCCTGTCTTTGCTGTGGGTGGCTGAAAATGGTTCCCTGACACTTCCAGCTGAAACCACGTAGCCATTTGACTTCAGCTCATTTTCTGTTTGGGGATCAATCCATCAGCCACATCCAACAACAGCTCACAGAAAAGATTGGAGAGCACCTTGTACATCAAAAGCTGAGCATGAAAAAAATTAACAAGCCAGAAATTAAATCATTAAAACTCATCAGTATTTTTCCTAAAATATTTCATCATAATACTTCACTCTATCTTGCTGCTCTAGACCGCAAAGCACGTTGCACAGGATGATAAATTACATTATCTTCATTTTACAGATGGGAAACTGAGGCAAAGGAAAGCAAATAGACTTTCTCAATGAATTGATAATAGGAAACTTATTTTCTGACTCTCAGTCTGGCAGT
Organism: Rhabdornis inornatus; assembly: GCA_013397075.1. Classification (NCBI taxonomy): domain Eukaryota; kingdom Metazoa; phylum Chordata; class Aves; order Passeriformes; family Rhabdornithidae; genus Rhabdornis; species Rhabdornis inornatus. Next base: position 1,190,825 of record VWZS01008706.1, on the reverse strand, counting down.
CTATTCAGTAGACTATCCTGTCTTTAATTCCTATTTGAAAAGGGTGAAAGAAATAAATGTGCTGTTATGTTAGCTTTTGCAAATCCATTTTCCCTTAGCACCAAGACAAAAAGAAAAAAAAAAAAAAAGAAAAAAAAAGCAAGAGTCAAATGCTTAAAATAGTTTAAAATATTATAGCACACAATAAGACTATTTAGTTGCATTTACAGCTGGCAGGAGACTCTGACATCCTATTTTTATTTTATATTTTTTATAGCTAAAGATTTCATTGTACTACCTGAAAATCATGGTAGTTTGCCGACAAGCTTGCAGCTTCAAGTGCTCATTTTCAAGCCAACTGTATTTGAAAACAATGTTTGGCACTGAAAATAAGCAGAGATATAAGAAAAATATTAAAATCGCTGTGGGAGTGACAGGAAAAAATGGAGTGAGACAGATTCCTCCAGCCTGATCCTTTATGATTCTTTTCTAGTTATTGAGTATATAAATTTCAATCCCCTAGTACAGCTGAGGGGGGAGAAAAATACATGATTATCATATCACTCAAAGCTGCACAACTTTAAAATCAGCTCCAATATAAATTCACTCTCTATAAAATGACTTTTAATATTCTTTTCCTTAACATAAGTATTAAATTTTGTATGATTAAAAATTTATTTACTCTCTCTTCCTTAATTTAGATTTTTATTTGTTATCATTGCCATTCCCATCTGATCTCAACAAAATCTCTCTCTTGTTTATGGCCAGAGCATACCACTACCTGTGACACATCACTGGGCTTTGAAAGCTAAGCCTTAAAGCAAATTAAAAGTGACCACTCCAAGCTGGTGGCTCACACAATGTGCATTATGCTGCTGTTTCACCAAGGGAGAGGGGAAAGGCAAGGGGAGTGAGAATCCTTTTCCTGGGTTAGGAAAACCCATGCTAACCTAAAAGAAGAAAGAGTTACATGTCTACAGCAAGAGCCTGTTACCTGGTTTACATTGTGACCCACTGGAATTTTTTCATATTAACTCACCCTGTTCTTTTTTGAACTTTCTGGGTCCCAAAAAATAAAACAAAATAGAATAAAATATAGTGAATGTCACGCAGAATTATGTTCACTCAGAACATCACACCTGACTACTTGTCTCTCCAAGACAAGGTAGCTCAGCCTGTGCCTGCACCAATTACAAAACTAAATTTTAAAAACCCTAGCAACCTAAAAAAATCTATGATAAACTGCTATGATCTATGGTCAAGGAAATGCTGGCAGGCACATGGCCATAACCACCAGTGAACCAATATCCTTTACAGCCCATGACAGTTGTTTTGTGAAATTACTTGGGGTTTGTCAGTACTTGTGTTTTTTCCAGTTGTTCACTCTTGAATTTTTTGTGCATGTTTTTCAGTGGAATATAAGGGAATAGAAGGAGTGAATCATTATTTTAATCTAAGAGTTGTTCACTCAAAAGGTGTGCGAATCAGATGGTTTCATTGTTTAACATTCCTGCTCTCCATGCCCTACACACATTCACACTGCACCACCTATTGCAAATTCAATATGTTTCAGAAAAGTGTAAGAATTGGGATCATATTGGGATGTGTCCTTCTGATCCAGCACCATGCCATGGCCACCAGCAGTCTCTCAAGCAGAAGAAACCATGGTATTTCCTAGGTAAAGCATCCCAGCTCCCACTTCCCACACACGTGGTATTCCCACAGCACCCAGAGGGTGTGGGCTCCCTCTCCATGGACTGGCCCAATAGAATTTTAAATGCACATCACCTTTTACTGTCTGCCACATCCTGCAGTAATTTTGATCAAACTTTTTCAGCTGTGAAAAAGTGCCCATGAAAAAGTGTTGGCTATAAAAATTCTCCCAGGGGGCTGCTGCAGGTTCCATCAGCCTAACCTGGAGGGGCCAGCTTGGCTGGCTGACACATCACCAGCCTTCTGCTCCCTTCCATAGCTCACCAGGAAAGATTTAAACATACTCCATAGAAAAGTCAGGTTTTGAAATACTAAACTCCTACTCTAAATGGAATAGCTTTCCCTGCACATCAGGGAATGGATCCACATTAAAAAGAGCCAATGATGCCTCTCCTGGAACAGCAGCTCACTCAAGTCCCAATAAAGACCACCAGGAAAAGCCCAATTTGATGGCAATGTCCACATTTTCACCTTAATATAAGCTGATTTTGGCTTACTGTCTCTATGTACAAGTAATATCAGATTTGTCATGGAGTCTTTATAGAAGATATATTTTAAGCCCTCTAAACTGCATGAAAAACCCAAGGATTATTTTTAAGAGCTATGCTCTTTTTCTTTCACTGATCACTGTTAGAGAAAATCATAAAGGCTGAACCATTCTTGCCAGCTTTATTGTTTGCATATATTTTAAATTTATTCTATTTAAAAACACTTTGATGTTACTTTTCATGAGTCTTTTTTCCTTTGTAAGAATGTTATAAGAAATTATTTTGAGAAACACTTACACAAATGTGCAATATCAACATTGCTTTAGTGTATGAAGGATGCTCCTGAAGAAGGTGCAAAAGAACAATTCTCCTCCAGCCCTTGAAATGTGGTTAAAATATTAATTGAATATTCTTAGATGATAATTAGTCCAACTGTTTAACAGTACAAGTGCTTGTCTGCATCCTATCCAACAAAAGATGCTTTTATTTCATGGTCTTTGGTTTTAGACCAGTGAAGTGCACAGGCCCTTTTGAGGAAGATATGCACAATTTTAGGTATTCACACAGCTAGACAATAATCCACTCCCATTGTTCAAAAATCCTTAGATAATTCAGGCCATACCATATGCTCTTTATATTCAACAAATAATCCACAGTCTATCTATCAGCCTGGAAAAGAAAAGGCTGTGGTCTGACCAAATTGCAGCCTTCCAGTACCTGAAGGGAACCAACAAGAAATATGGGAAAGAGTTTTTACAGGATCATGTAGTGACAGGACAAGGGGGGCTGGCTTCAAACTGAAAGAGTATAGGTTCAGATTAGATATCAGGGAAAATTTCTCTACTGTGCTATCTTGGACAAAGTGGTCAAATGTCATAAATCACATTGCAAAGGTACAAGAAATAATATTCCAAAGACAATGTTCTCCCCAGCTTTAAACTGGAGTGGGGAGGGGGATGTGTGGAATTCAAGCCCAAGCACACTGTGCAGTGAGGGGCTGCAGGAAATATTCAGTGTCATTGTGATGAAGCACTGAGTGAGTGTGGAGACCTTAAAAAGCCCTTGGAGAGGGCCAAGAGCAAGGCAGGTTCTCCAGGAAGGAACCACACATTGAGCTAGAGGATCTGAGAATACACTGGGTGGGATATGAAGGGACTAAGGCTAAAACTACTGTGAAATTTCTGCATCTCTGCACACAGAACCCAAAAAGGTGGGTGCAGTCAGCTGCTGGATGGCACAGTCATCACCAGGAGCCTAAAGACAAGACACTGTACAAGTCACCACTGCACATGGCACTCAGTGCCACGATCTAGCTGGCATGGTGGTGCTTGATCACAGATCAAGCGTAATAAATGTGTAAATGGAGGTATTTTCACAATAAATTAAAAAATTACAATCTAATAGCAAAACAGGTTGAGCTGAGGAATTTTAAAAATGATTACAGTGTGATATTAAACATTTCATTCTCTTACCAGTGTAGGGTAAGATGACAGATAGGAGATGAAATTTTAAAGTTCAGTCTATCTCTCTACCTACAGCAACTATCTCGGCATTTACACCATGGCCATCACTGCTTTATCTAAGGAGCTATCAGAGCAGTTGTGAACTGGGGAGTTAAAAGAAAAGACCTCTTTTTATCTCAAAGGTCATGTGGATGCTATAAAAATACAGATATGGAGTTCTATAAAATCTTGCAGGTTAAAAGGTACATCTATTAAAACAAAACACGTGTGCAGATTTGTGTTTCCCTGCCCCAGCCTTAGAGCTGAGCTGTGCTGGACAAGGTGGGTCCTGCTACTGGGGAGGGAGCAGCAAAATCCAGGAATGTGGGAGGTGACATCCAGGACACCCCTTTATTAATTTCAGTCGCTACTATTCATGCCGGTCTGCTGGTTCAGTTTAACATATGCAAATAACAGAGAATGTCTTGCCAGGGAAAGTTAATCTTGTCCTTAATGGGGCGCCCAGAGAAATTCAGGCAGCAGCAATTCCCAGTCCCACGAAAAAATAATCCCAGGGTTTAATCTCTTCCACCTCACCCACTCTCTTGTTCCAGCAATAGGCTGTTGCACATGACATGGGACAGCCTTGTAAAATTTCTCCTTTGAAAGGCAGTAAAACTCTCACTGCTTGCAAAAAAACTGGGAATGATCTTCTCCTGCCTTTCATGAATCTGGTCAAATGCAGAAGGGAAAAGCAAGGGGAAGGTAAGAGAGTGGTTTTTTTAATGCAAATATTACCCTCCTCTTTTACAATCTTTAACAAACAGGCTTGACACTCAATAACCCAATTAGGTAACTGGAAATTTTTACTCAATTTATGGCTGTATAATAATGAGGAAGAAAGTCACAATGCAAATGGGGAAGATATCAAGGAGATTTTGTTCTCTTTGTCAAAAGGTTTACAACTCTCTAACAGAGACATGCTGAAAAACCTTAATTTAATCTGCCCCAATTATTAAAAAGCATCTGTAGAGAAATTTATTTGAAACCAAGAACTTATGAACAGAAATGAGCCCAGTTTTCAGAAATACTAAGATCCCATACTGTCACTGATTTCAATCAAGCCTTAGGGAAGTTCATGATATGGGAAAACAAAATGTCCACACACACACAGGGAAAAAAAAATAAAAAGCACTCTTGTGTTATGACATTAAATTCTAGGTCTAATGTTGTGCTGGGAATAGTTATTTACACTGCTGGCAAATTTCATATTGGAAATCCTAGTCCACTGAGAATACTCTCCCCAACACTCTTTCCCCCCCAAAAAAAAAAAACTAAAACACTATACATTTAAAATTCCTCTGTTTTTTCTATGTATCAAGTTGTATCAGTTGTATTCATAAACACCTACATCGATGTAGATTTACAGGTCTGTGCATAGAAATCTGTGGCTGTGTAACACATGTGATGAAGTGGAACTTCACATGCAGACAAAAACCTTGTGCTGTCGAGGCATTTGTGTTTATCTGAGTCCATCTCCTGTTGGTAACAAAAGTAAAATCTCAGAGCACTTATTTGTCTATTTACCTATGGATTTAGGCTCCCTACTTCTCCTAGTCAGACACTGTTTCCCAGATCAGGTCGCTGAGTCACAGAACCAAATAATTCTCAAAGATCAGGAAAGCAATATAAACTTGTGGTAATATCACAAGGCAGGTTAAACATACATGATAGATTACAGTGACATACCCAAATACTGGGTTATGCAATAATACTTTTGGTAGCTAGGCAACTTTTAAAAATCCTTCTAGTTAATTAATTCAAAGTCACAGAGACTTACACTTCTAAGTAACTTAACTACTTCTGAAATGTTTCCTAGCCTAACTTGTCAAAATGCATGCCATAATAAACTCGAGCCAGTTTAAATCCTGAAGTGTCTTTCTGATGTTTAAACAGCTGACTGTTTCACTGCTACCTTTTCTAATTAAACTGTACATTCTGAAAATAGCATTGTGACAAAACATGCTAATTGCTAATGTCTGAGTGACCTCCTGAGACTGGCCATATGTTAGGAAACACTGCTTAGCAGTGACTCCTTCGGGTGCTGGGTTTGACAGAGGCATTATGGAAATGGAAAAGCCAAGTGCTTACCACTCCTGCAATGGAACTAATTCTGGACTGTTCAATGGATTTAAAAATATGGATTCCAGCTGCAAAAGCAGCCTGACTCCATTCCCACTGCAGTCAATGACTATAGGTCAATGTTTCATGCTTTGGAAAAACCTCACTCTGACAATCACAAAGGATTCACTTCCTAATGAGAAGTTCCCCTCTGAGCCCTAGTACAGCTTGGATCAGTAACTCCATGATCACACTGGTGCTCTCACACTTTTATTGGGCTCCAGTCTTTAAATAAGGACTAGCAGAGGCCCTAAAACACTTCTGTTATTCCTTGCTTCTATGTTTAGTTTCCTTACAATTCTATATTGGTCAAGATAAACACAGAAGATGCAATTATTATATCTAAAGTTCCAAATAATACAACTCCAGCAGTGTAAAATAAATGCAAAGGCCATTTAATGCATTTTCTTGGGTTTGTAAAGTAGCTGTAGGTGTTTTTTATAGCAAAACCCCAAGTATCTCAGCACCCTGGTAGCAAGTTACCACCCCCATACCTTACCTTGGAGCATCTTCATTGTTTTACATTCCATACCTCTGTTTCATAGCAGAGTGTCCAATAAAACCAATAAAAGATGTTCACAATGTCATGTTCCATTTATTGTCAATGAAACAACTTTGCTTCTTTAATGCCCACAGTGTGAACCTACAGATAATGCTTTTAATGTGAGCTGGGCACATTTGGTGATTACTGTACTTTGGAGTCAGCAGAATAGTGTTTGAAGTTTAGCTCTGCCCAGTTTTGCTTCTTCCACCTGCTGAAATGGCCATCCTCTTCTGGGTCCCCTGCATACCCTCTCAAGGTATGTGACCCAAAGTCCAAGCACTGCAGAAGTTTCAAAATTCACTCTATAAATGGAATTACATGCAAAAGAATTAGATCAATAGAAAAATAATTATTTGCAAAAGCAAGCCCAAAGGCGTGGTCTTCATCAGCATTATTGCATCTATTCTTACTCAGTGTTAATATAACACTAAAAATAGGGACAAGATGGAGTAGGGGCAAGAACAGATTTGGGGGTACAAAGGAAGGAAAGCAGTAGGGAAAAAGGAAGAGTGAAGAGACTGTATGATATACATTAAGAGATTAAAAAGAAAAGCCATTAGTTGTTAGCATTCAGCCCTAATATTATATTTTACCAAAGAGAGAACTAAAAGACATTAACTCATGTGTACTTTCTGATTTGTAAGTGTCATGCTAAGGGTTAGAAGATGAACAAGTAAAGGATAAATCTATTTGGAAACTTTTGTTTGAACTTCCTTAGCATGTCTTTGACAGCAAAGCCAGTCCTTATAAACTCTTCCTACAAGGACGTAAAAAAGACATTTTAAAGATAAATGCTCACAAAATATTAGCACAGAGAAAAATCTGAATTTTTAATCATGAAAATTTTCACTGCAAGTTTAATTCTAAAGCTTACAAGCATCTGTCTGGCAAAAATTCACTCCTGTGCCATAAGCAAATAGAAATAACTTGAAATCAAGCTCATACTCATTAGTTCACAGGTTATCCACATGCTGAAACAGAGATGTATGAAAGCTATGTGAAGCTATGAATACAATTAGACTATGTACAAATAATAATCAGAAGGAAAGGTTAAATTTAAATAATTATTCATTGCAGGAAAATCAATCCCCACTCTCCATAACATGTTTCTGGAAAAGACTTTTGAATTGAGTTCTATGATGATGAGCTTTAATTTCATCTTGCATGTACAGTTTGATTTAGTTGTCAATGATTTTAGCTAGTCTCTTAACATTTGACATCACAATTTCATTGCACTTTTGCATTTGTCACCTGAAATAAGTGTATCCTTTCCTCTTTAATCCCTCCTGTTCATTGAGGTGTCCCATTTCTTCATTCTCAAAAAAAAAAAAAAAAGAAAAAGAAAAAAAAAAAGAAAAAGGCAAGGGGAGGAGATTTTTGTACTTTCTACCTTGTTTCATTTTTATCAATACACATCAAGCTTTTGGTTTCACAGAGGGTCTTGGCAGCCCAACTCCTGAAATGCAGATTGAGATCATATCCTAAATTATGGTCATTGCTACAGAATTTAGTGAACTGACTATCATGGTTGCAAGGGTTCTCAGCAAGCAGTCTAAGCTTGCTAGACTATTTTTTCAGGTTCAAACCTATATTAATTTTTTTTATAAAGTATTGACTCTTCTGTCATGTGTTCTCCTCGCAATATCCAATACAGGTGACCTTCCACCCCAGGTTATTTTGTTTCTCCCAGTGAAGTCAAACTATCCCTCTGATTAACCTCTTTTCTAAAGAAATGTAGACACCCAACCAGTTCATAAATCCAGCAGTTCTGTTTTCCAGACCTCTCCTGTCCTGCCTAAGCCAGGCTCTGAGCAGTTTCCTTCCCCTGGGTGTATCACCACACTGCAGGCTCAACAGCCTGCATTTGTAACCCAGCACTGTGGGCATGGCCACGCTTCTATCCCAAGGTCAGTAACTTGGCTGTCAGCTTTGCCTTAGAACTCCAAAGCCCCACGTTCCAAATCCTTCCCAGACCTGAGATCCACTCTGCTACACATCCATGGCAATTACTTCCCAGTTATGGCATCTGCCTTTCCCTCTGGCCTTGACCTTGTGCAAACTTATTCCCTTTCTATTCATGCAAAGCACTGCTGTCCATTATCTGAATTCTGCTGGTTTAGGATGGGCCCGTGTGATTTCTCTCACTGTGCTCTTTGGTTCCTCCTTTCTGCTGTGTCAGACAGGAGCTGTTTGTTTTCCCCCCACACTGTGATTTCTCTTTCACCATCAGCTCACAGTGTTTTCTTGTTTATAAGCCACTTGTCACATTTCCAGACTGCCAGTGTATACTTTCTCTAACGGCCCATTATACATAGGTTTTGAGAGAGTTCTCTGCAAACACCCACAAAGCCATGCCAATTACCTCCCTTCTTTTAAGCTCTTCCCAAGGCACCCAAAAAACCCCTTGCTTCCACATTAAACTACCGTGTTCAGAGATGTTTTCCCTTTCTCTCCCCTTCTCCCACCTCCACAGCTGGTCTGGGTCTGTGCACTGCACAGCACAGGGCAGCTGTGTCCTGTGACCACAGCTCCCATGAGCTGCAGGGATGCTGGAAAAGGTCATCACCAAAAATAAAATCTGTATGAAAAGTAAGGCAAGGGAGCAAGCCTCCTCCTTACACTCTTAGAACACATAAAGGCAACAAGGAAAATGCTAATTTATGCTGGCATACAAACACCTAAAACTCCAAAAATAATAGTTACCAGTCAGACCCTACATTCTATCCCTCAAAGTTCTGCCTATGCTAGTCTTTTCTTGTCTTTTCCTGCTTTTCTCTCTGTTCTGTAAGGAGCTGGGACTTGAAATGAAAAGGCAGGTTCATCTTTTCCAGCCTTGCAGATATCTCATCACCACAGCATTACTCCAAGTAATGAAACACAGACATTAATTCAGTGTTACTACCTCCCCCAGTCAGTCCAGAGGCACAAAGCAAAACTGCAAAAGTTCTGCAGCGTTTATAATTTACAAGATGTTCTTAAATTAAAAAAAAAAAAAATATATATATATATAAAAGCCTATCTTTATAACAAGTGCAAGATCTGATGTCTGAGAAATATATTCTAGTCTGCTTTCAAAATGTTGGCATTTTCAAGACAAGACCATTTAAAGGGCATAACCTAATGAATCATTAGCACCAAAGCCCATATAAATTAAAACTATAATAAGATGCTTTTAGAATCATCACCCCCCTTTTTTTTTCTGTCCACCCTTGTTATTTCACTTCCAGGGAATATCCAGAAGTACATATACTTAAATGTCTCTTAAAAATGGCTCACTCTGATAGATTTGATGGACTCCATTTTTCTTCTGTCACAGGAAATAAATTGGACCTGGTATTTATAAAAAAGAAAAAATGTGTCAGATCAGATTCCTATTCTCAATAGAAGGGGAAAGACATTTCTCTCATTATCAGGATCTAATTTCAGATTAAGTTTTACATGATACACATGAATTCATATATTTACTTTCTTGCTACAGGTGTCTACATAAGGTAATAACGTATTTGTTCACACATTGATATTTTGGTGGGGTTTTCTGGGAATTAAATAATCCAGAATAGGTTCTTCTCAGGATTATACCAAGATTCTGTAATATTCAGAGTAATTTAGGAAATAGTTCAGGGAAGAAAAAGGCAAAGCAAAACAAAACATAAAGCCCACAAATATAAACAATCCTCAAATATTTCAGCTCTGCTTGGTCTCAGCTCTGGCCCAGCCTGTCTCTATGGACAGAGAAAAAGCCACAGCTCCCAAATTCCCAGAAAACCACAGGGAGGGAGACTTGACCACACTCCCAAGATCTGATCTGAGAAGGAGGAGATGTCATTCCAGACTCTGAAGCCTTTCCTGAGCTTTGTGTACGAGCCATCCACAGCAACTGACAAAGGATGGAAGCTGCTCTCCAGTGCCACACAGTATAATTTAATAGGATGGAAATGCAAATTACTCTTTTCTGAATAAGCTCACGTTGTTAATTTATTATTTTTGGACTCTCATATTCTTTTCCTCCACCCCCCCCCAAAAGGAAAAGCAGTATCTCCTTAAACTTCTTCCTAAAACACAACTGTATCTGTGAAGAGAACACCAAAGAGAATCACCAAAGAGAACTATTCTTGGGAAGTTTATTTGTAAAATCTTGCCAGCTCACCTGAATACATTTCCTTATGTGATTCTGTGCAAATCAGTTCTCTTTGATTTAACTGGCCTGTGGTTTTTTGGTTTTTTTGTTTGTTTTTTGCACACAGAGAATCTGTGGGACTTTTTACCTTTGAGACACAGATGTCTGCAAAGGTGGAATAAAGCTAATCCAAAGACAGAATAAGCAGAATCAACAAAAAAGCCCTAAATGTTAGAAGGTCACGTATCAAATAAAGCTATAATAGATATAATTTTAAAATATATTAAATTTCTATAGTGGTTGAACCAACAAAGCAGCAATCTGAATTTCTCACCCTGCTACCTGTGGTTAAAGATGCCAACACTTGAGGTTTGGATCCAGCCTGTATTAGGGATGGGGTGAGAAAAACTGGGGGATGGGGGAAAAAAAAAAAAAAAAAAGACAATCCAATTTAGGAGTTCTCGTTCTAAGTCATGTAGTTTCTTCCAGAAACCCACCCACGTGGACAAACATGAAAATGAGCACCTATAGTCTGGATGCTGGTACACCCACTGCTCCAGACTGCTGTTAGTCATTTCTAGCAAAGTCTCTATAGCACAAGCCAGCATATGAGCCCAAATATTCCATTCCATTCTGCTTTCATCTTCTTACACATTACTGACAACTAAAAGGTGAAAGAACTGCAAGCTAAATAGAAGTACTAATTAAAGGAAAATATTTTCACATTTGTTTTGATTTGAATGGTTTAAGTGGGATGAGCAGAAGCAAGGGCCGACTGTATGGAGAAAGGGGAGGAGACAATAAGATTTATTTGTGAGAGGTGTATCATTGATTCATTAAACCAAACAACACTGAATTATGCTAGGTTGGAAACAGTCTCACACTGGCAAAAAGAGGTGGATGGACAGTAGCATATTCAAATATTCTGCTAATTTGTGCATTTTCCTGTTTTAAAAAGAAGTGTCAGAATGAACTGTGAGAACTCCTTGTGATTATTTTCCATTAAGCAGTATTCCACGAACCTGAAATATCCAGGGAATGTGGAGTTCCACATGGTGTAACATCTCTCTCAGGATACAAGCACCCACCTCTCCTGCTTCCCTGCCTAGGGATGGAACTCTTCAGAATTACAAAGCTGTGCTGTGCCAAGGAGTAGCCCTCAGAATTTGGAGAGGCTGATCAGAACTATTTTAGCCAAAACCACAAATCATTCCATTTCTCCAAAAAAGGAAGAGAATTTCATAAAACTGATCTGGCAAGCAAGATCATGAGCCTAAGGAGAGCCCAATTAAATTCAGCAGATTCTCTCTGATGTGGCAGCAAAGGGGAAGAAGCACTTAAAGGAAAACTGAATCATAAAATAAAAGATAATCTGTTCACTACACACAATTACAAGGAAGAGTAAATCATTACAAAAAAGGCTTAAATATGTAATCTACTTCATTCATTTTTCTCCCAAGTATAAACAAAATGTCTTTATCCAAAGTTTTGAGGGCTTATAACTAATTAAAAATATTCATAACAAACAAAATTACTTGCTCAGTCCAAATAACTCCCTGCCCACATAAATCAAATCAGCCCAGAATCACAAAAAAAATTCCCAGCTTGCCTCATGCTCTTCAACCCTCAGCAAAAGCTCAGCAAAAAATAGCTATGCAGCATGTTCTGAAAGTTAAATTTGGGCTATTTTGGACCTCAGGGAGAATAAATTCTGAAATCAAAGAATCTTCATGGAAACCCCCTATCACCATTTCCTTTCTATTAAGTGAGAAGCTCGATCATTTATGCATCTCTGCAGATGATATGCATGGAAATACACAGATACCTAAAAAATAGCCCGTTAAAAGGAGCAGCTGAGATAATTTTCCAACAACTTTCACTCAGCTTCGAGCAGCAAAGAGCAGAGGGGTAACATCCTACAGGCAGACAGCCACAGCCTGCACTGGAGCCAGCGTGTGAAGCACTGAAGGTGCAGGTCACACACATTTGGCAAACACCCAAGCATCCAAGAGGAAAAGGGGCACGCAGGGCTTAGACTGCTGCCACCTTTTAGCTGGGAGAGACTGGAGAACATCTTTTGGCTTGAGGTGAGCACTGGGTCAGGTTTTTTCAGTGTTCTTAGGATCCAAGGAAGTTGGTACAATATTCAAATATCCACCATATGAGAAGCATATTTTAATGACCTCTCAAAGGCATTTTGTGAGGTCCAGACTGAAACAAGTCCAACAACCTGGACCCTCTGATTCTGGGCTGTTTCTCAAAAACCTTCAGTGTTGAGAAGCTGCCTGTTTCCTTTTCCCAATTTACTCTCACCATCCTCACTCTTGCCTGGGCTGAACCTTCACTATTTGTTTGCCTTCCACACATCTGTCTCAAACATTCTCTAAGGTCACAAGAAATAGAGAGAAACAGTTGAGTGTCACTGAATTTTGTGTGCACACTGATTTGTGTATGACAGCAAATAAAAGTGTGTGCAAAGCCCAGATTACAGGTCAGACTACCTCAGGTTCACCAAATTAACATGGCTACACACATTTTGTACTGAGGTGGGGCATAGTTGATTAAAACAAGACCCACCTTTTGTTGTCAGAGCATAACCTGAGGTAGCCTACCAAAGTCTAGACAATTGAAAATGTATCAGCTTTCATAAACTTCTGGAAATAATCCAATTTTGTTAATACCCTACAGCCATAAAACTGATATCAGACTGCCAAGATGCCAGACATCAAAGTCTAAGAAAGGTGGACGTTTCCTAGTGTTTTCAACTCTTTACTCTCATATATTTTAGTAATGAAAAGCACTGTTTCTCTAATCATCATCCAACATCTTGCAATAAGCAAAGTGACTCACTTTCAGAGCACTATTTACATTGAGAAAAGTAAAAAAAAAAAAAAAAGAAAACTGCTTAATATATACTTGTACTTACAGTGTACCAGAGAAGAGTCAAAGCCATAAAATTAGACTTCAAACTTTGCCAAGGACAGAGGGAACTCACAGCCGCTGTTCAAAATGAGAAATATTTAATTATGCAGAAACTAATTAATATTAGAATTACAGCCTTTTCCTTACATAGGTCTTAATCCACACTTTGCCCACCTCTTACTCTGAAGCTCTTGTTCAAACAAACACGTACAGGCTCTCCTTAAAATTTCATATTCCAAGAGGATCTTTATACGGTGACCTTATTCTGATTATTACTCCACGGTTTTACCGTCCCATTTGTTCCTGAGCAAAAAGCATTTAAAATTCCAGAGTAGCTTCACAAACTTCACATGCAGCTGGCAGTGAACTCCTGGGTTTCCAAGGGTTTTTGTGATTTATGGTGCCAGGGGAGCCAGGGACGTACCCCTTCAGAAGTGTGGATGGAAGACAACCCTTCTGAAATTCAGTGTCAGGGGCACACTCTGCAGGTTTTCTGTGCCCAGGAAAATGGACACTGAGGGGAAGAAAGCACAAAGCACAGAACCCTCTCATGTTGCTCAAAGCTGTGTGAGCAGCAGCAGAGCAGAGGTCTTGCAGATATCTACACAGTTCCTAAAAGTGGTGCAGGTGCAGCAGAAAGACAGCTGCCCATCTTGGGTCATTACCTAAATGTACACAGCCCCAGTCTTATTTTTTTTTTTTTAATGAATCATGCCTAAAGTTGGCATGTAAATTAGTATCTAAGTGCCTTAGTTAACAGACTCAATTTCAAAAAGAAAAAATGCCATGAGTGCAGCAGATCTCCTCTAATTTACCTGAGAACACCAGTTCAGGGCTGGAAACAATGCAACAGCCACAGCTCTATACACCAGGTTCTATGTGTCTATAATTTAAAAGTACCTAATGCACTCTATTTTAAACTTCTATTTTCAGTTGTTTCTAGCTTTGCCAGACTCCCAGAATCTGCACTGAAATTTTCTACAGCACAAGTCTGCCTCAGGCTTCCCTTCCTCCCCTTTTGTTTTCTGAGTTTCAGTTAAAACTGCTTAGCTATTTCTGAGAACAAAGAACTGGGAGAAAAACATGTTGTTTTGTCCATTGTTAAAAAAAACCAAAACCACGTATATATATATATATATATCCTGACTGCGAATCTCTACTGTCTCCTCCTTTTGAGTGGGATGTAAAAGGTCACATAAAAAAACCACCCTCACGGCAGGGATATGAGCTCTTACATCCCTGTGAAAAGCTGCCCAAATTTGGCAAAGTTAAGAGCCTCCCAGGGATTCTGGTTCATATGCATCAGGAGAGACTTCAGAGATTAACTTTTATATTTTCCCAGGATTCAGCTGCCACTTAAACACTGTAATCCTTTCCCTGCTCTTCCTCCTGCTGCCTGCCTGGGCTGCCCCGTGGCCATGCCCATGCTCCCAGTGTTCCCAATGTTCCCATGTGCCCAAATCCCCGTGTTCCTCACCTGTCCCCACCTAGGCACCCCTCAGGCTCTGGGGGAAGGGGCTTCAAAGCTCTGCTGTGCCCCTTAGCTCAGCCTTTTGGGGGGACAAAATTAAATAAAAGGGAGAGGAGAGCTGCAGGACACGAAAGCAAAGCACCAAGAGACAGCCAGGTGAGCTAAGGCAGGCAAAGACAGCAGTCAAAAAGGAGCAGGAAACTCCTACATGAGAGAAACTGGAAGGAAGGCAATGGTACAGCCAAAATTTAGGAGTTATGCATTGCCTTCAACAAGTGGAACTGTCAGGGCATCACTTTGCTGGCTGTGCCTCTGCCACTGGCATCAATGCTGTTATGATCTACAGTCTGGAAATTAAAAATTGCATTCAACACTCTTAAACTCCATATGATTCACTATTTTAGACTTCTTAATTTTATCCCTCCCTTTTTTTATTTCTTTCCAATACAGCAAATTAAATCTTTCCAACAGCTAAATTAAAAATATTTGTGATGAAAAGCCAAGTATACTGGTATTCCACACAGGAAATACCAGTATTACTGTATTTACATCCAGTCTCCATTTACTTCCCTTATGAATATAAATCATTACACTGCTTCTAGCTTTTAACAACACCATCACCTGTCTAATGCACTGCATGAGAGAAACTACCTTGGGAAAAAACTTTATGGTGGAAAAGGCTAATATCTATAGGATCTATATCTTATACTTTACAAGAGATGTATATCGATTTACACAAGGTATCACAGCAGAAAAAGAAGGACAGTTTTCTGGTCAAAGTATCCAGTTTTTATCGCTGAAAAATAAATAGGATTCTATCTCTTTTATACCTCTGTACAGTTACTAACTGTGTGCTCTTTGTTTGTGAATTCCTGATGCAAGGCACCTGGGGTCAGGTTGGCAAAGGTGCCAAATACTCCCACCTGAAATGAATAGGAGCAGTGCTTTCAGCATATAAAGAACCATGAGATACCAAACATATTAAAAAAAAAAAAGAATTTAAAAAAAAAAAAGGAGTTGTGAAATGTTAGCTGCCTGAAGAGGATAGGCCCTGTTGAAAGCTGCAGTGTCAGTGGTTTAGCTTTCTCTTTCTGAGATGGGATGAATCCTTCTCTCTCATGAGGATTTTGAAGTACTGAATTGATCTTTCTTTGTGAATGGCTTGCATACCTAGGTAAGCACACAACAGGGAGGAAAGAAACAACACGTGGTCTTGTATTATTTCTGGGGTTTGAATGTGCTAGCTTATATAAGGCCTAAAATTGAAGAAATAGAGTGTTTCATAACTGAATTGTTCCATGGTTGGACTAATGGTGTCTGCTCTTACTTCAGGACTATGCTACAGCATGCTTTTGCTAGGGGATGCAGCAGTCTTGGGTTTTCACACAAGAATTGTTCTTGGCTGTTACTTTGGGATTTTCTAATTCTCATCTCTTCATTCTGCTGCTCCTCAAATTCTCTTACCAGGGACTCTTGTTGAATCCTCATCGAGTGTCTGAGTCCATGGGAGAAATCATGCATGGTGATGGTAAGGACACTGTTCAAAGCAGTTTTTATAAGGTTCTCCCCTGCAATAAAATGGAAATTGGGCATAGCTCTGTCTCTGCTAGGGTACCAGGTGCCCACAAAACTGGTAATTTTCATAAATTCATCAATAAATACAGAGAATTGTTGGCAAACAGCCTAGAGCCATCCCAGTTGCTGGGGCTCTGATCTTCTCACATGTTAGGTCGGGTCAAGCTTGGATAAATACATAATTATGGATCCCCTGGGAAAAGCTTGGGAGCTCCAGGCTGCACTGGTGGCCACTCAGTAGGTGGCATTATATCCCTAAAGATGGTGCCCAGACCTACACCTTGCAGGGTGTTTTGTAAAAAACAACAACAAAAAAACCCCCCACAACTTTCCCACATAATTCTTTTCTTTGGCCCTCATTTGTACTTAGAGTTAAGCATTCCCACCCCATCTCCTTTCAGCAGAGGGCACAAATTGCACCACGAGTTTCAGTGCTCTCAACAAACCCTCAGAAGGATTCTGTGCTCCACCTCCCAGACTGCAACACCTTGGGCACCAAGGAGTTCCTCAGATCCCAATCCCCTTTTTGCCTTATTTCTGCCTACATTTTGGTAACTATGTTCCAGCTGGTGGCTTGTGTGTGCCAACCCTTAATCACTCATAAAACTGAGTCTGAGTATTAGTAGCTAAATTTCCTCAGCTGATCCGGCACAGAGGAGCCTGAAATTATTGAAGGACAAGGTTCACATTGCCTGCTTAGCTCACAGCTGAGGGCTCCACTTGCTGGCAGGGCTCAGAAGGAATTGGAGAGATGCAAACAAAAGGCAGAAATCTGTAATGTTTCTTGGGAAGGAGGCTTTGAAGGTGAGATTTAGCTGGAGAGAATATGGATGCTTAAGGTGCATACCTATTGCTGCAGCATTTAAAAGAAATGCAAGTTAGAAATGGTCATCTGTAGTAAGCTAAACCTTGGAAAAAAGGGGAAAACTACACCCAGATCCCATAGAGACTCACAGAGCTTTTTAACTCCATTTTCTGTGTGCATTCCTGTTGACCTCCAAGGCATGGGTTTCACTGCAAGTGGATGGACAGACCCATTATTTCTTAACTGACCTTTGAAAATAGGATTATTTCTTAAACCTCTGAAGCACATTGGCAAACTTTGTCCTGAGTTGTTTTTGCAGGGACAATAAGCAACACTGCATTTTAAGTTTCCTGCTATCAGCCCTTTTCTCCTTACACATGGTGTCTCCTGTTTAGGACTTGACAGAGAGGCTCCGAACGTAAGCGATGACTTTTTATTTATGGGTGTCCTTTTGTTTTGTTTTTCAAAGAGTGTGGACAGAGAATGCACAGCATGACAAAGGATATAATAATTGTGAAAGAGAAGCTTGATGCCAGTCCCTGAACCGGCCAGGCTCTGTAGGTGAGGCCCTCGTACCATCACAGTGATTACTTTGTCGAGACTGAAAATGCAGTTTGTGGAATTTAGCCTTAGAAAGAACAAGCTGCCTGTATTTCGATATCCTCCAAGGGAGGGAAGGGGGGAGTGGCAGGAGATGGCAATATGCCCCAAAAAGCCATTTAGAAAACTGGCAAGGCTTTAATTTTTTTCCCTATGAAAATCTCTCCGGTTGCTGCGTTAGTCTTTGAAGCGCGTTCTCACCGACACTGTTGCTTCTCCTACTTCAGAGCCAGTTTATTCAGTTGGTTATGAATGACTTTCAACTGCTCTGTAAATTGTTATTGTCCAGGCTCCATTGCAACCAGAGGTCACTCACAGTTTCCATTATAAACCCAGGTTTCCAGGTGTTTATTATAACTTGGCAGTTTTCAAATCTGGGTTAAAAATTGGTACACTTTTCTTTTTTTTTTTTTTTTTTTTTTTTTTTTTTTAATAAGGCCAGATGGGCTTTTTAGCCTTTCTCTTCTTCTTTCCCCCACCTAAATTTTAACCTTTTAGGAGCTGAATAAAATCTCTATCAGGTGCAATGATCTCTATCAGGTGCAATGTTAAAAAATTATTATTGGCAAAGAAATTCATTTCCCTAACACCACTAGTATCTGGAGAGTAATCTTTGAGAAATACTCTTTGTCAGCCACATTTTGATATTTTTATATATTTTTACATTCTGTTTATGAGAGTGACTTCATTTTGTGCAATTGCTACATGGCCCTGATCTAACATGTAGCTCAATCCATTGCCCAAAGTCTCGGTGATTTCAGTGGGACTTCATGGAGTTTTTCCCCTTGATCCAAGTTTCAAAAATGGTCATAATTTATTTGCCAAATATCATGTAAGGGAGCTGTGCTAAAACTAGTGTTCATTGCTAAAGAGCAAAGACAAAGGATTTCAGTGCAAAAATGTGCATCTAGTCACTAAGTTCTGATGACAAGATCCAAGATTATTACTGGTTTTAAAATGGAAAAGAAACCGAGACAACAAAAGTAATATTTCTCACCTCTATTAGAACCTTCTTGATTGATCTTTGGACACTGAACACCTGAATTTCCATCCTCTGTGTTAGAAGAATACTTGAAACTGCTAATGGAAAGTCAATAAAAAGTTGCAACTCTTACATTCATCTTTGTTAGATTAAATTTAGGAGATTTATTTAAATCATACTCTAAATTTACCAGAAAAATCATCACTGAAATACCTCCATCACATCTTGGTTTCAAAACGTGCTGGTTGAATGGAATATATTTTCTTTCTTCTTATTTATTTTTTTTTCTTTGCTTATTTTAATTCTTCAGCCTCTAAACAATCTTGCTCTACTTCCGATAATGCTCTTCAGTGACTCCTATGCTGCAGCCTGGAGTCTGATACGAGATACATGACTCTATTTATCACTCCTCAGTGTTCTGTATAATCTGTTACAAGCACAAGAGCTAGTTTTACATGGGTGCACTTTTTCATATTAAAAAAAAAAAAAAGGCTTGCTTTCACAACTGCTTATGTCAGTGAGTAGTTCCTTTGCTAAGCCTTTACTTGGCAGAGTGAGGGTGAGAGGTGTGTGAACT
>VWZS01008706.1:1163929-1168929 GCA_013397075.1 Rhabdornis inornatus | reverse complement strand
AAATGGCAAGTATTATGAGCTGCTGAAACACAGGCTCAAGCAAAGGGTAATCGGACCAAAAACCCCTAGGTCTTTACAGCAATCCTTTAGCAAAGATTTTTCTAGGGATCTGTAATTAAACTGGATAGTTTACACTGGAAATGAAGAAATTGCTTGGCTGGCTGGAACCAACCTTTAGCTTGGCTGAGTAAACAAAAGCACAATTTCTTTTCTTTTCACTTTTTTGTGTGCGTGTGTATGGGGAGGGGGTGGGCAGGGGGAAAACAGGGGACTTGGTGAGGGTTAATGGTGTTTTTCGCGCAAGTGTCAGGAGAAGATGATTAAATTCCACCTCTTGTTCACCAGATCACTTTTGTGTGCACTTGTATATTTCATTGTCGGCAACTGCTGATGATCACATCTGTGCAGTACATTAAGTGGCAAGCCTCTTCATCTGCACGATTTTTTTCTGATGATTTTTTTTCTGTGAATAATTCATATGATTATGAAGAGAAAAACTGCTATTTTCTATCTCTCTTTCTCTCTTCTGTAGCACAGATTAAAAAAAAATTCTTGCTGTAAATTGCATGATTGGGGAGATAGCCTGCTTTCAAATAATTTAATTCATGACAAAACCTAATTACTGTCAGGTAATACCCTGTCAGCTTTAATGCATTTCATCAGTCATAATGAAAAGAAGAGCATTTTATGACCCATCTAATTATCATTACATTTTAGGGGGAAATGAATGGCATGGAGCTGAATGTTAACTATTCCATTTTATTCCTTTACACATGTGGTTTGGCATATTATTCAGTAAGTTGTTTTTTTGTAGGGTGGTGGATTTTTTTGTTTTTTTGTTGGTTTTTTTTTTGTTTTGTTTTTTAAGAATCCTTGATTGGCGGGGGGAGTGTAAAGAGGGGTGGAAGATGCAATTAGATCTGTGTGTTTGTTCCTTTCTCTCTCCCGCACATGCACACACATACACACACACAAAGTGACAAAGTGGTTAATGTCTTTGCAGGTTGGTGTTGACATCGGGTATCTTATTGCCACAGTCCAAATAGAGTACTAATTACTGCGAATGATGTCACCGTAGGCAGAGGAATAATCCCATCATTTAATTAGTTGAATGATTTAAACAAAGATTTGCATAGATGCACTAATCAGTTGCCATGAATTACAGAGCAGCAGTTGCCAGCGAGGGGTAACAGATCATACAGTTGGAGGGAAAAAAAATCTCATCTCCTTGAACATAATTAATTTAATTGTCCTCATTAGCTGTACCATTTGTTTTG
Source organism: Rhabdornis inornatus (assembly GCA_013397075.1). NCBI lineage: Eukaryota > Metazoa > Chordata > Aves > Passeriformes > Rhabdornithidae > Rhabdornis > Rhabdornis inornatus. The sequence goes on along the minus strand of VWZS01008706.1, from coordinate 1,167,652 downwards.
ATTTTATTTCTCCCTTTCCCCACACATAACTTCTCCCTCCCTCTTTTCTTCTCCTTCTCCAAGTGCATTGGTGGAGAGAGGCACGCACACACTCACCCTGCTGTATTTCCAGAGTGCTTGTGGCAGAGGTAGTCTATAAACAGGGGGAAGTGAGGCTCTCCTGAGCCCATGGGTGCGTGCAGGAGAGGAGAGGAGCAGGTTTCTCTCAAGTTTGGCTTTTCTCTATGTGCAGATCAAATCAGCAGAAAGGGGCTCTGTTAGTCTGCTGCCTCTGGTTGTGCTTTTCGGGTTCTTGCTCAGGTTGGTTGTGGCTGAGTTTTGTTACTACTTAAGAGGGAGAGGGGGCAAGAAATTCAGGAATTGTTCATTGCACAGTATGCTTGTTACAGGAACCTTTATATATGTATATTTATATGTATTTAAAAAAAGAGAAGCTTACAAAGGGGGGGGGGAACCTGTCCTAAACATATACATTTCTGAGGTTGCTTTGATTTTTATTAGAGCTGCTGGATTATACGAGGGAGGGGTGTAGATGGCAGAGCACTTCAATGCTTTTAAATCTTTCTTGGGTCTTGAAAGACTTCTATAATATGAGTGTCATTCAAATTTAGGGTATATTGTAAGCTGACATCTTTCAAAGCTTTGTGGAAATCTAGCGTGGTGCTTCTAATAGCAGACAACAGATATTCACTTTGAAGTCTGAAAACTGTATTCACAAATTCTTAATCTGGTCTTTCTCCAACTGCAGATGGCTCTTAGACGAAGATGCTTTGGATTTTTTTTAACTTTATTTACAGTAGGCTAGGCTCAACATCTTTATTATAAAACATGAAGAAACAATCAATCTGTGAGTGTGACTGAATATCAAAGTGTGCTCTACCTCTTGTGTGTCTGCATGTCTGTCTGTCTGTCCTGTGGTCAGGGGTGTTCAGCACCTATAACAACCCCCCTATTTTTTTTTTTTCCCCCACCTCCAACACTAGGTAGAGAATAAGGATCTGTCTCCAGCTGCTGGGACGAGGATGCTGTAGGGGGGGAAAAGGCTCGGGCTCCTTCAGCATTCAGGCTCCGAAGTGCAGAGAGGGGGGTGGCATGTGGCAAGCGGGGCCCGGGGGTGGCACAGCCGGGGAGCAGGAAACTTTCACGCCGGCGTTTCCACAGCTTTCTGAGCAGCTCAGATCTAGCACGGAGAGAGGCAGAGTTTTCACCTTCAGGGATTTTTCTCATTACTCATTAATAGAGATATGTATCTTGCTGCCTTTTTTTTTTTTGGGGGGGGGGGGGGGGTGTTTTTTTTTTTTTTTTTNNNNTTTTTTTTTTTTTCCTTTTTGCGTGGGCAACTTCTGTTGTTTTTTTTTTTTATTTTTCCAGCCAAGTGTTTTGGGGAGGAGTGCTGGAGGGTAGGGGGCTGCCCGGGTGTGCTCCCGGAGCGCTCTCTGGGAAGGTGATGCTGAGCCGCTTCGGCAGAGGTCACTTGTGTGTGCGTGTGTCCCTGGTGTTTGTGTCTAGCATATGCATGTGGTTTTGCTGACTGCACTTGCAGGCTTGTAAATTTTCACCATGGGAAATTACCAACAAAGCCCAATCTGTCTCCTGGCTGCTTTGCACTTTCCGAGGGCGGCTGTACTTGAGCGAGCTGCAGAACGGGAGAGAAAGCGAGANGGCTCTGCTGGCTCAGTAATAACTGAGTGACCTTTTCTTTTGCTGTATTATGTCTGGCTGGTAAGGGATTGCATTTTGCAGCTGATAAAGCCCTGACTTCATTCAACTCGGCTCCTCACACGCTGCTTTAGGTAAGTTGTCTTCAGCCAGGACGGAGACAGACAGCCTTGGACTGCAAGATACTAAAAGGAGGACACCTGTAGCTCGGATGCGGTCAACACAATTACTTGGCGGATCCTTGAGGACCTCATTATTTTAAACTTAAAGAATAGCGATCTCCCTCCCCATCTCTCCCACCCCCTCTTTATTTTTTTCCCCAAACAATGCTTCTTTTTGACCTTTTCCAAGGAGAAGAGCTACAAAGCAGCCACTGTGCTTATTGAACTGCCTCCCCTGTATCGCTTAATTGAGAAGGTAAGTGAGGCAACTGTGTACATAAGCTTTGGGTCATTTGTGTATGTGTGCCTGCATCACTCTCTCTCTCCCTCTCTCTCTCTCTCTCTCTGAGTCATAAGCCGGGGCTGCAATACACACACATATCCCTGCACTGCAACTTTCGCTCGAGCTGCAGCTCTGCTGAGACTGTTTTGTTTAAATCATGTGAGGCTTCATTATTTTTATGATGAGACATGAAATACATGCAAGCAGAGGATGCTGAGCGGAACCCATCCGGCTGTACGTCTCGAGAAATAGCAGTCAAAGTTAACAATGAATTGCAGCCCCACCACTACCCCCCTCCCCGTCATTATTGTTATTATTATTCTTGCTTCTTCCAGAGCTTCTCGAAACATGCTCTCAATTATCAAGGGAGCCGGTTAATTTCCCACTCCCCGGCTTTAATCCACAAGCCTCCCCGTACAGCAGTTTAATTTGCAAGTGGTTCGGCGCAGGGTTAACCCTTTGGGCAGAGCGGAGGCAGGAGCGGGGCGGGGAGCCCGGGGGCGGCAGGGACGCGCTCTGGATGGATGCGGGCTCCGGGCTCTCCATCCTCCCTCTCCCGGACCGGCTGGAGAGAAGAGAGAGCCAAGGGCAGCCAGGCTGGCGATGGGCAGCGGCACTTCTGCCTGCCAGCATTTCTCTTCTCTCCTCTTTTATTTTTTTTTCTTTTTCCCTCTTCTCCCCGCGTTCTCCCTTCCTAAGCGAGCACGATACGGTGTGCTAACGCCGCATGTGACAGTTTAATCAAACCCATTTGTTACAACAAAGCTAAGAGACCGCTGGGATTATAGGCTTACGGCAGAGTTAGGGGAGCATGTGGCTTTGTCGCTCGCCACCGCGGCTCGGGGTGTGCCGTGCCCCCATCCCATCCCCATTCCCATTCCCATTATTCCCATTTCCCATCCCCAGCCCCCCGCCCCCGCTGCGGCGCGCCGCGCTCCCGCTCACTTGACCCGAGCCCTGGAAGCGTTTGCTACTTTTGCCGGGATTTGGTGCTTCAATGAGAAGGAGCTCTCCAGGCGCCCGTAAATCAACTCATGCAGAAAAAGGAGAAAAGTTTTGGTAAGGCGGCGGTGGCCGGCGCTGGTGCGCTCCCGGGGGGAGGGAGGCGGGGGGGTTCTGCTTCCTCTCCATCCTCACCTCGCTGTGCTGAGCTCCGAGGAGACCAAACCCCGAACACCGCTTCCTAGGACAGCTCTGTAGGACCGCTCTTTAAACCCACTCGCTTCGCTCGGTGCGACAAACATCGCGACGTGGTGTCCCCGACACCTCCCTCTCCCCATCCCTGTGATGCTCGGGAAGGAATTGGCATAAAGGGCTTGAGCGTCTAACTCCGAAAAGGGATTCTTTGTTGTGGAGTATATGTTTCTTATTTATTTTTTTATTTTGCATGTGAGCTGCATCAAAATTGAACTCAGTCTTGCAAATCTCTTGTTGGCCTTTGCCAAGCACTAGCACTTTGCTGCCATGGTAACTGTAATTAAACTGATAAGAGTGGAAAAATGTCAGTATCTCTGAGCCTTGCAGCTGCATTGGAGAAAAAGGGAATCAAATTGGTTCCCAGCACCACTGCTCTAAAAAAAGGAGGGGGAGAGTGGTGGGAGGGGGGGGTCTGGGGGAGAG
>VWZS01008706.1:1123931-1163890 GCA_013397075.1 Rhabdornis inornatus | reverse complement strand
GGGTAGGAACATAGCTCAGCAGCTCCAGTCCCTGAGATCTGGGTACATCTATTTGCTGTGCTGTCCCTTAGGGGGCTACAGCCTGCAGGGATGCTCTGGGCCAGTGAACAGAGAGAAACAAGCTTTTAGGCCCAATATAGCTTTCAAAAAGAGAAGGGGAAAGAAGAAGAGAAATCTTTTGTTTGGTGTCTCTTGGCAATCATCTAGCCATGTTGGCCAAATTCTTTTAATCTGTATCACTGCTCCCAGCTGTGGGACTGCATTCCCATTTTTATTTTTTGCCTAACCTCTTCTCTTTCCCTTTTTTTTTTCTTCATCCCCATATCCTTTATTTAGAAAGAAAAAAAAAAATCAAAAATAATAAAGAAAAAAGCAGATTCCTCTATAGAAGAAGGGGCAGGAGGTGAAACTTAGTTATATACCATGGAAAATTAACTCAAAAGTATGCAGGAGAGGCTATATTCAGAGTGCTGAAATCCTTACTTTTATTTTTAAAAAACCCCCGAGTGTTATGGAGTTGCGGTTACTTTGTTGTGTTAACTACAGAAGCTGAGACTGTGCGGATGAATGGCACAGAACAAGAGAGCATAATGGAGGCAATCAACCGTTAGGCTGGTTCACAATGCAATCCAGGCAATTAAAAGCTCACCAGAGTTTAAATGAAATGGTTCCACTTATTTCTGTGCACCACACTGCACAGGCTATTATTTATGTCTCTTTTTTTAATTATGATTTCCCTTAAACTGTCAAATAACTCAGAATAGCAGGGTCTCGGAGGCAATAAGAATTTTCCACAGAACAATTTACATGCCAATCTAAAACTAGTTACGACTCCTGATGTGCTACATATGAGTTCTGAAATGTTTCTTAGCTTCTGAAACCTCAACTTTTTTTCTTTTTTTTTTTTCTCCTGAGTCTGTGTGTGTTGCCCTGAATTACTGGAGCTCTGAATGCTTTTAGGATGAAGCCTACAAAGTGGGAAAGCACAAGAAAAGTATTCTTTTTCTTTTGTCCTAGACCCCTAACTCTCTTGTTGACTGCATGTTGTCTGTCAGTTTGCTTTTAAAGACTGATGCACCCGATACTTAATTTGCTCCAATCTGATTTTTCTATTTTTCTTCTTGTCCTAAGTAGAGACAAGTTTGCCCTTTTGTGCTGTTTCTGCTTCTGTCTTTGGTAGAACTGTGTGCATGCTTCTGAAAAGGGGGGGAAGAGTGGTCTTTAAAAGTTTGTAAAGAGATGCAGTGCAAAATATCCAACTCTTCCTCCCAAGGACTGCCTGCACCACAAACAAGAACTGAGCTCTGAGTGTCTCATGCCACGCTCAGCACCACAAGGGACTAATCCCACTCACACACCACTTCTAAATCACTAACACAATATAGTTCATTACATCAAATCTTCATTCCCTTTGATTTTCGAGAAGAGTGATGATTTGAGTGAGATGGATTTTTGCTTCTCTGCCTTCCCCGGGAGCCTAATTTAGCTTTTTCCAGCAACCATTCCTCTTTATCATGAAATCATAGTTACAAATCAGTTGACAGTGTTTCATCACACCATAATAACAATAAACAGGGAGGGGAGTCAGTTTCATTGAACTTATTTGGAGAGATTGAGAGAAATCTGAAAACCTGCAACTCGGGTTTTTAAGTTCTCCCTTCAAAAATCCTAAAGGTGGTGAATGGTGATGAAGAAGTCTTATTCCTGCCACAGCTCTGCAGTTTATGTGCAGCATCCTGGGGACTGGGGGTGGAGGAAGGGAGGGAAGGATAGAGGAAGACCTTGAAAGCATATTGGGGTGAAATAAAAAGGGTTTGTTTGACAGTGACAGACTAGGCACTGAAATTTCTCAGTTCTGAGAACAGATCTGCTCTGTGATGCAGAGCATGGGTAGAACTCTGCAGAAGTGAAGGGAAAGCTGGGTTTGATTTTTCTTTTTCTTTTTCTTTTTTTTACAGCCTGGGTGTAGCACTTAGGGAATTGTATGATGTTTTGAAAGTGCTTCATAAGCTCTGCTTTCCTGGGGGAGGGGGAGAGGAAGGCAGCCAGGCAGCAGTGCTGTGCACTGCCACCTGATATTTCAGCAGTGAGCAGTTTGGATGGGTTTGTGGGTGCTGTCAGCCTCTGAAAAGGCCCTTCCCATGTCCTAGGAAATAAATGAGTACTTAAACCGCAGCCTGTGAAAAGCTGGCTGACAGTAAGCTGCAAGGTATTCTTATTGCCAAATTAAGGGAGAGCTAAAAATACACGAGCACGTATCTGAGAAGTGCAACTGCATCGGAGATCTTGTGGGAATGTTAAAGGGGAGAGAGATGGTCTGTGAGGTGATCTGCATTAGGGTGGCTCATGCAATACAGGGAAAAAAGGTAATAAAAGGTAATAAAATGCTCTCTTGTCAAACCTAAGGGATTTAAACAGGACGTGTGAAGAAAAAGACATTTTCAAATTCGGGGATATGTCAGACGCTTCTTGACTTTGTTTAGAACCCTTCTAAACTTCCAAAAAAGCATAATTTCTTATTTTTTTTTACAATGAAGCAGTAGTTTGGGGAATTTTAAATAACAAAATAGAACCAGCTTCATTGCATGTAAAGTGAGAACAGATCAGATCTATTGGAGAAGAAAAGCTTTCCTTCCCTCCAAAAGCTTCTGCAGATAGAATCCCTAATCTGAAGATGCTGCCAGTGGGGTGTCAGCACCACCTTCTCTCTCTGCCTCAGGAAAACAGACATGCAGGGCTGCAAATATTCCTTCCGTGGGGTGTTTGCCCCTTTGCAGTTGTCCCTACAAGAAGGTTTTGGGCTAACCAGTGTGAATGACAGGGCTCTGCCTACTTCCCTCATGTAGCAAGTATCAAAAAAAGCTGTGCAGGCTATGTGCAAGCTGCAGTTCTATTTGTAATACAATAACCTCATGTTTGCAGCATATACCTCGGGAATTATCAGGCTTGATTACTGCAATCTGCTCAGACATTCACTTGTTTGGTCATGTTTCTGTGGCATCTTGTTCCCTTCAGACAGCTCAGGACAGTGGATCAGCCTGGATCAGAGACTGTCATCCTCCACTCTCTAACCCGCTTCCTTATCAGGCGATGAAATTTTTACATTAAGATTTTTTTTCGTTAAAGCCTTTAACTGTGTTAGCTCCTAGTTTATTCTGGTTTCCCTCGAGCTAAAGATTAAAGTCCTAGAACAGCCCTTCATGCTTCTAAACTTTTTTTTTTACTGAGTTACAAGAAGTTTATACAAATTGTGGCTGATTTTATGCATTTGTCCTCTACATGGCCAAAGAGAGGGTCTGAGGATAAGCCTGTTGTTGGCACCTGGTGGGTATTTACACTCTAGTGTGATAAGCAACACTACAGATTAAGGCTTTTCGACCAAGTGATGGCATTAGAGTTTCAACAGGACTTCCCTGTACAGTCTGGTCTAGGTTCCTTACCAAAAATCTCTGATATTTTCACTGCTTTAAGTCGTTTATTTGTAGTCATGTTACTTTGCTGTTTCATGGATGTACCTGGGTTCAGGGGAGTCAGCTGTCAGTTGAAAATGCTGTAAAGGCTCAGCCTTTGTCTCATGGTGCTTTCTCCAGAGGAAATGTGTGTGTTCAGCCCCAGTTCTGCCAAGGCTGTGGAGCCCAGCGTGGGTCACTGGATCTCATGCTCTCCATTGGGAATGAGAGACAGATCTTGGGAGTCTCTGTGTGCATCAACTGGGGAGTGATGGGAGGGGCAGCACTGACAATTTTTATACTGGTAGAGAGAAAAGTGCAGACTTCTGTCGTGAGATTCAGCAGCAGTGCCGGGGTGCTTTGGGGTGTCTGCTAGCAGAACTGCCTGCACACCACTGAACAGCTCCTGCACCAGATAAATGCATCACCCCAAGGTGTGGGATAGGCTGCATTGCAAAGAGAGGAGCGAGGCTGCTGTGCTCGTGTGTCTCAATAAGAATTACCATTTCTAATTCCACAATCAGCTTTGCAGGTTGGACGTAGGAGTTCAGCTTGGGAGCGCTGGAAAGTCACTGAACTGGCCATGCCGTCACTGCACTCCACATCAATTCCATGTGTTCTACACACACCTGTGTGGAGGTCCCTGGGATGCCTCAGCCTCTTGCCTTTGCATCCCTAATATCCATAAAGGCATGCTCTACCATTGCTTCAAAGATTGCACTGGTTTTCGTGTTTTTCTTGCAAGGCATTTCAAAAAAAGCAAACATTAACCAAACCAAACAAACCCCAACTCATGTGAGTTCTGGCTCCCTGAGCTGCCTGTCTGTGGTGTTGTGCTGCAGCACCAGCCAAGATCTGCTGATAGAAGCTGACACTGCCAAGCTTTCTTAACTCCAGCTCGTAGAGCGTTCATGATGAGGGGCTCTTGAATTTGCTCTTCTTTGCTATGAGACTCTATTCGACCTTTCCCAGCCTCTGGATAATAATAGGGCTCCAAACCCCAAATGTTGGAGTAGGATTTGCTTGTTGGCAGCAGCATCCATTCCCCAGCCTTGACAAATCCTCATTGCAATATTCAGATGCGCTCTAGTCAGTAGCATCTTTTTGCAGTTACATCACTGGCTTTAAAACATTGAGGTAAGCTACGACTGCACAGCGTGTCTGCTCTTCCCTTCTCTCCTGTGCCTGTCTGATGACCACTGAAATATCCACAGGGCTGTTATTTTGTTTATCCTGAAGGGTAACTGTGAGAGAATTAGTCTGAGTGCACTGGCATGGCAGTTCATGCAGCTAAGCAGAGAGACCAGTCTGTGAGCACTTTTGGGGCAGTGACCTCTCCCCATTTACTGTAAAGCTGAGGGCAATTGATTTTTGAATGGATCCCTGCAAGCTGGCTGTGTTGCTCTGAGTAACATCACTCAACTGTGTTCCACTTTTCGCCGGTTCTGTCCATTAAACAGCATTTCAGGTGTTTGAATGGTTTTTTAAATGCCCTCAGCTATTACATCAAAAGGTGTACATATACTTAATGGACACTACTGTACTCCTTGTCCCGAAGTAACTGTTGGCTAAAACTGGGATTGGAAAGCAGGACAGCAGTTTGGATTTTTTGGTTTTTTTGGTTTTTTTGTTTTTTTCTTGACAAACTAGAACCTCTCTGACCTTGGGCAGATTATTTTAAATCAGATTTTTCAGAAGGTCCTCACACTGCAGGTTGTGACTGGCGTTGCTGGTACTGAAGTCTTTGGAAATCTCGTCGTTTCATTAATATGTCTAGAAAGAACTAAAATATTAAAAAACAAAACACCCTCTTTCCAGCATCAAAATTTCTGTGTCAAATCTCTCAGAAACTCTTGCTCTGTGCCTCTAAAAGCTCCAATCTTTGCTTCTTTAAAAACTGAAGTGCTTTTATATTTTATAAAGATAGTGCAAATAAGTCCAAATATGTGGATTTAACTATGTTTGCCCTATAGATATCCTGTTTATTTAATTTTTGGGTTGCTAAGTATTTGAGATGTGCCATTTATTTAAATTTTGCATTGCTAAATATTGGATACTGTGGCTGAAATTGGATGACTTTTCTACTGGACTGTTTCAATATTTCATGTTATTTTTTTTAATCTTGTTTCTTTTCAGTGAAGAGACCAGGTAAATGAGGTGTTAAAGAGAAGCTGTGGAACTTAGAGCAGTGGAAGTTTCTGCTCTCAAATTTATCTTAGCCTTGTTTTCAGTTTGCTGTGGACTAAGTTATTTTATCCTACCTACACCATTGACTTTTAAATGAACTGTGTGTGGGGGGAGCAGCGAGGTGGAGGAAGAAAAGGGCTGGAGTTTTTGTACTTGAAAGGATATCTATTTTCAGTCTTCTCTTGTCTTACTGTGTTTCAGGTATACAAATGCTCTCAGTCCAGCCAGACACCAAGCCGAAAGGTTGTGCTGGCTGCAACCGTAAGATTAAAGACCGATATCTTCTAAAGGCCCTGGACAAATATTGGCATGAAGACTGCCTGAAATGTGCCTGCTGTGACTGTCGCCTGGGGGAGGTGGGCTCCACCTTGTACACCAAAGCCAACCTTATCCTTTGTCGCAGAGACTATCTGAGGTAGGTCACGGCTCCTTCCGCTCGCTGCCAAACTTGGGGGATCTGTTCAGCCCTTCCTACAGGGCTGCAAGGCCAAGTGTTTGTGGAGATGAGGAAACAAATGCTGGAATGTGGAGGTTAAATTAAAACCTGAGTCAAAAATCGCACGCAGCCTGGTCGTGGAGGTGGTTGCTGGATTTCTGATGCTGATACTGGTGTAGAAGAGAGTGATTCCCCCCTGCTTCCCACAGCACCGTGCTGCTGGGGAGGTGCTGGTCTCCTGCTCCCCCTCCTCCTGGCAGCACAGCAGTGTCACAGCCTGAACCCAGACCTGTGGTTTTCACCCAGCTTCAGGGCAGGGCTGGAACCCTGCAGATGAGGAACATTTCGCCCATCTTCGCTTTCATTCTCTTAGTTTGCCAAGGGATTTCATTTGGGGCACTCGAGCTTTTGTGAATGTTGGCACTCAGCTGCTGGAAGCTGGGCCAGGATAACCAACTTTTATTTTTAATAACCATGAGTCTGAGCTCCAACCCACTGTGCTCCTGGTTTCAGTTGGTGGCCAGGTGGGATGCTGGCTAACCTGTGGCCAGCTCTTAGAGGTAGCAAATCGGTACCTGCTTTTCTATCTTCTTGTATTTGAGGAATAACTCAAAGCTAAGAGCTGATGTGCAGCACCAGGATGGTTTATCTACACATCACCTGTCAGTAGGGCTGCTTTGCAGGATATAAGTTTAACTGGGAAGTTCAGTCTCCCTGGGCTCTCCATAGTAAATAGAGAGAAAGGCTCCTCTGGGGTGATTCTGAGCACCTATTTCCTGTAGTAACACCTTTCCTCCATTCCCTATGGAGGGGGTCTGATGAGACTGGCTGCTCCAGGCTAAGGTGAACTTCTGGGAATACTTCCCCTGCCCCTTTAGTGAAGCCTTTTCCTTTTAAAGGGACATTGAAGTCGCTAGTACTTTGGGGAAAAATTAAAATTCTTTTGGAATGCGTTAACTTCCAAGTTCCACTTGAGTACAGGAACCAAACAGGAGGTTCCCACACACTGATCAGCTCCCAAATTATACACCATGAGTAGGCTGGAACAGGAATTAAGACTAAAGCACTAACATCTCTTGGTACTCTGTCTCTCCACATTACCACCTCTAGAGAAAGAGTGGAACAAAAACCTTCACAAAAGCACTTTGCATTTGTTGAGCTGGGACTGAAAGGCAGATCAGGTTCTTCAGATGGGCTTAGACTACTTAATGGTAAAAGTATTCTGCTACCTATTAAAGCTCTGAACTGAACCCGAGATAGAGTGCTGGGAATTTAGCATAGAGGCTGCATCTTAAACCCGCTGTGCTAAAGCTGCCAAAGTAGTAGGTAACAAAAACTCACTTTTAAAAACTGTTGGAACAGAAGGGAATTGTTGTACATGGACTTAGGTTGCTTGTGGTCTTTAGGTGAGTGTGTGTAGAGAGGGCTTGAAAAAAGGTTTTGGTGTGGGGAGGTAACATCCTAATTTTTAAAACCCATTTTAACAATCTTTATACAACAACTGCCTGCAGGAGCAAGGGAACCGCTATGGCTGTTTCATCTGAGATCCAAATTTACTGGAGACTTTGAGCTTACTGAATCTCCCAAGTGCTCGTGCAGCAGATCTAATGTTTTGAAATCAAATGTTTAAAATCTAAATCAGAAATGATGTGGTAGTAAAGATATGAGCAAAGCATTTCCCCAGCACAGATGCATTCACACACGCTCTTGCTCTCTGGTCTTTGAGGGTGTAACAGGAGTAAATATTTTGCTAACAGATTGTTAAAACTCATACTAAGTGATTCAGAGAAAGGGGATTTTTTTTTTTTAATCTGTCATGATCACATTCAAACTGGTGTTTCATTTATTTCTTCATATGTAATACGTTTTACTTTTGCATGTGAAACCAGCATACGTGAGAAATGCTATAATTGGTTTTAAGATGTTTCTGATTTTTGTCTCTGGATTTTCTGAGCCCTAATGAAGATTTCGTTATGATTTTTATTTTTTTTTCTGAGTGATACTTGTGAGTGCATAGATTTAAATGTGATACTTACACAAAACTTCAAACTGATGCACCTAAGGTAATTGCAGATAGTCATTTGCCTCATTGCATCTTATCTACTTAGTTATGCAGTGAACCTATAAAAGTGATCTTTTCAGTGCTAATGTACAAACTAGTTAAATTTTCTCTAGCTTTGTAGTCAAATAAGCTTTTGTATTTAGCAACCCACTTGGCATGAATTTAAGGAACAAGTTGCATTGTACTAATGATCACATTAGAGTTCGATTATGGTTTCAAACTATCTTCTTAGGTTTTTTTCCTTTTTAACCATAAAGGGAGTCTTCGCTGCGTATAAAACTGTTCTGGCTTCCTATTAATTTATGTGGTGCCCTCTAGAGGATATGTGGCTTGAACGATACTATAAAGAGTAAAATTGCTTATTAACTTGTCTCTCAGTGTTCATTATGCCTTCCAATGAGACAGGCATTCTACAGATGCTACAAGCAATCACACAGCCAGTTTTGGGGCTTTAGCATTCGTTTTTAAGTTCATAAACGGTGTGATTGTGTCCTTGCCTGTTTGCAAAAATACCTCCAGTATCTTTCATTTAGAGATGCCTGCCAAAAAACCTACACCGTCCCTCAGCCCTAATGTGTGCCCTCGTGCTGCAGCTGAGCCCTGAGGTCCCCACTTTGAGCTTCCTATAAATACTCTGTATCTTCAGAACTTCAAAACTTGCTTTGCTTTAGCCGCCTCCTTTGGTAAAATTAGTTAATTATACTACATTAAAACATTTTTCTCTGGATTGGGAGGGGTTGAGGGAATGGAAGGAATCTTTAATGGGGCGAGGAGGCTGAGAGATGCTGTGGGTGTGAGAGGCTTTGCCCTGGAATCTGATCCATGTGAGGCACTCCGGCGGTCTCCGGGGCGGTGCGTGACACCGCGGTGTCAGGGCGGCCGCGGCAGGAACGAGCTCCACTGTGTTAACGAGGATGGGAACTGACTCCAGTAAAGAAAGGGCTCAGTGTTGGATATAACACACTCTGCGAAAATGATATGCACAGTATAATTCCCCTGCAGGCTTCTGTCTTCTGCTTATACACTCCTGGGTTAGAATGTGAAGACTTAATTTAAGGAACTTAGGTTTACGCCAATATTTCAAGTCCATTTATAGTGAGTGAAATATGCAAGAACTTCGGTTTTTTCTCCCCTTCTTTTCCTCCAGAGCTGTATGGTGACATCTTAATGCATCAGCCTATCCTGCTCTGTCCTCTCTTCTGACTGGCAGCGTGTCCATTTACAAGCACAATATTCCCTTTGAAATCTGTCATTACTGCCATTAATGACCAGTCATTATGTTAACAGCCCTTGGGCTGTTAACATGTCAAACTGGTTGTTAACTGGAATGTTATTACTTATTTAAACCACAGGTATGAGTTGTGTGAAATGTGCTTTGGTTGCACGTTCTGGGCTGCTTCTGCTCAAAACAATGGGGAAACAGCAGAGCCTTTGCCTTTGGGGTGCCAGGGGATTTGCTTTCTGTTCCATCTGCTCGTTTGATTTCTGTGTATTTGTGAGGTTCTCCTAGCCCTGGGCAGCCTCCTCATTTCAGGTGCAATCCCTTCTCTTAGCCTTGCCTGCAAATGGGCAGCCGTGGATGTTTCCAGATGCACGGTAACGCCTGCTGCACATTTGAGATTAATATCTGGCCCCTAGAAGTGTAAAATAAAAGAGCGACAATTACATGTAACTCAGTTGTATTAAATAATGAGCTTCCTCGGATGCAGCAGAAATATGAAAGTACAGCTGTGCTAAGCTAGTTGCAATGTAGGTCAATCACCCTTTTCACTTAGGTTTTTAACTACGCAAACCCCGCTGAGCGACCAATGACTACAAAGTGCTGTTTCATTCCTATTTAATTTTGGCAGCATTTTACTGAAGAGCAGGCATTCATGCAGCTAAATTTCTCTTTGCCGTTTCTGGTTTTAACTCCAGCTCCGTGACACTAAATGTTGGAGTGCATATCTCTTAGTAAACACAAAGAATATGGTTTCTGATTTTTTTTTTTTTAAATTCCAAATCCATCTCTCAACATGGAAATTGAATTAGAACTTCTATTACTTTTTTTGCATAATTTCCCTAGCCAGGCAAGCGAGATCATAAGAAAAGGATTAACAAAACTAATATATTGGGGTGGAATTTCTGCCCTTAAACACGTCTAGAACCTTATTGAGGGTAGGAAGGAGGATGGCAGAAATTCTATCCTCTCGCCCCACTCTTCCCCCTCCACCTCAGTATTGATACTATTTGTACTGCAGACTTTAAAAGTCCCACTGAACAGCTATGAAAATGAGTAGATCCCCATTCCTGTGGAAAGGGACAGAACAAGTTGGGTTTTTCCTCTTCTCCGCTTGCTGGTTGAAAGACCTGAGAAAAGCCAAGTCTCTAAAACTGGATGTTGTAGAAGATCTTATAAATAATGAGACTTGACCACAGAAAGCAGTGCTCAACCATAAGCATTGTAAAGATGCTGCCTCTGTAAAATATTTAGCTTCAGTGCGGAGTGAAAAGAGCAGAATTCAGGAAGCGGCTTTTTCCTGTACAACTGCTCGCACTCTAAAGGCAATTATTATTTTAAAAAAATTATTGTGTAGGAGTGCTTAGAGAGACTTAACATGTCTTGTGGCCTGGTGCTGATCAGCAGATCCCATTCCTCTCTCATGTCACGGGCAGTATTGCAGATACCTCAGCTTGCCTAAATGCTTGTACAAATACTCTCTGTGGATATTTTCATGGGTAGTAGGTAATAAATTGTTATCAAAATACCTCCTCAACATGTTTCTTGCCCAGCTTGATTAAATAAGGGTAGACTTTTTAAGATTAAGCACCCTGTGTTCTCAGGAATACTGAGGTATTTACGGAAGCGAGGCTTTAGAGGTCCACTTTCTTCACTAAAGCTTTTTAAAACTGAGCCTTTATTTTTACACTTAATGGCCTTGTTGCAATGCATTAAAGCATCCAAGGGAGTAGTAGTTAGTAGGAATATGCCCTAAAAATATTTTAAAATACTTAAAAAAAATGCTAGGTGTAACGATTCATTTGTTCTAATTTTGCTGTGTGTGACCAATGCTCTTCAAAATTTACATAAATGGTATCATTTAGCGTGTCTTGGAAAGAGGAAAAAAAAGACAGGAATACTCTCTCTTCCACTAATTGCCACAGGTTTTGAAAACCTCCAAACACCTTAACAGTTGTTGAAAGGGATAAGGAGAGTGATGCACACACGCACAGTTAATCCACCCCACTTGTAAAGAATAATGCTTTTGATTTAGTTACACTCTGGCTAGTTTAGCTTGTTCTTATTTTAGCTCATCTGTGATAGCTTTTAATAAGAAAAATTCAATTAAGCTGTTAAAATTGGTGTTTAAGCCACGTTGAAATGCTGTGAAATGTGTGTACTCAAGTTTGCCGCTCTTCAGTAGTTCCATGTGTTTCCCCATATCTGCTGGTATTTTTTTCTTCAGAGCTGCCAAATTTTTAATAATTGTGTTATTTTTAGTGGCTTAAAATACACAGTTTAATTTTCAAGAATGTGAATCTTCCCTCTTATAAGGCTTCTTGAAAACCAGACGCTTCTCGTGTGTTGTCAAAATACCTCATTAATCCCCTGGAAACGTTCAAAGAATTTCAGGAGACTTTTCAGATGAAAGTACCGTGCCTCTTAAAGCCTGTCCTACAGCTCTTCATTACACTGCCGTGTATTTTGATGGAAAATTATTTTACTACAAAGGTTTTGCCAATACAGAGCAGCTCAGTAAAGCTTAATAAAAGCAGTGATTTTGGGGAAGCCAAAGTAATTCTGCAGTGCCAGAGGATGGGATAACGTTCCTGGTGAGAGAACAATTCTGTAGTTCTGCTTAGTATTTCCCGTAACCTCTTTTAAAAGAAATGTGACTTTCTTGTTTTCATCTTTGCTTTTTTTTTTTCTCAGAAGTGACTTTGTGACCAGTACTTCTAATGAAATATCTTTAAATAATATCCATAATAAATGTATTGACTTCAGGAAAAAATATTATCAACTACATTGTGACAAGGGATTTGGTATCCAAGGTTTAATTGGAAAATTTCTGAATTTTTGACTGGAAGCCTATGTGAAACAAAGCATCCATGCATAACATAATAGAATTCTGTTTACTTCTAATAGCCTAAGACAGAGATGACTTTAAAAATTTCTGATTCCTGCTACATATCTGTTCCTGAAAAACTTACTTGTTTTTTTTTTGTGTTTTTTTTTTTTTTTGAAATTTTAATTAATTTTTGGGGACATTTTACACTGAAAACTGAAAAAAAACCCCTCAAGTGTCTACCATGTAATTAAAAGGAAAGGTCTATTACTGAATTTTGTTACTTGATTTTGTTACTGTATTTTTCAAGTCTTCCAGAAAAGATATAGCATTCCTTCTGGATATGAATATTTGAATAACATGTAAAAATCAAAATGAGTTAACAATATTGCACACTTCTTTAGCTCTCCTGACTTTAGAAATTGCTTTCTTTTTAAATTTCTCGCTGAAGTTAAGTATATTCATGATGGATTTGGAAACCAAAATACGCAGTATGCAACTTACAGTTTCCAAATGAAACTGGTCTTAAATATCACAGTCCTTAAGAATTCATATTTTGGGAATACCTTATTAAATGCAGTATTTTTTTTTGATGGCTAATTTCCCAATAGATTCCTTAGTATGCTAATGGATGACCTTTTAATAAATCCAAGTAATAGTTATATATTTGGGGGATTTTTGGTCAAAATATTCTGGAATTTTTTGAAGTTTCTCAGGCATGAATATCTGAAGCAATGAGCGTACCTTCTCGAAAAGCTTTGCATGTTCTACACCTCCTTCCCTGTAATGCAATTCTGGTGCTGTTACTTTACATCTTCCTGAATCAATTGGCCTTTCAACATCTGGGTCTCATTGCATCTCACTGGGACATTTAAAAATGGCTGTGGAGATCAGCAGATCCTTCATTTAAAAGTGTAAAAAGGATGTCCAGGTTATCTCTAGAAACATGCATTTTTTTTTAGCTGTATGTATCATCCCTCAAATGATACCTAAATCAAATCATACATAAATCTCTGCATATCTGTTTGGTGGGATGTATACACGTACAAATCACGGGGGAATTCTGCATCCCACATTCCACAGGTACGTGCAAGATGATCGTGGTCTCATCTTCTCTAAACCAGTAAAGACTGAGTTTAAACGAGTGCTGGTAGTTAAGCATTTTGACAGCCCCGTGGCAGCTGGCATGGTCAGCTGCAGACTTAATTTAGACACGTGCTAAAATGCTGTGATGGAATGCCAGTGTAAGGAACCCACCATCCAGTCCCTCTCCTCCCTCTCAAATCTCTCTGCTTTGACATCAGAACTGCAGCTGCCAGCAGCTGGAGAGTGTTTGGCACCTATTTTTTCAAAGAGCACAATGATCCCAATTATTAACTGCAAGATAATTTTCCTTTGGGATCAGAGTGAACCCTGTTGATCTATTTCATAGCAAAACACAGCACAGGGAAACTTTCCACGAAGAAAATCACCATTTTTATAAAGAGCAGAGTGTGTTTGTCCCTGGAATGATATTCCTTGGGACATTCCCCTGCAGGTCTTGAGAGAAGTGGCATTCTGTAATAGTGGAATTTAAACTTTTCATCTTTTCATTTGCAAAAATGATAATATCTCATGGCAAATAGCAGATGAAAGTGAAAATTGCACAACATGCAAAGATAAAATATTTTGGGGGTGGGAGGTAAGAGCAGAGAACATTATGCATGTTACTATATTTTTTTAGAATTTTGAAGTGGGGTGGTGAGAGTGTGCATGTCAAATTGTACATTTGAATACACTCCAATTGATGTATTGGACTAATTAAGGAAACACAATCCTACACCAGGTAGTAAATACACCCTTGCTCTTGTATTGCTGCTATCACACCTTTGTTTTTAATAAAACTCAAACTTAATGTACAGAAATAATCACATCTCTCTTGATATTCTTATATATATTTTTATATAATGTTCAAAAGGCTTGAGAACCCAACCTGATTTTTGTTCATGACAAGTGTCCAAGCCTAAATATTAGTCTACTCAGTCTCTCAGGTTTTAGCTTAGTGGGCAGTGTTTATTATATTGTAACCCTGCACTGAACAGCATTACTGATCCACCATGGGATAAAATAAATGCTATTTTATTCTATTTTATAGTATTATTTCTCTGCAGATGCTTTAAAGAGAAATGTGTATTAAAGCTGATGCAAATAGTTATAATAATACTTGCTTCTGTAAGTATGTTCACTCTAAGAAACAGAATTTATTATTCTTTATCAAATTCTAGCAATAGTTCAAGTAACAATTGCTGAACTTGGTTTTGTCTTTTAGATACATTTTAAGGAAGGATTTCTAGGTAGGGATAGTTCAAATGAGTTACAGGCTGTATATTAGGGATGGAAATTGCAATCATTGTGAATTATTTTCTTATCTTTTTTTGCTATGGTTGTTTCTACATAAATCTTGGGAGATTTTTTCTGAAGTCAGGACTAAACTCAGTTCAGAGCCACTACTCTTTCCCAAAATTTGTATTAAAAATCAAGATTTTAAGACAATAGAAAACTTTAAAACTCATTTACCCACAAAGAACAGACTTCATTCCTCCCTTTCTAATTTGTGTTAAACAAATTTTACACGGAATTCTGATTTTTTTAGGATCTGATGTTTGGATTTACAGAAAACCTTTTCAAAGAAGTGTTTATAAACCTGATGTGTCTGTCTGCCTTATACCAAGTGTTAACAAGGAGGAGGACAGTTGGATAACAAGCTGCTCTGCACTAGTTTTTGGTGCCTTTCTTACTTAATCTGTAATCTGATACATTTAAGAATGCTCTATACCAAAATAACACTAAATCTAATCCTACAAATGTGCACTACATCCTTGAATTGGTGTAGCCTGAATAATCCTACTGAAAGGTATAGGGCCTATTAATTTAGGGACATGCCCTAGTAGAGCCAAATATTTAAAATTAGAATGGCTTTGGCTGCAAACCCATTTTGAATTCCTCTGTCCTTGTTCTCTGTGTGCTGTTCACAAACCTCCCTGGTCCAGGAAAAGCTCAAGCCCAGGGCTCTCATGCTGGCCAGGCACCTTGTAGCCGTGTCTAGGATGTCAATCAAAGTTTTGACACCTGTGACAACCTTGCCCTGTTTGTCTCTTGACAGGAAGGATGGTTATTTGTATGCTAATCCTACATGCCACTGCCCCAAATCAACCTGCTAGGGAATGATTTAGGGTCCAAGTCTAGGCTTGACTCTACAACCCACTGGCAGTTCATGGGCTCTGCTCTCCACGGTTTTCCTGGGAAACAGCAGTAGGAGGTGAGACAAAACTTTACCTAAGAGCCCTGAGGTTTTGTGTTGATGCTTGTGACCCTTGGGTCCTCGATTCTCTTTCTCTTCATGCTCCAAAGTTGTACTAATGAACATGTGCTGTGTACTTAGCAGCTTTAGGCTTCCAGAAGAATATGCTCATTTTTATTAAGACAGTGCATTCATGCTTTTTTTATGTTCCATATAGCAATACAAAAATATTAAAATCTAGTGTGACATTGAACACTTACAACAGGGCCACTAAAACATAAATTAAAATGCATTCTTTCTTCTCCGAACTTCACTCACTAAAACAATCTTAAAACCTGGTGGAAATGCTTCAGACACTGCAGCAAATGTGCAGGTTTTAATGAGCCTGGCTGCAGCCTGAAGTTAGCCAAGAGCACTTCCCCCAGCACCTCCTTACCTAATTCAGTCATAATGCGGAGTGAATTGCTGGGAAGGGAGTCAGAGAGCAAAACAAAGAGCAGGGGCTGCTCCACGAGCACACATCCAAGCTGGGTGTCCTCTGTGCTCTTCTGAAGCACTGTGAGCCCTGGTGGGTCCCAGGCAGGGTCCCAATTACTCTCTGGCCCCAGGTGCAGCACAGTCTGAGCGTTTTCCTGCAGTCACCATAACAGCATCTTCCTTTATTCTCCCTGCTCCTCGTAGGTTCTCACCTGATAATCGCAGGTAAAACACTCAAGTGTGTTGTGTAAGAGCACCCCTGAAATGTGTAGGGTGGGTGGTAGCACCCAGTGCAGGTTTTGGGATGATTGGAAGGTGGGCACAGGCAGCACAGCCTCTCCCTGCTGTGGCAAGCAGGTCCTTGCTTTCACCCACCTCTTCTCCCTCCTTCTACAAATATACTTTCTCTGCTACAAGATCCCTGAGGTTTACTCTGAGTAAAAGCCAGTTGCAAAATTTACTGTAATTTGCCAGATTATCAGTCTCGATAGGTACGTACTGTGTCTGAACAAATAACTCTGGAACTAACTATCCTGAGCAATCTTGTCATTAATCACATAATCTCACTATGGTGGCAGAGAAACAATTTTCTTCATGACCTGCTGAAAAATTAATTTTTATCTATTTTATATATGTGCTTGTATAAATATATGTGTAAAGTTATTTTAGCCGGCATACAACCACTTTATAATTCTGTCTGATTTAACCACCATAAATCCTTTTCTTCACAGACCCAGCTCTTTCTCCTCATCCTTCTGGTTTAAAGGTGTGCTTTTTGAAAAAAGTTAGTTCCTGCCACCAACTCCCACGTGCCTCCTGTTTGGCTTGTTTGTGCAATACTGTCAATATTATATAACAAGTATACTGTTGCTTTTAGCAGAATATCAAAAAGCTGATATTGGGGATGAGTATTTCTTAGCCACTTCCCCTCTTCCCCCCTTCAAAAAAAAAAATAAAAGGAATAAAAAAATTGGAATGAGAAGGAAACAGATTTAGAAAATGATTGCAAGCATGTTAAGTTTCCCAGAAAAAAATCTTGCCTGAGTGGAAAGATGTGATTTTTCTCACTGTAAGCCTGGAAACTACTATCCCTGCAAGGCATTCAAGAACTAACCCTCTCACCCCCAATTTTGAAGAACTGTTTTGTCCATGCTTTTAAGCCCTGGTTCTTTGGCTCCTTAAGCTCTAGCTTGTGCAACCAGACCTAGCCTAGGCGTGGTGTGTTTGCTGAGAGCAGGCACTGAAGAGCAGCCTGCCACAGCCCCTGAGATACAGCAGTGCTTTGCTGTCCAGACTGGGTGCTGACACCCAGAGATGGCAGATATCACCAGTGGCTTTTCTGTCTTCCTCTTGGTTTGCTTCAAGAACAACAACAAAAAAAAAATTAAAAAAAAAAAATCCAATTTGGTAGTTCACTCTCGCTGCAGTGCTGCTTGCTGAAGGCAGAGCTGCTGATGGGTGGAGGATAACTGTGAAATTCTGTGTCTGCCCCTGCCTCAGGGACAGGTGTCTGATGATCCCCCCAGTCCCTTCTTCCTTCTGCTGGGCACAAGGGGGAGGAGCAGGTACAGCTCTGGTGTTTATATGAAGAAGCAAGAGAAGTGAAAGGGTTAACAGCTGCTCCCCTTTCCCTGCTTTCCCCAAAATTCAGGGATGCTGAAAGACAGCAGATGCATCATGCCAGTGCAGGTGACTGTCCTTCCTCATCACTGAAATTTGGGAGGAAAATTCATTAAATTGCAAATTTAAGAAAACTTGTCAAGAAAAGACAACATCAGTTGTCTTTAGATGGGACCCCTGCTTTTCTAAAACTAAATGCAGCCACCAAGACATCTGCATCTGGACAGATCACTCTTCCGTAGATTTGTAGTCTTGCTGTCAGTTTTCCATCCTCCCTCTGCTCAAAATGAACACCAAACTGGGCAACTCCCCACTTTTTAGTGATTGGGGAAGAGTGACAGTTTGTGTGCTCCAAACTGAGTGGTTTTGCTGCAAGATTAATTCTGGAGATCTTCTGTCATTTTGGATGTGGAGGAAGGGATGAGGGGGGCTGTGTGTGTGTGAACAGAGGCTGGCTGCTGCATGCAGGAGTTTTGGTAAGGAAAAAATCCCTGTCAAGAGCAATCCAATGTTCCCCTGTGCTCTTCATTGCTGCTGCCACAGCTGCCCCCAAATAAAAAACAAAAAACCAGCAAAACCCCACACAATTCAAAAACCACAAGAAAAAGTTGCTATCCCATTGTACTAGCACCACATGCAGCAAGTCTAAAGATGGCTAAATTATGGCAGCAGACATTTGGCTCTGCCAGATTTAAAAGGTCACCACCAAATGGGCAGGCATGGAAAAAAGTTCCAGTAAAGGGGTAAGAAAGAATAAAGGCCTGAATTCAAAGCATGTTGCTGTATTTGTCCCAACATAAATGATGTCTAGTCACACACATGATATTTATATCAAATGTTTCTTCTCATGGTCCTAACTGCATTGAGCATGCTGTTGTTGCTTCCTTAATGCAATCTCCAAAGGTCAATCAAGTTATAGAGTCAGGCTGATGAGATTAGATATTACTTTAAAAAATGACCAAAAACCCGTGTTTGGAGAAAGGCCTGAGTCCAATGTAATTCTGTGTGGTTTGCTCCAGGTCACTGTATCTTTTCCTGGAAACACCAGTGTAAACTGAGCCCATCTGCTTTAGCTCCAAGAGTGCTTCCTCATTCTCTGGTGATAGCTGAGGTGTCTGCATGTTCTTGGGGAGAGATGAGGGAGTCTTCTGGGCACAGGACAAAAATAAAATGACACGTTCAAGTGCTTTTTTTAATGCTCCAGGGAGATTTTACTATCTGAATTGTGTGCAGCGAGCAGGGATTTTTCATTTCATACATCATTCACGACTTGCTGCAGTGATTCCAAAAAGTCCCACAAGCCGAGCCGCTGCCTGCACCAAAGCACAGAATTTCTAGTTTGTGATTTTTAACAATGGATGTTAGAGCTATTTTAAGGCTTCACCCAAAATTTGTGGTGGGGAGGTACAAGAAGGGGAGATGTGTCAGAGGATGGCGAAGGAAACGCAGTAATGGCAAAATCCAGCCAGGCTTTTAGCTTCCCCTCCTTGCTTGTTCTCCCACTGCTGTGAGCTTGATGCACCAGGGAAGGGAGCAGGTCCCCAGCTCTGTCTTTGGTCTGCACATGAAAGTCTCATGGTAGCACTGGCCAAGGACTTTGTTTTACATTAGGCTGTTGCACTGATGCAGAGCTGTGAGCAGCATGTGAAGTTTGTCTGTTTCTACCCTCATATGCATTTATTTAGGAGTAGTCAACACCTTTTCCAGCCTTTGCAAAGTGTCTGGTATGAGATGCTAAAGGTGAGGTGATTTAAATCTAATTTTATGAGTATTTCTCATCTGCTTTAGAAGCTTTTTAGCAAATGCATGAATATTTAATTGCTACAGTAAAATGCAGTGGGTGCAAACCTTTTCTAGCAATGTCACCCATGGATGCTGAAGTGAGACTGGCCCTCTGTGTCTGTCAGTGGAGTTGGAGTGAATGGATACACAGGGCTGGACAGATGGGTGAGCATCTTGTTACACAGCAATTACGGCATGTGTGCCCACCGTGGGCTTCCTCCTGGCTTTTTCTGTAGTCTCAAGAAATCAAGCAACCTAATTACCTGGCAGTCCTTATAGATCAGCTGTGTTAAAGACACAGTCCTCACTGATGCCTCAGCATTGCATTCTTTAGAAACAAAGGAGTGGAAATGGGTCAAATAATTACTTTTTTTTTGGGGGGGGGGGTATTTTTGTGGTTTGTTTTTGTTTTTTTTTCTGTTTTTTGTGCAGAGAGCAGAGCAGCTGAAACCCCTTTCCCCCCATGCTGTGAGAAAGTGGGAGAGGTCAGGCTGCAGATCTGACACATAATGGCTGGATGGGCAAAGCAATGAAGGCTCTGGGCAGTCACTCTCTGAGCAATGTTGGCTGATGTGGCAACACATAAGATTCTCTCTTACCTTCCCTGGTATTTATTTTTTTTTTCTAATGGCCTCCTGTAGCCCAGTACCATTCTGCTCCACGTTCTTTCCCTGCATCCCAGCCTAGGTTTTCCAGTTTTATAGTTCCTTTCTGTCAGGGTGAGGGAAGTGCTGGTGGGAACCTCCTCAGACAGGTCCTACAAGAGCCCAGACACACTAGTGAGGAAAGAGTTAAAATGTGGAGGGGCACAGCCAGTGCAGGTAGCTCTGCTTTGTGTAACTGGGGCTGTGGACACTCACAATAAAAGAATGCTTCGTGGATCCAGAATTGGATCATGGGTTCATGGTCTGGCTGAGTGAGTGTGGGATGTGTGGGAACCACATGAGAACCTGTCCCTGTTGGGTCACTGGGGCTGCCCCAAATGGGCTTTGGTTCCAGCTCAGCAGTGTGACTGCCACAGTGGCTCCTGCATGGTTGGACAGGGAAGTTTCCCTAACAAAAACCCAAGAATTTTGCACCCAGCGCTGAAACTTCAAGCTAACATTCTTGGAGTTATTTTTGTACTCTTAACAGACCTGCACTGCCAAAGGAACTCAGCACAATGTTGACAAGTCTATCCAGAACATCTGCTGTGAACTGTCCTTTGGTTCTGCCAAAGCAGAGTTTGTCAGAAGGGCCCTTGGACAGGAGTTTATGGTTGTGTTTCCCCATTCTTATGGCAATTCCCCCTCAGCTGGATGTGGGGCGTGCAGAATCCATTTATCCTGTTCCAGCCCCTTCATCTGGCACTCAGCACCTACAGGAGGGCAGGAATCTGAAAACAGGCTTTGTTATGACACAGATCTCCAGATCTTGTAGCAGATGTTGCTGGTGAGAAGCAATTTTGTTCCAGCCAAACCTTCTTCAGCTCAGCTGAGAAGATGCATCGAGAATCTCAGAAGGCTACAGGCTTTGGCAAGGAAACCCAGCATTTACCAATGCCAGCTACTCTCTATATTTCTTTTTGAAGGCTATGTAGAGCAAATGATCTCTTCTCTGTCTCTGTGAAACAGCTGTAAATTTCTCTTCCTTTAACCCCCCCCCACACCCATTACACAGCCCTGACAACAGCCAACAGTTATCAGATGCAAAATGAACTATGTGCCTGGGATAAAGAGTTGTGTATCTGCCTCTCCTTGATCGATCCACGGGAAGTTTTCTATGCCAGTGCTTTAATTTAAAATATTCGGAGGAAGAAGAAATCCCTGGCAATTTCCATAACAGCCTTCTAAGGAGTCTTGTCACCTTTTAAAAAGGCTTCTGCTTCCCCTTTTCCCTCTCTGCCTCCCCAGCTCCACACGCTGTTTGTTTTTAACCTTACCCTCTGTATACAGAATGCTGCTTTAGCCTGTGCTGCAGGCCTCTGTGCTTTGCTTTCTGAAAACCAAGAAGTTTTCAGCTTATTTCTAATCAGTGCTGGTGATAATCCCTTTCCAGTAATTCCCTGGCACTGAAAACCTTTCCTGATTTTGAGGAAGTTCTGCCACACATTTGAACCTGGCACTGCAGGATTTCTGCCCAAGGTGTCTGTTCCCTTGGAGCTGAGAAGATGTCCCATTCTGATTATTAAAATAGAGACAACTGAGAGCTTGGGAGTGATTTGCTACAACAGAAAATGGCTTTAGGGCGGAGTGAATTTACCCAGACTCTCTAAAAATTAAGTCAGTCCTGCTTGCTTTCTTTTTCTGACCATGATGATTCTACCTCCAAAGGGAGGGGAGAAGTCATATTTCCTTAAAGGATCAATTAACAAGTGAATAATGCCTTGGTTTTTCATCTGAATAATTTTGCATACTTTGATTGATTTTATTCTCCTGGATAATCTGGCCCATTTATGGTGTTTGTAGTTCAAGGTGCTGCAGGAAAGTCAAGCTGGAGTTCAGCAAACCTGATGAGGTTTCTCTAAGGGCTCCAGAGTCCTGCTGGCTTTTGGAATCAGAGGGGAATTGTGCCAGTGTTGAGCCATTAATAAATCCACTCCCAGCCTGCCTGATGCACAAAAAGAGGGGTTGACCCTGCTTGGGATGGCTCACGTGAGGTCGTGCTCAGCCACCTAAAGTGTGACAAAGATGTCACAGAAAAAGTTCTGGGGTGGTCTCTTGTACCTAAAGGGCACTTCATGTGCATGAGCACTGGAAAACTTGTATTTAGTACCTGGGAGTATAATAATCTGATTAACTATTGAACTGCAGCCCGTATGTAAATTCACAGTGAATCTCGGAGCTACTGCTGTCACAGTCCTTGTTCTGTAAAATCACAGGGTTTGCTGTATTTCCCACAGAAAATTTGCTATTTTTCCTCTCCTCCTGCCGGGATGCTATTAAGTGCCAAACGTCTTTATTTTATGAAATTCTTGTCCCTACTTGTTTTGGGGAAAGGGGGCCTCTTTTAAGGAAGAAAAAAAAAAAAAAAAAAGAAAAAAAAAGAAAATTGATTACAATACTGTTAGTTAAGCAGCTCAGTGAAAGGTTTTTTATTTTGTTTTCACTATTAAAATATCCCTTAATCCACCTTGCTGGGTCTCTACCTCTCTTGTAAAAATCAATCAAACCCTTGTTTCGTGAGAAATGTGACAATGCATTGTTGGCACTTTACAAACCTACAGCCCTCGGCAATAGATAATGAGAGGCAGGGTTTTTTCCCTGTGCAGGACACAATGAAATTTTAGACAGATGAATGCTAAGAGAACCCTATGTACCAAAGGCAATGTTTACTGCATGTAATACATATCATTGTTTGTCTCCTGTAGTGAAAAATACTTGTGTCACGCTGTTAAAATGTACTCCTGACAGAACAGAGCTTGCTATTATAGGGTCCATTGCTTAAAAAAATGATATACTGACAGAAATACAATTTAAGAAAATTTAACACCAAGGGTAGTCGACCATATAGGCTACTATTAAGGGGCCAAAACTCAAGGCCATGGTTTTATTAAAAAAAGAGGGATAGTTTATTTGCTAGCAGTAGGTAAAGTTAAAAAAAAAAAAAACCAAAAACACAGAAGGGAGAAAAGAAAAAAATCAACTTGCATTCACTTGGTCTCCAGTGTGTAAAAAATTAATAAAAGCAACAGTTCAATAAGATTTTATTGCAGAAATGTTTAAGTGAAACAGTTTAGGAATGCTTCAGATTTTTAAACAGTTCTGCTGCGGAGCACTGTAGCAGCACAGTGCATGACAAATTGTTGCTTTTGGATGCAAGGCACACCCAGTGCTTTTCATAAAATGAATAGTGAGTCCTGGTTAATTTGGATCAGTTTGTGCATTCCTCCATATTTGTCTTTGGTTTTAGAAGCATGGTGAGATCAGCAGTTCACCGTGGGCAAATGCTGTGTTGTGGCACAGTTAAATCATCAGATGTTGGCTTTAGGTTAATAGTGGTCAACTTATGGGCAACTAATTTGGATCTAGAATTTATTTGCCCCTTCCCAGTTCTTCATTGCAAATTTCTGATTGCTAGTTTGTGATGTGTAACGGTCTATGGGGCACCAACAAACCAACAAAACCAACATTTGGTTTTTATCAGCCTTCTGCCATTATTTAACAAAATCACAACTTGGTGAAGAAGTTTTAACTTCTCAGACACTAACTGGATAACAAACAGAGTTATGTCTGCATCTGATAGGATCAGCAAAGTGTAAAATGTGAGTGCCTGAGCCCTCAGAGCTTGGAATCTCCCCAACAGGTTTGATTTTGGGTTGTGGGTGGTGATGTCGGATGCTGTAGGAAAGGCAGGGGATACCCAGCAGAGCCTCTATCCCAACCATAGAAATGTGGGGTTTGGAATGAGTGCAAACAGAGCTCTCAGATTTAACACACAGCACGCTCTGGGCAAAGCTCCTTATTTGGAGATTTTTTGGGAAATTGCCTCTTGGTTTTACGTTTGCAGTAGGAGATGGGGTTTGGGGGGGAGGGGTTGCTTTTTTAATTTTTTTTTCCCCACAGAATATCACATTATTTTTGTGTTCATCAACCCAAAATCTTCCCCAGAGATGAGAGGAATTGAAAGATTTGAGCGAAAGAGCAATAGAATATGTACATTAAGTCATTTTTTAAAAATTAACATTTATTCAGAAGCTTCTTATTTTAAATGGGAAAACGTGGAAAATTCTCTGATATCACCCAGGAACAAACTGAATTTTTCATTAATTACATTTGGCCATCAGGTACAAGAAAGTCACATTAAAAAATGAACCTAACAATGCAGGGAGGGTTATTTCCTCCATCAGTGTAATAAGAGGTTTAAAATTTTTTTTGTTGTTGTTCCTCACTTTGCCCCTTGTAACAGCCTCATTTTGGCTGCTAAAAGAACATATTACCATGCTGATGGTAAGATTAATATATTCACCTCTGTACAAAAAAATAATAAACAAACAAAAAAAAAAACCCCTAGAAACAATTATCTAATAATATAGTTATATTCCTGAAGATTGCAAATAATATAAGACTATTTGTATTAATTCACTGTAAACCCTCCTGCCATGAAAATATTGCAAGCCCATGTGTGCCTTTTAAAGCACATCTAGAATTTGTCCTTTGAAGATTTCTGAATTTCTGAACTCTGAGCCTGGACTTGGTTCTGCATCTGTATTAAGTGATGTCAGCACTCGTGTTTTTGTGGTATCAAGGTCTAAATAGTTGTTAAACCTTCAAGTTAATAGATTATTGTTGAAGAAAAATATTTATTTTAAGCAAGATTTCAACAGAGTTTGAAAGAAGTGGTGCCAAATTTAAGTTCTACTGCATGCTCTAAAGAAATATTTCTGTTGCAAACAAATTGTTTATTACAAACATAGGTCTGAAATCCGTTTTATTTTGCTATTCATACTTTTTTCTCTTTGTTTGCTTTTTACATTTTTCAGAGATTAGAGCAATAAAAGCCAACAAAGCCAATTTTGGTTTTGTAGTCACTTTTACTTGCAGGTTCTGAATTCTGCACTGTGTGGGTGTTCCAGTCTGCATTAAAATTACTCAATATTTCAATATAATTTTTAACTGTAGGGCTGCTTTTTTTTTTTTCTATTCTGTCTCACACACTGCAAATAAAATTTTTGTATTTAAAAAAAAAAAACTTTTATTTCAAATATATATACACACATTTTAGTTCCTTTATGGAGAGCTTCCTTTTATAGTAGTGATCACTGTAGGTGAAATAGTAGTTCAAGTATAAACACAAAATACCAGTGGTTTTGGATAAAACCTCAAGGAAGGAGCAATTAACCTTTCCAGCAGTCTCACATCTGGCCAGCTGTTGAACCACTGCACCATGGGGAAAGGTCACCAATGAGTGCTGAGAAATGGCCCCAAAAAATATTGAGGGGGGGGGAAAAAAGCTTGTAAATGAATCCACTGTGGAATTGGACATGCACTTGGAAGCAGCAGCTGAGAACAGGTGAACAAATTTCAGTATCTTTAATTTCCAGAGAACAAGAAGTTGCTGGGAGTGTGAAACCACAGAGTTTGGCAGAACCCCACCATGTAAAACAGCTACAGAAATCCCCAAGCTACAGAAATCCCCTTGCAATTTATGTATGATTAAAGTGTTGGTGCACTGTGAACCCCAATCAGAACAATTCCTTATTTTTCTTCACTTCCTTATGCTTTCCCTAGTTTTGCTGATTTCACCTCTGTTTGTCTGGTGCCTTGACTTCAAATTCTTGGTTTCAATTCAAATTCAATGGTGCTGTTGCTGAGCCCTGCATGGTCTCATCATGCCCCTGCAAGAGACAGAGGAAGGGATGGTTGTGTCTGAAGTGGTGCAGGAATTGCAAAAAGCTGCATGGCTGGTTCTGTCAGAAGATTTTGTCATGCCAGACAAGTCACTAGAGAAGACCCATGGTTATAATTACCAGAGCAGAACTAGTAGGAGACGATAAATCTGTTGTGCATTCACAAAAAAAATATTAAAAAATTAAAAAAAAAATTTAATTCCCCTCTTTTAGATGTGTTTTTTACATTTTCTGTTTGCTGTAATGTGGATACATTCTCCTGTGTCCCTGTGTGTGGCAGGGGGGTGGAACTAGATGATCTTTAATGTCCTTTCCAACCCAGACTTCTGTGATTCTATTATTACACACACACGCGTGTAAAGAAAACAAAACAAACAAAAACAAAAACAAAACAAAACAAAACAAAAAAAGAAAAGAAAAAAAAAAGAGGATAATGACTATTGCCCATTTGGTGCCAGTCCTGCAAATCTTCCTAATACAAGTGAACCTCCTGAGCACAATAAGAGTATTTGCTTGTTTAAAATTTCATAGGACTTTTTGCAGAAATGCCTGTGATGTAGTGATGTGATAAAGCAACACAAAGCCTCTTCCCTCACCAAGCAGGGAGTTCTTCCTGTGGATCTGTTTGACACACCAGCTAGTGCTTGTGTGGAGGTGCTGCTGCTGAGGGTGCTGTGTTTTTCCATCAGTGCTCCCCAGGAAATGCTTCCACAGAGCCCCTTTAGTGCACAAGTCCTGTACAAGGCTCGTGGTGAGGAAAGGACAGCCCCACAGAATGACTTGTGTCTTTTTTTTTGGCTCTCCCAGCGAGGAATTGAAAGTTGTCACCATTACCCCATCTGTTCTGGAAGCTGGCTTTCCTCCTCTTCCTAAGCCTGCCTAAAAGAATTCATTCTGGGGTAGATGTTGGGCACAAGGAGTGAGTTTTGACTGATTTTAGCTGCTCTCACTGGAACTGAATGCTGTTGCACATGCTGGGGGAGCATGGAAATAAATCACCCTAGGAATAAAAACTCTTTGGGATTTTTCCCTGCTTTTCAGCTGCTAGATCAGCTTCTATTAAAGCAATAAGTTCAATTGTCATAGATTTGATCTGTGATTCTCCTTCCTCCTTTTCTTTTTCATGGTAGATGGTGGATTTGACAGAAAGCTCAGAAACGTTGCAGTTCCTATTCTTTTAATTAATTGATTAAATGTAAGATCACGACATTTTTAACTGAATTCTTCCTGAATACAGAATTTCGTTGTATGTTTTTTTCTAATTGAGAAGATCTGATAGTGGTGCCTATAGTTTTCCATGTGTGGGCTCAGTTATTGGTAGAAAAAAAACCATCATTCCAAGGATAGTGTGCAATATTTAATTTCAGCCAGTGCCTGTTCCAGGAAGCATTTTAGTTGAGCTGTTTACAAATATTCAGTGATTATAAACCAGCCATTTACACCGCTGAAACAAACACAGGTGCAAATGCAAATTTCTGTCTTGTACTTTCTGAAGTATTCAGTGATTCTGGAATTTCTGGTCTGCTCAGAGGTGCTGTGATTATGTAAAAAAAAAACAAAACGCTATTTGAGGGCACACAAAACCTTTTGTTGGAAAAGAGTATGGAATCAAAATAAGCTGAAAAGAAGCATTTGTTTTGGAAATAAATAGAAAATGTGGAAGACTATGGAATTACAGAGCAATGATCCAGGGGAAATAGCTCTAACTGCAATATGCTGCACATTATTACTCTAGACTATGGGGTTTTTTCTTTCCACATTTTATAATCTATGAATTGAGATATCTTGGATAATTAAAATACCCTTTAATTAGTTTTTAAGAGTAGGGGAATTTAATAGGCCTGTGGGAACACTCTAAATAAAAATAAAAATGCTAAGCAAAGCCTAGTTAACAAGCAGGCTTTTTCATTAGGATAAAGCACTTCTCCCTGGTATCAGACATTTGTTCCATTTGCACATAAGTTTGGGTTTTTTTTTCCAGACAGACTCTTACAGTGTGGTAACACATGGTCCAATCCAGGAAATTGGTGTGGATATGATTCATCCCTCTGAAGTCTGCAATCTTTTCTTTATAGAACTAAAGAATATTCAACACTATGAAAACTTGCCATTCTAGAAATATTGACATTCAATATTGGCAAAATGCTCCTAATAGGAATATACTGTATCAGTACAATAAAACCATCTAGTGTGAGTGGAAAACCCATAATGGTACAAACACAGTTTGTAAAGTGTTACTCTTTTTTTAGACTAGCAGGGTTTTGGTCAGCTCAGTCAGAAATAGCCCCTCTTACCCCCATGAGTTTGCTAGCAGGTACATAAGTGAATATGGCAGAATTTGTGGCCATTATCTGTATGAATAATACATCAATAATTTCAGGACAATTTAATACTTGCAAATGAATAGTGGGGAAATCCCTTAATAGAACTTTTGGGAAGAGTTAGAGGAAAAAGCAGCGTTTTGCTTGTATGGGGCAGCAGGTGACAGAATCCCTGCTGAGCAGTGGCTGCATTAGGCTGTGCTTTGGGGGGGACAAGCTGGGTCTAGCAGGGCAGACCAGGCTTATGTGAGCTACTGCCACGGTGTTGGTTTGCAAGGCTCACCCTCTGTCCTTCCATGCAGAGCTGGCCTTGAGTGTGCTTCATATCTGATGTGTAACTGATGGTTCTGAAACATCTCCCTGCCCTCTGATTAATACTAACCCAGCTTCAATTAAAATGTAGCATGAAGGGCTTTGGCCTTATTATTTTCCCCTTTACGTGCATGTCTGTAAAAAGGACCATTTTCTTTTCTTTTTTTTTTTTCTTTTTTTAGATTAAAATCATCTCAAGTTGCCCTCTCATGCTAAAATGAACCACATCAAAATGAAGAGCTCAAGGCTAGATTTCCAAAGAATTTGGACGTGAGAAACCTCTGAGAATTTTCTCTGTCGGTTTCTCGCAATCGCGAGTTACAGCCCAAAACTCCTAATGTCAATTTACAGGGCAATTTTTTATTCAAGAAATTAGGAATAACTGTGCAGTGCAGGGCTGAGAACTGCTGCAGCTCGAGCCTTTTCTAGATGCTTGTGTACTGCCTGAGGTACAAGTACTGTGGGTCCAGTAGAGCAGCCAATTACAACAGTAAATTGTGGACAGGAATATCCCTTATAACCATTCTCACTACGTTAATAAATAAGAGTTTGGCAGGCTCCTTTTTAAAGGGGCCTGTCCTAATCCCCTCCCTTACAGCTCTTACAACCAGTACATGGTTATAGAAAGGGAGATTCCTCCATTGCTTCATCTACCATGATTCATCATCCTTAATACTGACTTTAAACTCACCTCTTAAGCTACCAAGAATCACAGAGCCATAGAATCATCGAATAATTTGGGCTGGAACACACCTTAAAGACTACATAGCTCCAAATCCCCTAAAAAAACTTCCCACCTGACTTGACAGGTGATAGGAAAGGCAGAGTAAACCATGTATCCACAGAACATGTCCCAAATTTGCTATGGTGGCCATGCCAAATACATCTTTAAATCCTCAGAAATGTTATCAGACTGGAAATCTAAAATTTAGAAGAAGTTTTATTCCTGAAATGTAACAGGGGCTAGAAGGANCAGAAATGTTATCAGACTGGAAATATTGGAAGCCCCCTTTTTCTAAAATTTAGAATAAGTTTTATTCCTGCAATGTAACAGGGGCTAGAAGGCAAATGCCCTTCAGTGGAAGATGAAGCTTGAAACCTGAGTGGAAAGGTGAATTGGATTAGGGTCTACACAAAAGTATAATTTGTTAAGAGAGAGTGACTAAATATGCACAGGGATGGACCTGGCAGAAACAAAAAAAAAAATCCTGAATAGTAGAGAAAGGTAACAATAAAAGAAATAGCAATAAAAAGGAGGGAAGATTAACAGAATGAGGCAGAAGTAGACAAAGGCAAAGGACTGCACAGTTGTAGGGAGGAATAAATAAAATATCTTCAATCCAAGTTAGCATTTTATCTAATGGCCTGTATTTTGCTGGCAGAAACAAGATGGAAAAGACTGAATCAGGCACCTCTGTGATTTTCACTACTTCCTATTTCTCTAGTGGGTGTATTTTGGAACTTGAGGTTTATGGTGCTGGAGCAGGGGTACTGAAAATATTCTCTTCTGCTTAACTCTGCTTCAGTCAGGTCACCAGAAATGGCTTGGAGCAGTAGTAGCTGCTTTTTTGGTTTGACAGCATCTAAAATATTCTCTACACTGACACAAAGGCCTCCAAAAGGTGCAGGAAAAATGAGAATGCTCCTTCAGTGCTGCTGGACTTGTCTCCCTTTAATGTTATGTGTGAGTGGCACGCGTGGGGATGTGTGTCTGTGGAATATTCTTCAGATGCTTTAAGGAACAACTGGTACAGGTGCCAGGACAGATCTGACTGGGCTTTGCTGCACCTGTGGCAGGGTAGATTTCCTCAGGGAAGGGGAGATACACTCACAAACTCAGAGTGACCTCAGATTTGGAGGAGGAGCATGAAAATGTCCAGAGCCATCCATGTCTCTCCTCCTACGGATGCTTTCTCCCATGTTGCTCACTTGCATATTTTTGAGCAGCACTTTCATTTTTCAGAACAACCTTCCCCTACTGCTTCCATGACAGAGGCATTGCCTTCCAGGAACACACATGGAGATGCACAGATGTAAAGATGCACAGTGCAACAAGGAGGGCCAAGGGCACATTGAGTACTGTGAGCAGTTCAATCTGCCCCCCAAGCTGTGGCAGTAACACACCTCCTTGGCTTCAGCAGCCCTGGGATACCACAGGGAGAGTCCGGAGCACGTTTA
Source organism: Rhabdornis inornatus (assembly GCA_013397075.1). Lineage (NCBI taxonomy): Eukaryota > Metazoa > Chordata > Aves > Passeriformes > Rhabdornithidae > Rhabdornis > Rhabdornis inornatus. The sequence continues at coordinate 1,133,412 of VWZS01008706.1, read as the reverse complement.
CCTGCACCCACACCTGAGTGGCAGGGGATTGCTTCATTCACACTTTGTGCTCTCTTATCTCTCCCCATCGCTGCAGCCTGTCTGTGCTCGCAGCACCGCCTGCTGCAACAGGCAGCGAGGGATAAGCTGTGATAACAGCTCATCTTCAGGGAGTAACAGCAGTGGAAACCAAAAAAAATCCCCGTTTCCCCTTCTCCAGAGTGGTGCCCAGGAATGCTGGCTTGGCCACAGTGCTTTAATCTGTCCTATCTGTGTCTGGCAACAGGAACAGAGGAACTGGTTTGAGGGAGGGTGGTGAACAGAGTGAGACAACTTTTGCTGAGTTAGTCAGGATTTCCTGGGGTTAGGGGTGTTGCAGGTGGAGGAAGATTTCATCCTGATCTCTGCAGTTATCTGTTGTCATGTCTGAGATGTAATTTGGTGACCCCCATTTAAAAATAAGAAAGGCAGTGTGTAGTACAATGTACACAGTATATGTGATCTACAGCTGGATGCTGTTTCTCATGTAATGACTGTTGCTGATGCTTTTGAGATTTTTCCTCTACTGTTCCCTCTTCATATTTCTATCCAAAAAATCCATATTAAAGCCACAGACAGATATTTCTCACAGAAGGTTCTCAAAGTTTTGGGGGGTAGTAGTAGACATGCTGGGTCTGATGTGGGTTTGATTTGTCTGGGTTTTTTTTATTCGCAAAAAAAAACAAAAGCTAGCTCAAATTTCCCAAGAAATTTCAAAGTAAATATGGAAATACTCTCCATATTATGCCTTGCAGTCTCTCTCCAATATTTTTTCCTCTAAATCATGTTATCTTTCTATGCCCTGATTTTGTGCAGTCCTTCTTTAGATCTGAATAAGTAGTATATGAAGAGAAATAAAGTCTGGATTTGATAGTCCTATAGAGCCTGCTTTCATGTCATCATATCACAATGTGTGCTGTTTAGGAAAAATTTACTCGAGCCTTTATAATATCCCCCTAAACGTTTGCCTGTGAGTGTCTCTGTGAATTTCAGAGGCTGACAACTCCCATCCTGCTATATTTCCTCCTCAGCTTAAATTTTACCTCAGTGCAGCTCAGGGGGCCCCTGCTCTACATAAATAACAGATAAATTGACAAGACAACCTTGACCACATTGTGGCCGCATCTCCTGACAGTACAGAAAAATAAGAACTTCTCTCTTTTAAAGTAGATGCATGCTGAGGACCGTGGGGCAGGAACTGTTGAGTTTTAATCCTAGATGGGATTAAATCCCAGACTGTCTCTGTCACCTTGATCAAACTGCTGATGAAGGAGATTTTCAGGAGTGTAGAAGAGAGTCAGGCATCCCTCCATGATTGAAAAGCCTGAGAGTTCACCATTTTACAGCCCTTTGTGCTCTGAATCCCCCCTTCAGTCTCTGCTCCTCTCCAAGGAAGGCTTGTCCCTTTCCAGTCCTGCAGGGCAGCTGGGAGCACCCAGGAGTTCATAGCTGGAGTCCAAAGCATCACTAAAACTCCTCTTTTTGGGTGTCTTTGAACAAAGGCAGCAGCCCCCCAACACCCTCCTTTCCAGGGCACTCTTGCACATGGCCATTCAGCACAGGACAAAGGGTGAATTCCTCAGACTGCTCCCCCTGAGCTGAGACAGATCTTTTGAGGGGAGGGAGATGAAGGTGGGCTGTGAGATGGGAGCCACCAACTCCTACCTCTGGCAAGGCGTGCCTCCACTGCCCGGGCATGTTTGTTCCCTCCAGGAGAGCTGGGGAGCAGCAAATCCCCGGCAGGGGCTTGGGCTCCTATCCTATAACACATCCCTTTCCTAGGGCTCCCACCCCATAACTCATCCCTTTCCTAGGGCTCCCACCCCATAACTCATCCCTTTCCTAGGGCTCCCACCCCATAACTCATCTCATTCCTAGGGCTGCCATCCCATAACACATCCCTTTCCTAGGGCTCCTATCCTATAACACATCCCTTTCCTAGGGCTAACACATCCTTTTCCTAGGGCTCCTATCCTATAACACATCCCTTTCCTAGGGCTCCCACCCCATAACTCATCCCTTTCCTAGGGCTCCCACCCCATAGCATATCCCTTTCCTAGGGCTCCCACCCTGAGACACATCTCTTTCCTGGGTCTTCCACCCCATGACACATCCCTTTCCTCGGGTTCCCACCCCATAACATATTCTGTTCCTAGGGTTCCCACCCCATGACATATCCCTTTCATCTGGCTCCCACCCCATAACTCATCCCTTTCCTAGGGCTCCCACCCCATAGCATATCCCTTTCCTAGGGCTCCCACCCCATAACTCATCTCATTCCTAGGGCCACCATCCCATAACTCATCTCATTCCTAGGGCTCCCACCCCATAACTCATCCCTTTCCTGTGTCTTCCACCCCATAACTCATCCCTTTCCTGTGTCTTCCACCCCATAACTCATCCCTTTCCTGTGTCTTCCACCCCATAACTCATCCCTTTCCTGTGTCTTCCACCCCATAACTCATCCCTTTCCTGTGTCTTCCACCCCATAACTCATCCCTTTCCTGTGTCTTCCACCCCATAACTCATCCCTTTCCTGTGTCTTCCACCCCATAACTCATCCCTTTCCTGTGTCTTCCACCCCATAACTCATCCCTTTCCTGTGTCTTCCACCCCATAACTCATCCCTTTCCTGTGTCTTCCACCCCATAACTCATCCCTTTCCTGGGGTTCCCACCCCATAACACATTCTGTTCCTAGGGCTCCCACCCCGTAACACACGCCTTTCCTAGGGCTCCCACCCTGTAACACATCCCTTTCCTGGGGCTCCCACCCCATAACTCATCCCTTTCCTGTGTCTTCCACCCCATAACTCATCCCATTCCTAACCCAACCTGCTGGGGATAGAGCAGGGTCCCTCCAGGTGTGCAGAGCCCTGCTGCAGCTGGCGTGGAGCAGCCTGCAGGTGCTGATTTGGCCATGTCAATCTGCCCATGCTGGATTTGGACACTGAATGTGCTACACAGGGGTCCCTCTCCCCCCGAGCACCCCTCAATTAGCGAGCTGCCTCCTGGAACAGCCTCGTTCCATGTCCCTCTGGGCTGCTTCAGGGGTCATGAGGGTGACAAAACTCCAGCTCCAGCCAAGGCCATGGGAGCCAGGAGATTTCCTAAAGACATATAACCCTTTTTCAAGTTGTTTGCTTTCATGGGATTGATTCGTGGCACATTAAGAAGCTTAAGGCTCCAGTATCTTCTTTAAACTGCCCACCTTATCACCTTCACAGCTGACAGTTTGCTGGCAGCCAGGGTGTGAGCTGAGATAACTAGTAGGTTAGTACACACACACATAAAATATACTAATATTATATACACTGCCTAAAAAGGGGACTGGGGGCAGCTTCTTGTCTGGTTTTGGTTAAAGAGCAGCCTCTGTGAGCAGTGATATTTTAACAGCAGATCTGGAGGGGTGAACAGGGGGTGCCAATACCCAGCTGCACTCAGCCCAACATAATAAATAGGCAAATTTATGTCCCCATCTCCCAAATTTCTTTCCTTTCTTTATTAGGGAGCAAACTATTGTTACATTAAATATTCAAACTACACAAAATCTCAAGGGCTTTCCTTTCCCACAAAGTGTTACCAGTATTCATGCATATGAAGAACAGTAACCCATATACAAACGGCACCTTTTTTAATGAGCAATATATGTCAACATGACACCTTCTTATGAAATGCAGCTTTTTAGGTTCTGCCTTTGTGGATGTAATAATTGAGATGTTTCTAATATATGCAGTTACATTACCTGCTCATTGTTTGCAATTTTGTCCCTCTCCCAAGTTTGTACTGTTTATAATGCTTCAAGCATTTGCCTCAATTCATGCTCAGTTTTATTTAATTAGAAATATAATTTTCTGCTACATTAATTATAAATTTGAGTGAGACAGCACAGAATTTCCTCAAGCATTCTTTTCAGAAGAGGAACAGAAATCACAGACAGTGAGGAAGAAGCTATAAAACCAGATGCAGGTGTAAAATATCGATACCTTGAAACCTAAAATATGTAATAAATACATAAGGAAAAAATCATTATTTGTAATTATTTAATTAATGTATCTTCTTATTGCAGTGCAATATGTACCGAAACAACTGGGTTAATGTCAGAAAAATGTCATGGTTATTCCTCTTAGAATCTGACATATTTCGAAATCCTACATGTAGAACCAGCCCTAAAGATGCTGAAATCTGAGTTTTGAAAATTATATATTTTTTAATGTTTATATTTTGCTTGAAATATTTTTTCCCCGAAGCTGTATTTTTTTTTTTTTGTGAATGTGTCGATGATATACAGATAGCAGCAATGCATATGCATGCAGAATGCAATGTATATAGTGTATGTGCTTCTTCAAAGTACCCCCATGCTTTGATTTGTAACTGTTTAAGGTTTTACTTAAAATTCTGAACACTGCACAGAGCGTAGCCATTTCAATGGAATACTTCAAATAGTAAGTCCTAAAGGTGACACAACAAAGGAAATACCTTAGATACTGCAGCTTTTATTTATAAAGGAAATGCTCACACAGTCCAATGAAGGAAAACTTTACCTGTTTCCATTTCTATAGGAAGAGCAGTTCCATTAAACCAGCGCTTTGTTGCAGGAATTTGCAAGTGCATCATATGATTTGTATGAGCAGAATGAAATATTTGCATGCCATCTAATGGAGTGACGCATATCCTTTATTCCTCATTTCTAAGCACTTTCCTTATTGCAAACATTTAAAAAAAAATTAAAAAATCCTCTCGCTCACCATGCAGCACTCATCTTACAGTGGTTTTTTTTCAGAAAAATTAAAAACCAAAGACAGGACAAGGAATTATTGTGTTGTGTAGTGAGGAAAACGTGGCTCTTTTCCTTATTATTCTCTGCTGTGAAACTGTTTTTGCTGTTTTTATTTTGCACACACACTTACACACACGTACATCTGGTTGAGCTCTGCAGGCAATTTCCCTGAAAGCAGGTGTCTGGTAGTCTGAGTGCCATATATCTGAATGTCATTCTTGGGCAAATGCTTATGTCAGTTAGTAGCTGCTGTAAATACATTTCTATTTTTCATAGTACCTATCATTCAGGACTCTTAAGGGACTTTTGCACACCAGGCTTCCAGTTCTTTAATGCAAGGTAAAGATGGGGAAATTGAGGTGCAAAGCGGGGATATTTGTACAAGGCTGCTTGGAAAGGCACTGCAGGGATCAGCAAAGACCTCTGGAGGTAAAAAAATAAAAATGACTGTACCTTGGCATTCCTAGTAGCCCCTTTGGTAACTGCTGGGCACTGCACACCTGCTCATCTCGACAGAACCAGGCTGGCACAAGGGGCCAGAGCTCTGCAAAGGGACAGTGACACTGCTCAGGAAATATTTTGGGGCTCACCATGCCGTGGATCATCTGCTCTCTTTTCTCTGTGTGCTCTTTTACAGCTCATGCCATAGCTCCCATTCTCTGCCAGGTCCCTCTTATGAGCAGTGAGGTTTCTGGGCTGGGGATCACCACCTCGGAAAGTGCAATTCTCCTGGCACATTTGTTGTATTCCTGGATACATATCTCTTAGCAAAACAAGACATGGAAACACGATGTGAACCTTGTGGCTGTACTTCCTACCTAAGCACGTCTTTGCCTACAGCATCGTGGCATGAAAGAGCCTGCTAATGATTCTTAAATGTTCATTACTGTAGATCTTCTCCCAGAATATACTTCTCACCTTGAATGACCCATGTGTTGAATTTTAACTAAGGGAACCCATGATAGTAAGTCTGTCATGATGCTGGCTTTTTTTTTTTTTCCTCTCCAACTCTTAAAAGCTTTTTATTATAGGACTGCTTAAGGCATTCTTCAATTAGCATGTGCTGTATTGTGGCTGGAACAGCTGTTTACCATTTAATAAAGCATGGCATAATTTATTTTCAGAGTCTAGCAACCGTCTTTGCTATTACACCAGGGGAGGAACACAGTAACTGCATTGTTCAGTGCTGATCAAAGAACTATAGACTTTATTACATGACCTCACAGAACTATTAACTTACCCCCCACTTATATTTCAATATGTATTTACCTGACAGTCTGTGCATTGATTTCTTACCCAGAGATTCTACATCCTCAGTCACCTCTGGGGCAGAATGAAAAATGTCTGTGTTTTATGTCCCTCACATTAGGCAGCTAATTATATGTTTGTACCTTAATTTCCTTCCCTTCCCCCATCTCCAGGGGCAAACTCCATATGCACCACTTAGACCTTTTCTCCTTAGTCAGTGGAGAAACAATAGAGGTGTTGGGAAATTATAGAAGCTTGGCTGCTGCTCATCAGGGGTTTTCTGTTCATTTAGGTTATTTTCTTCCTAGATCCCTTCTTCCCTTTGTGGGTGGATGAGTTTGAAGTGTACCTTAGCAGCACCTCTGTGGGTTTCTGCTGCCTCTGCAGCAATGTGGAAGTTGTAAGTGACAAACTCATCCCACCCCTGTTGCAGGGGACACTGGTTCCCTCCTGGGAGGGGCTGCAAGTCACCTGCACCGTGGGACATCAGGAGTGGACTGTGGCTGCTGCAGGGAGCAGCACTCACCTGGCTTGTGAGAGCATGAGCCTGGTGAAAGTCATCCTCCCTGAGGGTCCCATCCCATCCCATCCCTGTCAATCCTGCCAAAGTTTCCAGTGAGCCATCTTTGAGAGCAGTCCTTCAGCTGAGAAGAAAGGAGGGCAGGACAGAGCCCAGCAATGCTTTGTCACAATGGAAAGGCACAGGTCCAGCCCTGAGTGACACCCACATGGTGCAGGACATGGCACAAAGCTGCAAACAAGCTTCCAGCTCTGGGAATAGTGCAGAGACACCAAAGTGTCACCTGAGCTGGGCCATGAGCCTCCCAGCACAGCCCTGCAGGGTCACAGCACTTTGTCTGAGCCAGTTACACCAGGCTGGGAACCAGCTTGGGATATTGCAGTCTAACTCTTATGTGAGTTGGAGCATTAAATTTGGCTTTAAGTTGCCTGAGTTTGACAATGAAAATACGTCAGCTGAGTATCTGCAAATTTTTAGACTCAGCCTGTGCGTGTAGATGGATTTATATGCATGATTTAAAGTAAAGCATGTGTAGAAAGATGAAGTTTATATGGTTGCTTTGTAGAAATGGATGTAATATTGATGTTGACTTTACTGGTAGAAGTTTAAGAATGTCACGATGCATGAGTGGTGGTGCAAAGCAGAGCCCTGAGTGCATTGGGAGGTCATTTTTAACTTGAATTTATTTCCACAATATCAGGCATAGATCATTGTGCACCGTGCACAATCATCCCTGCTTTTCATTTGAGTCAATCAGAGTGGTTAAAGAAAATTTAAAATGAAACAAATTTGTGACTTGATTAAAAGCAGACAGTAAATTTGGCCAGAATACTCCTTAAAATTGCATTTTAGCTTTAAACTGAGAGTTTGATGATCTGACTGCATGACTGAAGGGACAGGGTAGCAGACTGTGACATAAACGATGTAGCTATGTTTGCTCCTAAGATGAACAAGGTTTTTTTAAAGTTGTGTGATTTAGGCTTTGGAGTTAACACTCCATTGACTGAACAACAGAATTCCCACCTCCCAGAGCTTTTTCAAACCAGAGCTTTAGAAAAGTGGTATTACATCAATAATGTCTGGTCATGCTTCAAAATTTTCCAGGCAAAATTAAGGCTGGTAATACTTACTTGAAATGAAAGCTTAGATTGTTTCACAGGACACAAATAATCTAATTAGGGAAGGAGATAGAAATAAATCTATATTTTGTTTTGAATGTCTGGTTTGGAGGTGTTTGAAAATAGAACTCATCCACATCAACTTTGCATAAAGAATTTTTCAGGCAGTCTGCAGAGGGAAAAAAAAAAAGGCTTGGTTTCATGAACATGAGCAGATGCAGGACAGAGTTCAGCAAATAGTTTGGTGTAAGCAGATGGAACAAACTGGAAATTTACATTAAATCACAACCCACGGTGATGAAAGCAGTACATACACCCCAGGTACAGGAAGGGAAAAAAAACCCCTCTGCATCTCCTGTTGGACTTCAGTTTGCACACCACGACTTTCTTCTGCAATAGTTGTACGGATTAGAAAGGAGTGAGGAGCAGCAGCTTCACCTGAGAGAGATTTGCACCCCCTGCCTCCAGTGTGCAGGTCACACGAGTGCTGAGCATCACTTTGTGGAGCCAGATGGGATTTGCACATGCAGGTGAGCTAGAGGTGAAAGCTAAACACAGCCATACAGCAGTGTGTGCCTGTGCTCTGAGCCTGCAGCCATGCCCTGCTGGCACAATTTGGTCTGCCTGAAATGCAGCCACCAACCCAAATTTTAGAGAAGCACCTCAGCTCACCCTCAGCAGAGTCAGAGTGGTTAAAGAAAATTTCAAGTGAAACAAATCTGTGACATGTTTTCAGGTGGCACACGCTGGGCATCCTCACAAAACAGGGTTGGGAGTATAGGAATACTTCCAACATTAAATTAATCCTTTAAACTAAATTAAGCCCCTGAGTTTGCTTGCAAAAGAAAATGAAGGGGACTGAGGTGAAAGGGTATCTCAGCTCCAATTTGGCAAAACTAACCCTATTTTCACAGCATTGCCAGACAAGGCAAGCACTGAATCAGCCTTTGATTTCAGCAGACATTTAAGCATGCTTCAGCAATTGTGTGTGAATGCCTTCCTTAACACATTTAAACCAACTGGGCTGTTCTGTTTGACTTTTCTCATTCTTTTCTGCAGCATCTGAAATTTGGGACAAGGTTTTAACCTAATCAGAATAGGCATCTAAACCAGGTTATCTAACTGCTCCTATGTTATGACACTTGGAATTTTACATTTCCTGAAATAATTCAGTGCCCAGACAGCCGAGCTCTCGTGGAAATTTCTCCACCTCACCACTTGAACTGGGAAGTGTTGGAAATCTAGCTTGGAGGCCAAGGGCTTTTATTTGTTGAGCATCCCTGTTCTGCAACTTAGCAGTGATTCCTTCCTTCAACAGCCCAGTTTTGTCAATAAAAGATTTTGAAAGAAAGGGGCTTAGAGAAACACATACGAGCAGCGCTGAGGATAGAGGACACAGTCCAGGACTGTTTTTTGTTTCTAAAGTGGTCATTTTCTCCTGTGGTCAGCTTGTTCCCCACCTCTTTTCTTTCTTTCTGTGCAGTCTCTGATTATTGAACCAGAGTTAATTCAAGCAGAGCCACCAAAAATCTTTTTCTGGATACCAGTGGGTGCAGCCAGGACGAGCAGGGTCAGTGGGAACCCTCTGCTCTTGTTTCTTGTGTGGTTTAACTTCAGTAGGCAAAGTGGGGCAGCTTCTCCTCTCCCCTTGGCTGGAAACACATTTAATTTTCAATGAGCATTTAGAAAACTGTTCCAAGGAAGGGAGGATGGGTGGGAGTGAAGTAAGTTTTGCGGGCGTTCATGAAAATGCATGTGGGACAAATTTACCTGCTTCCTTTTCTTTACAGTTTGACAG
>VWZS01008706.1:1096431-1118931 GCA_013397075.1 Rhabdornis inornatus | reverse complement strand
AACAAGATGTTTCTTTTATCAAGAAAGGTGGAGACAAAAATTAACCTGCAGGAAAAAAAAATACAACATCACAATGGGTTCTATATTAGTCTGTCATGAAGCTCTCTTCAGCAAGGCTGCGTCTTTGTGCTGCAAATTGGGCAGAGTTGAACCACCAAAGGCCAGCCTTTCCAAAAGGAGGAGGTGTGCTGGGAAGTCAGTCAAAGACCAGACTGTGGGGGGAAAAAAATAACACATTAAAAAAAAAAAAGAAAGTGAATCAAGAATGTATTTCTTTCTGTATCTCCAGGTTATTTGGCGTTACAGGGAACTGTGCTGCCTGCAGTAAGCTCATACCTGCTTTTGAGATGGTGATGAGAGCAAAGGACAATGTTTATCACCTGGACTGTTTTGCATGTCAGCTTTGTAATCAGAGGTAAGAGAATCTCTTGGGTCTGATCCATAGGCTAAGTGCTAGCTCGGCACAGGTGTGGGTGTGCATCCCAAAGAGGAAACACTTTCCAGTAGCAGAACCCCAAGACTGAGAGTAGAACCTGGATGCTGTTCCTGCGACTGATACAGAACATCTTCCATGACCTTGGCCAGAAAACTTTTTGTGCCTCAAATCCCACATCAATAAAAAAGAATAATGTTACTTCCTCTCCTTCAAAAGGCTGTCTGTCAGGTTTAATTAATTAATATTTATAAAGGTCTTTGAGATCCTTTTCTGCAGAAGAGCATAGCAGTACCATTTGTCATTATTGCATTAATTTCGCTTTAATTCTTCATTTTTATCATATGTATTTCTTTTAAAGTACACATTGTTTCTTCCTGTTGCCAGAACTGTAATCATTTAAATTTAAAAGATGTTGTTCCCACCATTTCCTCTGCAGCAGCACTGGACCTCTATTTTTATTTCCATATCCAAACCGTAGGTTATAAAAATCCCAAGGATCCAAACCTGACACCCTGTTCTGAAGCATCACCCATATGGCTCATTGGAGAAGGAATGTCAGAAATGGTAAAATTGTAACAACTGTTTTTTTCAGAGGTGAACTGAGCCAAGTTTATACCAGCTATGCTCCGAGGGGTGGCTAAATCCCGTCAGAGATTTCACCAGCAGCTCCATTTCTGACTCCACCAGAGCTGAGAGCAGCTTTGCCAGTGGCTTCTACGGGGTCTAGAAAGTGAGAGAGCCAATTATGTCCACTCCTTAATGTCCCTATTATTTTCAGTTATTTCTCAGTTATTACATGATCCTATTTAGCGTTTTATAGCGCTCGTATTTTTTTTCATTTCTTCAGTTGGGAAGAAACGCGAGATATACATTTTTAGGGAAGCAATGAAAATTTAGGAAGATAATAGTCTAATGTGACAAAGCTAGACACAGCTCTAAATAAGCTTTCCTAACTCACCTTGTCCTACAGTGTATTATGTTTTAACACTGTAGTCATTTAAAAATCAAACATCCCTAAAGAACCATAAAATGTACAGCTGCTAATAAGTGTAGCACACTACAATTACGCTCTTTAAAAAAAGCCAAATTGACCTTTTTCATCATGTTGCATGGGAAATTAAAATACCAGGCAAGTAATAACCACTGCTTAAACTATATAATAATGCAAAGTAATTATAGGTTCTAATGCTATTTAAAGTCCTATATCAATTTTGTCTTGCCACAGAACCGAGGAGCCGTGTTCCAAGCAAGGCAGGCAGAGGCTCCCACAGTTCCCATTTAAGAGACACTCACAGAGTGTCCTAGGTTTCTTTTCCTAAACCCTTCACATCCTGTTTTTTTTCCAAACCATGGTTCTGGTATCATTATTAAAGCACCTAATATATTTCTGTTGTTCGCTTCATTTATTACATGCCATAATGGAGCTGCATATCTTTAGTGTTGGTTATGCACAATTAGCACTTAGTTATTGTCTTGTCACTTCAGCCCATACAAGACAAACTTCTTTAATGCAAGAAGTCAGCTAATCTTCATCAGTCAAGCAAAGCAGGCAATGTTTGTTAGCCAGAGTGCAACAGATTTTCATCATAGTTAGCACTCTTGGATCTGAGGAAGTGAACTTTCTTTTTCTCCCCTCTCCCTCCCCCCCAAAAAGAAAATAATAAAAAAAAAAAAGCACAGCTGTTATGAATATTTTTAATATTCCTCTTTTACCGTTACAAGTAATGTACAATTTCACTTTGCAGCTAACACACATCGTAGTGTTCCCTGGGGCCACTGATCCCTCCGGAAAAGTGCTGTTAGATGCTTCTGAAATGGAGCTTAACTGGGTTATTTAATAATTCTCAGCCTTTTTATTCCTGAGCCTTCAATCTAATCTTTTATTTGACTTTTACTTTGCATGTATTTTGGGCAAAGGATTGCTGAAATAGTCTTACAGGTGTCTTAGACTGAGAACAAAAGAATGAATTTACCTGAAATGCAGTCTAGTTCATCTAGTGAAAACAGGGAGTGGTTCCAGGAGTCACAAAGAATTTCAGAAATTCTCAGAAGTGACCCTAATCCTGATCTTATTGCAATAGCTCTCATGGAGCCTAATAAAGCAGACTGCTTGTAGGACACCTTTCTTCCTCACATTTGGGACTAGTGGCCCTCTGAAGAATTAATTTTGTTGTTTTTTTACAAAAACATTCTATTTCATGGATGTTCCAACGTAGCTCTTCTCTGGTTCCTATGGCAAAGCATCCCACTGACTATATTCTCTTATTAGCAGCTTCAAATCTTTTGCTTTTTGTTACTTGTATAACAATAAACCTCCACACTGTTGGACACCTGGCCCATCAACAGCTTGGGGGTTTTCAGATCTACTATGAAACCTTTTCCTGTACTCTTTTAAACAGAAAAATCTTGTCACTCACCATTTCATTAATAATTTCTGTTGTCCTTTAAGATCCTTTTTCTTCCTCTGCTCAAGCTAATCAAAACCACACAGCAGATTCTGAGTAAGGATGTGTTTATAAGACTTCAGTTTAACTTTTTAAAGTTTCTGCTGCCCCTTTGTATACAAAATAATGTTATTGGTTTTTAGATTTGCTTTTTCTTTTCACTCTAGCCACTAATTGCCCAATATGTAATTTCTTTACTGAAGTGAAAATTTTTATTCACAAACGTGTCAACAATACCCAAAAATCATCAATGGGTGTATCAAAGCACACCAGCTATTTCAGGACCTGCTTAGCCTTATTCCCCAATTTCACATTAAATTTTAAAACCTTTGAGTCCTCCTCTACAGTAGTTTTGTAGAGTATGTAGTGCTCTCTGTTTGATTTCATTTTCAGTTATCATCTACCATTTGGGTTTTTTTTTCTGAACAGAATTCATGCACTGTTCATGAGGATATAGAATTGTTTCTTCAGATTGCTACTTGTCTTTGCCAGCACTGATTTTTTCTTTTTTTTTCTGATGCTCTGGGCCCAGTTGCTCCTTCCAGCCCTGCTTTTCAAGCTAGGTAATATTTATATTAACAAACATCTCACTGATCCGTGGGGCAGCCCATCCTTCAGTCTTGCTGTTGCATGACCCTCACATTCCTACCCTTTAAACAGTTGATCCTGGCCCAGAGAGATGCCTGCCCATTTTTGCCTCATGCTCTTTGTGAAGATTCAGTGGTTTTTCCTGCTTTTATGGACAACTTCACTGTTTGCTTTGTTATTTTTGAGTATCTACAACTCCCCATCCAGTGCCAGTCTCGGTGTGGATGGTAATTAGGCTCCCTTCACTTAAGGGGACTTTTGTTCAGGCCATGAACTCCAGCTCTGAACTAACTCCTAGCATGCCTGTCCCTTTATTGGCCTCCTGAATGTGGCTTTTTCAGAGTGGGGAGAAAAAGGCATTGTCTCACCCACTGTACTCCAGGAAGACAGACTGCAGACACAGGGCTGCCAGGGAGCTCCTGAGCCACTAAGCCTGGTGTCAAACAGTCTCTGGCTCCTATTTTCCCTTTCATAAAGCTATTCAGCTCCAGGAGCTAATTGCTCCAGCCAGACAGTTTTTTGAGATATTTCCCCCATGTTTTTTCTCGATACTGATGCTTAAAGCTGTAGCAATTTTGTGAATATTAAGCTCTGCTCCTAGCCTAAAGGTTTTAGCATCCTCTTATCTCTCATGTCTCTGTCCAGCTTACTCCTAATTTGAAGTTTTTCCATCGCCTAAGTACCTGCAGAGCTTAGTGACAGTCATCTTAATGGTGTGAGTGTTCCCCTTTCTTCTCAGTAAACATATTTCACTTCTCCCCAGAAGCCCTTCACCTCACGTTGACAGTAACCTCAATATACCTAATTTCTGCAGAAAATTTAAAGGGGGGGGGCGGGGAGGGAGGAAACCACTGGAAAAATAAACTTGTAAACAGACACAGCCTTTCACACTTTGTCAGGCTGCATGTGTGTGACTGACAAAGTGGAGTGGTGAATCTTGCAAGTGGGCTCAGCTGTGTCTTTGCTTGACACTTTTGACTGCAGCGATGATGTCAGCCTGCCTCCAGCTTTCCCACTTCCCAGAACTGGTGTGTCCTTCCTCTCACTCTCTTTAGCGCCTTGTTCCCCACTCCTGTGAAATCTTCTCCCTGCCGTTTGAAGTCAGCTCAGAGTATGGCTAAAAACCCCCATCTGCTGTCCCTGAGAGGTGTCTAAATCGCCTCGTCCACCCTTCTGTCTCAAATTGCCTTTATTTGAATAGAAACTGGGCTGAAAATGGTTGCACACTCACTGGAATTGCTGTCCTGACGTAGCTGTAAACACTTACCTCCAGTATAAACTGTAAAATGCCCACACAATGCTGCCTTTGTCCTCTGTCAGGCAGGGGGGACGGATACAATGCCAGGGACATCCTTATTTCAAACACCAATATTAGAATTTTGCATAAGTGGTAGTTTTATAAATTCTGAAGGCCTGAGTACTGCTTATTTTCATTGTACGTCTCAAAATTTAAAATACAAATTTACATATTGTCCACACCCACTTTTTATAAAATAGTACATGAAAAGCACACCCAGGTGAGGTTTGCCATTTTAGGTTGAACTGGGATTCTGTGTCTACATATTCTGCATGGTGCTGGTGAAAATGTACAAACTCAGGCACAGCTCCCACTTTCCAGCTTCTGAAATGGACATTTTGACAGACCCCCAAAATGAATAAACCACAGGTGTGGAGCGATGAACTGTGGTGTAAAAGAGTGGCTTTGTTCTCTCAGTGATGCACATAGATTAATGTTAATGTGAGTTGTACTAGAAGCACAACATTTAAAAAGAGGGGGAAGGGGGAAAGCAGAGCCCAAGCTACATCACTGTTTGCAAAAAGCAGAGGGGAAGGGTGTGGGTGTGGTAAATCTGAGCTGTCCTAATCCTCGGGAAATCAACTAAATGCTTCCAGATTTTGTTTCTCTCTACAGCGACAAAGATCTGGCATTACCAGAGCAGGGACACACAAAGCCATCTTCCCTCACTGCAATATTTCTCTTGCTTTCTTAAGTAGTGTTCAGCACCTTGACACACATCTTGAGCATCAGAAGAGATGACAGACAGCAGTGAGATCTCCTTAAATATCTGTTCTGAACAATGAAAGAGCTACTTCTCAAAATGGAAGTTTTCTATTTCTTGCGATTAGCCTAGACACACCTTCCCTTCCAAACAAGGTGATAACAGAGGTCATTTTGTAATATAAATGGCCTTCCTTTTGCCATTGTAAAATATGACAGGGGTTCTAGGCTGTAGGTTAATTATAATGGTCATTCTGCTAATGTCACAGTCGTGTCAAAAGCACTATTATCAATTTATGGTGCTCAGTCCAATCTGGCATGTTAATGCAGCCTATTGTATATTCTTTCCTGTTCGTCTTGCATGCCTATTAAAAAACTGGGTGAGACTTTTAGGGAAGGCTGAAGACTACCATCTGCCTGCCTGAAGGGTAATAATCTTGCCTAATTATATACTCCTAACACAGTGGCATCTTAATATGCTCCTCGACTCTGTTTAATATGTGTGCCCAAATTGTGCCCTGATTTACATCCTATGCCAATTCCATAAAAAAAAAAAAAACCCTAACCTTAGTGGGAAGCTAGGCTTCAATTTACCCTCCCACTTTAATGCTGAGCCAGGTCTAAATCTTGCAGAGAGCAAACCCAATCTGAAGTAGTTACAGATATATCTCTTTCACTTCAGGAGAGACTAAATCTGGTTTTGAGAGTCAAATAATGTTGAAAGTGTGAATGGCCAGAATTCCTGATGCTTCCTCTGCTTACTTGCCTGTCCCATTGTACCTGGGAGCCAGGATTATAGGTTTTTCACCTGATGCTTACCTCCTTATCACCTAATGAGTGCTCAGTTCACACATTCAGCACCCAGGGACCCACACAAACCTCACCATCGGCCTTTGCCAGATATCTTTGTCACTGGGCTTGCACAGTATGAAAACAACTGCAGAATTTTCACCCTGAGCATCACAAGCAACAGGTTTCCCCAAGGCACAGGAGAGCATCCAGAGGATGCCTTCCCATGCAGACAGACCCAAAAATCTGGTTGTCACAGGCAGGAACAGAAGGGATCCGTGGAGCTGTGTGAGTTTAAAGCCACTCATGCACAAAGCTGTCACATGCCGTGTAGACACAGGTAGAGCACTTCTGGCTGCACATATCACCATGGCTAAAGCAAAAGGCATTGACACTTTTTCTTGGGAAAGGCATCCTGACACTCCTGTGTAGCTGGTGCAGTTTAATTCGAACTGTGCCACTTCTCTGAGGGCTGAGAAACAAAATCCTCCAGGCAGGGTTTTGATGCAAACAAGCAATATTGCATGGAGCCACGTGTTAAGTATTGCCATGCAAGTGAATTGCACTTCAGCAGTGCCTTTTTCATTTATTAAATGGTTTAATAAAAAATTAGTGTCTTACCCTGGAACAAAAGGAATGCACAGCTGAATAGCATTCTCAGTGCAGACTTTGTGTTTTCTGCTGGGTGCAGAGGTGGTTTTGTCTCCCACTGGTGCACTGGATTGGGGTGGGGGAGAGGTTGTTGTGTTTTTCTTGTTGTTGTTGCTGATTTTAAATGTGACTTCTTTGGGAAAAACAAGTGTTATATGTTGGCACTAGTTAAGACTCCTTTACCTTAATCTTGTAAGGTGCACAAAAGAATTTTTCTCAGAATTGCCATCAATGGACAAAAAATGCAAAAGGTGGAAACTAGGGGAAAAAAAAAAAACAAAGAAAAGCTTTTACATATGAATTCTACATTTCAACATATCTGTTCAAAATGATTTTGTGTTGTTAGTAGCCTAGTACAGGGGTGGGAAGAATAATGGGAATCTGTAAATTCTGTAAAAGAGTGTTGACCATAAATAACTTAAAGATTTCAGGATCCTCCCATAATCTCTATTTTCAATCATCAGCAGCAGCAGGCAGTAATCCCACAGAAAAACAAAAAAAAAGTCCACAAATAAACAAACCAATTTTCCTTTAAGAGCAGAACTAATTCTTTTCAATCCACTTTTTTATTACACTATTTTCCCTCTATCTATTTAGCTAGCATAAGGATAAATTTCCAAAGCTACCCAGTTGGAAAATAAATGGGTTCACTGTTTGTCTAGCATTCCAATCTTCACAAATGTAAATCAGTCCAACTGCTACTCATTTAAACCTCCAACTTCACAAAACATTAAAGGACTGCTTTCCATACACAGTTTAATCTGTAACAATTCACCAAGATTTCTGCTTGAACATCATTAGAAATTGACTATCTGATAAAGACAGACCAATATCAGGGGTCAGGTGGGTCAACCTGTGTCATTTATGGAGTTTTAATGGGTCAACTGCAGCAGGCATCACTACTTGAAGGTTAAATTTTTACAATTAAATACATATACAGCTATTCCCATAGCTACTCTGCTGTTAAATCTACCGTAAACAACACAAGCATTTATATCTGCCCCTAATTGTGTCCAAGATGTCACCATTTGGAAATTATATTAAAAAAAAGACATTATAATCCGTTACACATTAAACAATATTTTATGTGCTGAGATCCATAATTAGCTGGTAGAAGCTGGTTTCATTTGTTCACATCAGTGTTAAGGGGTTCATTTAGGTTACTTTCTTTCATTTTAATTGGAATAAGGCAAGCAGTGCCTCCCAATATATTTCATAGCTGGAGAGCTCACTGCAAACAAAGCCATGTAACCCTGCCAAGACAGTCACTAGGGAAACTTTTTTTTCTGCATTGGCCCCATTCACTTCTCCCTGAGTATCTTCGAGAAGAGTGGCTTTGTCAAGGGGAAAGAAGGATTGAAGGGTGTGTCAGGGAAGAGCCTTCTTAAATCCAAGCATATACTTTTAGCTGGGAAATCCTACTTTACTCCAAGTTTGAAGGCAGGCAGCCAGGAGCATTAACATTACGTGATTGTCCTGCTCATCAGAGAAAAGCAAATGAAATCTCTCAGTGGCATTTTGCAGCAATCAGATCATCCTGATGCACGTAATGGTATAACAAGGTAGGAACACTGATACCACAAGAGAGAGAGTAGTTAGCTGAGTAACTAAATTTATAATCAACTCCTACAGGCAAAAAAAAAGAAAGAAAAAAGAGGTTTCTCTGCGTGCCTGCGTGTCTCTGGTTTGCACCACAGTATCTGTGAAGTTGTGTGTGTGCTAGGAGCAGTTCTCAGAATCACCATCTCAAATCAAACCCAGTGAAATATCCAACTGGAACATGACAAGGCATTCTTACTGGACACAAGACAAATACAAGATATCTCAGACAAGCTTTCCACTGCACGCAATCACTTTGTCCTTCTGGTCTGCACGACAGCACGAACACTTACTCTTCACTCAGCTGGGCAGCCTGGGACATTTCATGTGTTTTAGCTGGGTGACAGTGACCTGATCCAGGAGTCCCAGAGCCCATGGTGGGCTTTGGACGAGGTCTTTGGCTGGGCAACCAAAAGTGCCTGAATGCCCTAGATTTTGTCGAAAGCACAGGATTAATTGTGGTACCAGGGCAGTTCCTCTGCTGGGCTCTCCCATGTGCACACACGGGTGCTGTGCAGCCAACCCTTACCTGTGAGACCATACCACACCATTTATCCTCAAACTCTCTTTTTCTTTTCTCTGTATTACTTCAATTTCAGATTTTGTGTTGGAGACAAATTTTTCCTGAAGAACAACATGATCCTGTGCCAGACAGACTATGAGGAGGGTTTAATGAAAGAAGGTTATGCACCCCAGGTTCGCTGATCGGATGCCACATCATTAAGAATAAAAAGCACTATGTTCTTTTATCTTTTCTGCTCAACATGTATATAAGAAATGACACAGGAACCTACTGAATAGCATAGATATAGGGAGACAGAATGGTTGCGTGAAATAAAAGGCGGACTGCATCTGTATGTAGTGAAAATTGCTCCAGTTCAGAGTTGAATGTTAATTAAAAAGGTACTGTATATAAAGCTGGATTCTTTTTGCTTGCTCTTGGGATTTTCAGTTCGTTTGGGGTATTTTTTTTTTGTTTCTTTTTGTGTCATTTGGCATGAGATGTTTATTTTGGACTATTGTACATAATGTATTGTAATATTTGAAGCACAAATGTAATACAGTTTTATTGTGTTACCATTTGTGTTCCTGTTTGCTTCTTTGTATTGTTGCATTTAGTACAATCAGTGTCTAAACTTACTGTATATTTATGCTTTCTGTATCTACCAGCTATTTTAAATGAGCTGTATCTTTCTAGTAAAAAGCATTAAAGAGCAAATCCCAACCATTATGCTACACTTAGAGCTTAAGAATACTGTTTACATTAAAACTATTTAGAAAACTAATAACTAGCAGCACCTGCTGCTAATGATGCTATGGTTAAGGGTCTATCAGCACTTCTCTTATAAGCCTCTATTTTTCAGGGGTTAAGCATCTGCTGTTTAATTGCATGGATTTTCCTCAAAGAGCACTTTTATTTTACTACAAAATTTTGAAAAGCAAATCTGACTGGTTTGAGATATATTATAAAAGGTGCAAAAGTTAATGCTTTTGGGTGCTGCTTTTGTGCCCCTTAGGCATTCCAAATGCCTGGATTTGATTTTTAATTTAGCTGGAAATTAAGCCCTAATGCAAACCAGTGCCTCTGGGTATCTTATTTTATATATATATATATATATATATAAAAATATATATGTTATTTTTCTGAAATCGTTAATTTGGGGGGAGGGAGGAAGGGAGATTTTTGTTTATATACATTTTTAAAAATTCTTAAAATTTGAAGGGTCTCTTTCTCTCCCTCATCTCCCTCTCTCTCTTTCCTTTTTATTTCCTTTTTTTGCTTTTATTTCTTTTTTTTTCCCCTTTTTTATTTTTTTTCAATCAGGGCTTAACCCTAATGTTTTCTGGGGCTGCATCCTCAACAAACCCTGGAAAAAAAGTGAAAGTAGAAGGCACTGTAAACAGCCCCCTCTGAGGGTCTATTTACATTAAAGAAATGACCCTGAGCTGACACTGGGAGAGTGACTGGTTGCTAATTACCCACCTCAGTGGATGCTGAAGGTAATTTAAATGCTGATGTGGATGGGACAAAACTTTGTAATAGCAAGCGAGAGCTACCACACTCGACTGCACAGGTACCTTGCCGTCCATGCCAACATCCTACAGGTTTGTCCCATCAATACTGGCAATTAAAATCCTTTTGACAGAGGTGGAATCGCTGCTGACAGCTCCTGTTGGCAATCAGTCCGTTCTCCAGGAGAGGTGGACCTCTGTTTTTAAAGCCATGAAGCTATTGCATCAGCAGGACGTCCCTAAGTGCTCACGCCCCTGACAGAGCTTACAGGTGTTTGGCAAAGGAAAGCAGGATGAATGTTTAAAAAGTTGTTACATGCATATTTATGTCTTGTCTGTTTGCCACTGTAATCTAGCTCACTGGGAAAACAACCTGTATTAAAAGCAAACAAACAAAACAGTATTAAGGAAAAAAAAAAAGAAAAACAAGAAACCAACTATACCCTATGTAGTTATGAAGCTAAGCTCTTGTTTTTATTTCCAGTATGAACCCATGTCTCTGCTCAAGTTGACTGCTGTCCTTCCCTGCTCTTCCTGTCCTGTTGCAGTTTCAGCATGTTTTTGCTGGGGATGGTCAAAAAAACTTTGGGGGGAAATTCCTTAAGTGTATGGTAAGAGTACACTGCACAGTGGCTTGACTTAGAAATAGATATTTAGTTTTAATGACTGTTGTTACAGTGTGGGGGTTTTTTTTCTGGCTGTGAACCCTTTTGAAAATAAGCATGGCTCACAAAACTTGACTCTGGCTCATACAGGACCAGTGAGAAATGCAACAGCTCCTCAGGCTGTCCTTGTTAATTAGAAGAAATAGCTCCACATCGTTTTTGAAATTAAATTTAGCCCTCTTCTGTGGACTATCTTCCTTCCTAACCTTGAGCACAAGTGTCTCTTCCACTCCCTTCCAGAGTCCCTTAATGTCTTTGGGATAACGAAGCAGTTGGTGTCAGAGGTACTATTAGGCTCTTGCAGACCTACTTCAGTGCAGTAAACAAGCTGTCCTCTCCATGAAGGTCAGGATGGACAGGAAGGGAAGAATCATATTATCTTGTTTTGAGCCCAATTTCAGTTTTCTCCTCCAGCCCCTCTTGGGTCTTTCCATTACAAATCAGAAAGTTCTCTCTTCTGCTTTCAGCAGTTGGCTGCAGAATGGAGAAAAATCCCTGGAAAAAAAAATGGAGAATGGGAAAGAAGGGTCCTTGACTCTGTCTTTGACTCCCTGTAAGCTTGGGCAAGTCACTCAACTTCTCTGTGCCTCACTTGTCCCTGTCTGCCAAATGAGGCTGATGGATACAGTGCTTTTGTAAAGCATTTTTGGCTCTTCAGAAAACCAAGAGCAGCATCAGGACATCCTGGGAGGAGCAGAGCATTCACAGGAGGTGACCACAGATGTGAGGCAGGAAAGCACCAAAACCAGCTCAGCCTGAGGAAGGATGGCAGCTAAACACTAAGAGTGCTGTAAATGCTCAAGGAATCTCTCATTCCCACAAAGTGCCACTGCTCAGCTCTTTATGGAGCAAATGAAGAGAGGGGAATGGGAAAAGAGTGGCTCATTACTACATGCTATGTTGTTCATATGTGCATTTTGTGGCATAGGCTCAAAGTGTGGAAGAGGAAGGTGGTCCTGCTGTGGAGAAAAAAAAAAATAGTCTCACCATTGTATCAATCTTAATCGATGCAAGGATAAAGAAATATGGATATATTTGCAGTGCACAAAGGTATGGCATTGCTTTGAGCACTTTATGCTCATCTCTCTTATTCTATCTAAAATTTGTATGTAGAGGATACAGAATAAATATAGATTTGATGTAGGTCAAAGATCAATTACACATTTTCCTGTATTTCAAACTTCCGTCTTGCCTGGCTGTTAAAATAATGACTGAGAGTTGAAATATTTAATGGAAACATTTACAACTCCAATAAAGGATATCATCATAAGTCAATACTGGAGAGAGATTATCTGCCAGGCCACTTTAGTGATCATTTTGACAGAGGCCTAGACCATTCCTTTGGGTTACTTTTTTTATCTACCTTGGTTCTCCTTCTCCATCACTGTGTGTGACAACATGCTGCCTGCATCCAGGGTCTGACAGTGGCCCTTCCTCAGTGTATTTAAATTTGCCAGGCAGGAATGCTTCTACTTGTGTCTCCCATCTTTATCTCTATCTGTACACATCATGAAGTTTAGCCAGACAAAAATAATAATAACTTTTTTTTTTTTTTTTAATCTACTACAATCTACTTGGATGGCTGGTTTTGAGCCATGTGGAAAACTGAAAATTATCAAATCTTGATTTTCAACTGTAGAAAGCTCCTCTGACAACTGCAACCTGCTGTGTCTGTTATCTGCCACAACTGGTGATGGATCAAGACAGCCTGGATTTGGCAGAAACAGTGACCAGGGCTAAAAGTTGATTTATTTCATGATTGTGTTTTTCTGTCTTCTGGGTTGTTTGGTGGTTTTTTAAAGCACACTTTCATGTCTTCTTATCCTCCCAAAACGTTCCAATTTTTGCTCACATAATGTAAATAAAGGAAAATCATCCAGCAATCCCTCAAATGTTCCTAATTGCCTACACATAAAATGACTTGGGGAAGATAAATTGAAAAGTGGTCAGTGAGAAGGGAGACTGGGAAAAAGAAACAAACAGGGACTGTGGCAAGGTTTCGACTGTATAGATTTTAAAGTACTTTAAAGGCTTTTTTCAACGTAATATGCAGCAACTTCTTATAATTTTCTCAGCAGTAGGTAGTTTACAGTCATCTGTACCTAGAACAAATCTTGTCAAAAATGAAGGTCTGTAGTGATTGCTGGGTATAATTTTATACATTTAGCTGATTTTTCTGAAAGCTTCCACTGTGCTGCTGTTGTCAGACTAAATTATCAATTTAGCCATTTGTTGTTCAATGAATAAAAAACTCCTATGGCATTGGAGATGTTGTGGTTTCAATAAAGCAAAAGCTTTAACAAGTCAAACTACACAAAGCAAAGTGTGTACTGTATATAAGAACAGTGTTTCTATTCCTTTAAATACCACTTTAGATAAAAAAAGCCAATTACATATTCACTTAACACATTCCTCCTACTTCAGGCCAGTGATGCAGACCAAAGCTGTTTACTGCTCAGTACCTTGCAAAAGGAAACCAAAATACAATATGTGCAAGGTAATAGGCCATTAACACAAACATGCTCTCAGTAAAAATCCTTTGTGTAGGCACCTTTCTAAAAGCTGCCAATTGTGGGTGATGGAAGTATTATAAAGGAAGTGATTTTAATACTATTTAAGGCATTAAAGGCTGAAGACTATCTGTTTAAAGCATTAAAGTAAGAGCTGCGTGTATCTAATACCTTTTAAAATGCCCTTCTGCTGATTTATATTCATCCTGAACCTGCTAATAATGAGTATACATAAGCAAATACCATCTTCCACCTATTCAGCATGTCATTGATATGAAAGCCCCAGAAAATATCTCACGTAATCAGTGTGTTCAGAGAGTTATCTAGCACAAATTACTCATTAACTCAATAGCACATAATAAAAAAGAACATCAATTAATTAATGAGTCACCCTCAGATCACTTTGATTACAACACAGCTCTGTTGAAACAGCAGTTATAAATGGAGCTGCCTCTCTTTATTCATTGTTTGCAATTGGCCCATTATTTTGCAGAGACCAGTGTCATATTTAACACATGCCTGCAGGTAATTGTGTGATTAGTTTCATAAATGAAGATGCAGAGGGAGAACACGGAGTCTCTTGCTCTGCAGCTCTGCAGGGATGCAGAGCTGTGCAGCATCCATGGGGGCAGCCTGCCTCCACTGCACAGCCCTGGTGTCAGGACAGCACCCACAGCTAGTCCTACAGACCTCTAACCCAACCCCAAAAATCTCAGAGCCCTGGGAAAACACTCAGGATTTGGCCCTCCGTCCTCCGTGGATGTCGGTCTCTTCTCCTGTCATCAGGACAAGAAGAAATGGCCTCAAGTTGGGCCAGGGGAGGTTTGGATTGGCAGCATTTCTCCACTGAAAAAGGGGTTGTAAAGTCCTGGAAGAAGCTGTCCACCACCCCTGGAGGTGTTTGTGGATGTGGTGTTCAGGACGTGGTTCCGTGGTGGCCTGGGCAGTGCTGAGTTAATGGCTTGGCTCAGTGATCTCAGAGGCCTTTTCCAACCTGCAGCATTTCACAGTAAAGAACACAGAAACAGGGAGTCTGGGTGGGCTGCTCAAGGTCAGTCAATAAGTCTGCCTTCCTCAAACCCCACTATCAGCATGGTTTGTGACCATCCCATCCCGGGGCAACGCCTGGAACAACAAATCCAAACTCCTCTTTGACACTCAGGGATGGACCAAGGAGAGGATGAACATCCAGAGATCCACTGTGCTGAACTGTGTTTGGTGAATATGAGCTGGTTGTTCAACTGGTTTTTTTTCTTACATTTTTTAAAGGAAAGATGAATGAAAGAACACAAAGTCACCACCTAAAGTTCCTAAACTATCTTGGTTAAATGCCATTCCAATAAGCGTATAGTGTAATTATAACAGTTCCCTTAGGTAAGTAAGAAACATCTGTTAGTAACACATAGCAGGTGTTAGCAATTACACATACTGATTTTTTTAAAGTGTTTTTAATTAAAAAGAATTCTGTTTTCTGAAAAGGAAAGCATGGCAA
Source organism: Rhabdornis inornatus (assembly GCA_013397075.1). NCBI lineage: Eukaryota > Metazoa > Chordata > Aves > Passeriformes > Rhabdornithidae > Rhabdornis > Rhabdornis inornatus. The sequence continues at coordinate 1,103,745 of VWZS01008706.1, read as the reverse complement.
GTCCAAACAAGCTTTTGTTTGTGTGGCTCTAGATCATGTAATATGCAAAACGATAAAGGTAAAATCAACTTAAATTAGCAAAGGTTTGCACGTTTGACTCCAGTTTATTGCAATCAAAACCAAATTGGGATTCACTGCATTATTGTAAAGCACATAACATTAGTATTCTAAGCAAGGTCTCATTTAATGCATGAAATCCATAGAGTTCATGTAAACCCTAAACACAACTAAGGAGAGCATTTGAACCTGGGAAGATTTCTACAGTTAAGCAAAATATGATAGAGAGGAGAAATTGCTAGGAAATTCTCTATAATAGTTTCTTCACGATCCCTTTGTCCCACTACAGGGAAGCAAAGTCTAGATTATGTTAGAGCAAAATCAAACTACGTTTTTAAATTACTTTGAAAAACTGGCCAAGAACAATTTACATTTAGCAAGGTGCTAGGCTGTGCCACTGAGAAATAAATAGCAAGCAAGGGCCACACTGGAAGGCCAACCAGATAGAGGTGATTTTAATCCAAATTAGAAGATAATGAGATGACAAATTTGTTTCCCTGTCCCAACACTATCATTCCATAGATGCCAAGATGAGGATATCAGGATGTAAGTCTTGCCATAAACTTCGACTTTCATTTTATATAAAATACAAAAGCGAATGAGTTGGCAAGGAAAAAAAGAAGCAGCAACATTGGTACAACCTCTGGATTTGTCTTTGTAGCCAGCTGGGATCCAGGTTGTGCTTGTGTGGTTCCTTTCACAAAAAATCTCTAAACTCCAATGTGGAAATGCAGTCTTTCTACCTACAATCTACAGCAATATAAAATTAGGTTATTTTTCTTTATGTTCTTCCCAAGAATGAAGGGTTTATGAGACACATATATAAAATAATGGGTACTAAAAGCCCCATCAGTAAGCTTTAGGCCAAAGACAAAAGTAGTTCATATGTATTTTTTTCATCTGATTATACAGATCTGGAAATTAAGGCCAGCTTTTAAACATTTTTCTGCTTCCAGGAAACAGGTTTTTTCCTATGTTATCCATAAGTATTTCTAAGCATCTCTATTTCTTATTCAAAATAGAAAATATTTGTTTAGGCCTTTTTTTTTTATATCAAGGACGTAAAACTACTGTCAGTGGCATCCAATCAATACACTGCCAGTATTGGAACCAGCTTTCTGGATGAACACAGTAAGGAAAAACCAATATAGAGCTCCTAATTCTTGGAGTTACATTATAAGAAGTTTTAGGTACATAATCCATAGCTTTATTAGCTATTCACAACTCCAGGATAAGGTCCAGGTATCCTGGTCAGATGTCCCACTCCTAACCAAACACATGAGCTGTGAAAAATAATAATGTACCCATAGCTATAAAAGAATTTTGATTATTTTTTTCTATTCAAGTCAAAGCAGAGCATTTCAGTACTCCTTGTACACAGTGCCCTTCTGGAGTACAGTAGCCTTGTGACAATGAGTGTATATTAATTAAAAATAAAGAAAAAGCTGATAAATGCCTAAAAAATGCCTTTAGTTTAGAATGACAGACTCACATCTGCTCCTACATCTCTCAATCACCATATAAGTGATGAAATATCACCACTAAGACTGCAGCAGAAAGGAAAATTTCTGCTTTGGCTTCCCATCCCACTTTATTTTGGTAGCATTGCAACAGGCTTTTCCTCTCCTTTTCCCTCAAAGTCCCCTTAAAAAAATATGGGAATGACTTTTGCTGTGTCTTGTATGGCCAGCTGAAAAATCTGACAGATCCTGATCTTGGAGCTTTGAAAGTCACCTGGAAGCAGCTCAGTGTGACTGGAGTCATAATGCACAGGATCATCATGTTGCTGGCATTTACTGGGAAAGTGAAGCAACACAGAAGTGCCATAAAATTTCAGGGTTGCAGTCACCCTTGCCTCTCAGGGAGTTTATAGGCAGGCTGGATTTTTAAGGGCAGGCTGGGTTTCAATTTGGTCCAAAGTTTTTATTGTGCTAACGAACTGTAACAGCTCTAATCTATTTTTAGATGGTGGCATTTCAAGTCTTTCAGCTCCTCAGTTCAAAATCCATAATGTGGAGATAATATACCACTTTTCTACCTCGCAGGATAAGTGAGGGTAGTAATTGTGGGGTTTTTTAATAGCTGAGCATCTCAAGTACCAAAGCAGGAGAACAGCAAAATATACAAATTGTAGCTTAGGAATTCTCTAAAATCTCTAATTGATGGGAAAGTGCTGGGAAAAAGATTGCTCTGCATTTACTTTTTCTTATCACAGCTCCAAACCACCTTTTAATAGACCCTGTCAGAGACAGATACTTGGCTAGACAAGAACTTTGGTCTGATCCAGAATATCCTTCCCTGAGTTTTTACAAGGACTAATACAGTGAGAAAGAATGAGGCAAGGAAAACAACTACAATCTCTACGATTTACTTCCACACTCATGATTATTCTTCAGCAAAGCATATGCCAATTATGCCTGCCTACTTCTCAAGCCATTATTAATTGGTTGATTACACAAAACACAAGTGGATGAGATGTGATCTGAAAGACCTCAAAGAGAGCAAATATTTCAGGCTAAATTCACGAGGAAGAAAATGTTGCAGCTGTAATTTTAAGATGATAGCTTTAGCCCTGCTATGGCTGTGCTTCCTTGTAGTCCCCAGCAAAAAGAAAACCAAACCAAATCCAGCCCATGCCACGTCTTTAGTGTGTCCTTTGTGTCCAACCCACCATGGACAAAGACCACTGGGAACAAACATGTTTTGGTGCTGTTGGAGAACATGAGTAACCAGCACAGCAAATCTTTTTCATGTGCTCTTTCCCCTGGCTCTACCTTGCCCAAAGAGATGATTTAGTTCTGGTAGAAAAGTACAACCCACAGCATCACCCAGAAAAGCAACTTCTGCCATCTCCGTGAAAAAAAATGAAGCAAATGAAGTTTAAATTCCATTTTTCCTACTGTAGCCACACCTCATTCTGACCCAAGCCCCAGCCTGGCAAATCAGGACTCTGACATTTGCTCTATCTTTTTTATTGTTCACAATTAATTAACTAGCTCAGATAGAGCTAAAATCTTTCCATTACAGAGATTTGATTGGGACACATCCTTGATCATACACAAGGCCCATGAAAATCAGGTTAATTCTCACTAAAATCAAAAGAGATGCTGCTGGTGGCAGCAGCAGAGATAAGATTTTACCTCTGGGAAGAATAATGGGTAGCAGGAGGCAGCTATCTGCCATTTTACATCAATTGTTTGCCACAGCCCTGGCTAATCTTTTTGGGCAAGTCAAAGCATTCAGAGTGTCACAGAAGGTCTCTGAATAACTTGGAAGCTGTGGCTTCCCCTCAACACCTCAGCCAAAATTTGAATGTAGAATTTGAGAGATGAAAACTTACTCTGGTAAGCTATCATGCCCCCCTGATCTCTCTTAAAGACACTGAAAAATGTCCAAATGAACACTGGAGGCTTCTCCTGCATTCACAGATCTTGCTCTCCAATAAGACTTCAGCCCATTAGGTATTACTGATCCCCACACACCTGTGAATAGCAAAATAATCTATTTCTACAAGCAGCAAAGGAGCCCAGCAAGAACTCCCATTCAGAAATGAAGCACTATCAACATAAAAAAGAGAAATTTGGCTTTTACTAGTCTTAGAGCATCTTACTCTTTGAACAAGCAAGTCAGTTCAAATAAGGACTTTAAAAACCAAACCGTGGCAGATGTTGCTGTAGTAGATTTTTGCTGTCTGTAGGAAATTCCTCTGCCTTTATTCCTCAGCCCTCAGAACACCACCAGAACACCTCAAGGCATCAGAGGAGGTGCTGACAAGGAGGCACTGCAGAAGGGATGGGGCTCCAGGTGCAGGAACATCTCTCTCCACTGCTCTGGTTTTTGGCCTCTGTGGTCACATCAGGCAGAAATGAGGGGCAGGCTGCTGGGGAGAAGGGTAAAACCCAGCACTGCAGCCAACCTTGCTCCTCTCTCAGAGCCCACTTAGACACCTCATGGTTTCTCAGATGTGTTTGTGAGCCTTTGGGCCCAGACAGGCACACCAACATCTCAAAGTTTCATTCACGAGAATTGAAGGTGCTGGGAACCAGGCATTTGTTACTGGTGCAAACTCAGAGGCTTGCAATTGTTCTGGTTTTGACCTCTGGATATTCATTTGGAGCCTTTCTCTTGGAAATGCAGGTTTGCACCTCTGCTTTTTCCCTACCTTTTATCACCCTCCCTGATGTCTTCTCCCAGCAAGCCCCCAGTTCTGCCAGCACACAGTTAGAATGCTGAGGCAATGCCAGTGGCTGTTTAAAATGCAAAGGGACAGGAACGATTAGTGCTATCAAACTTTTTATTTTAATGGGAGTTAAACAAGCCCCAGGCATATTTGCACCTGCATTTGCTTGCTCCTTGCACTGCTGTGCCCCACAGATGTGCTTGTTTCAATTGACCCTAAGGCAGTAACCTGCAGAATGCATCCATATCATTTGCTGCTTTCTGCTGACACATTTTCAAATCACAGATTTAATGCTCATAATTTTCGCATTTAAAAACTCAGACTGTGCAGTCCAGTGCTGTATTTATTTCCAGGTGGAAAAACAAAGTCTTGTATTGTCCAAATCACCTGAGCTGCAGAAAAATGAAGGAGTGTGTGGAATTGCCTGGGGTTTTTCCCCCCAGATTTTAATAATTCTACTATTTACTAGTAGCAATGGAGTTACATATGCAGTTGCATTATCCAATCATTACTAAAAAAAATTCAGGCAAAAAGAATTAACAGAAGACAGATCAGACAGGAAAGGTGAGAGAGGAATAATCATCATCATCATCATCATCATCATCATCATCATCATCATCATCAAGGAGGTAAAATGGATTCCCCCAAATCACATAAGTCAATATCCTTGCAAAGCTGACACATGGGAAAACCTTACCACACACCATGAAAAGGGTCCTGCTTGTCCCAGGGTCAGTTTGTACAGATTTGTCCTCAAATATACAGGATTATCCCACAATTTATCATTAAAGAAATAAATTCCCTGTCGGTGGCATTATATACAATAATTATTTGCAGAGCAAATCTGAAGTCCAGTATTGAAATCAGTTTTACTCTGCCAGAAATACAAGCCATGCAAAAGTTCCTGACTGATTGCTTTCTGCCTGCCTCAAAGGAATCTGCTGTACAGACGTTTCAACCTTGAAATCCCCTTTCCACTCCTTTTTTCCCAGCTTTGCTTCACTACCATGGATGAAACCTCACCTCTTGCTCAGAGTTGCTCCAGCTGAAAAGGACGAGGGATGCTTCTGCCCCTCTGGAGCCAGTTAAGAAATGTTTTGACTGGAGCATCTTGTAGTGCTTCCTTTTTTTTTTTTTTTTTAAACAGTGCCTCTGCATTATTGATTTTGGGGGTTATGTGTTACAATATAGAAGGAAGAAAGGATATTTTTTTTAATACCAAAAAGATGATAACGTTTTTTAGTTTGTTTTTCCTTTGCCAGAGGGACTAAGTGCATGCTCACTTCTGTTCCTCGTGTTGCAGTGCTGCCATCGAAGGCTCAGAAGAAGCTCCTGTTTGCATTTCCTTAATTAGCCTTTAACTTTTCGTGGGGGCAGAGAGAAAAGATTTCAATGAGTTTTAAGGACTGCCATTTCTGTGGCAACAGCCATAAACGGGGATTACGTAGGTGCCAGAAGACCTTCAGAACAGATGTGTCCTCTGGAAAAATAAGGGATGTTTATAGTGCCAGAAATCATTTGCTGCAGATTTGGGGAAGGTGTCTTTCTACTGCCCTTTATCCCTATCTTCAAAGGGGATTGTGTGTGAATACAATTGATTAATAGATAGGCATTTGATGGAACTAGCACATCTTTCCTTTTCAGGGAAGGCAGCCTCAGAGCCTAAGGACAGGAACATCCTAATTTGCTGTACAATCAAATAACTGGCTCTTATTGTGGATTTCATGAATATGTTCATTTAGGCCATTGAGCAGCAGGGTATGTAAGCTCATAATCAACTTTAACACCTGAAAAGTAACATTAGCAAGAGTTTCATAGGTTTGATAACATCAAAGTAATGTACGAATTGATATAATTGCCAAAGATTGGAATAAAGAAAATCACCATACTGGATCAGATTTCCTCTGTACCCAGTATTCTCCTCTTTCCAGCTGTTCTCAAATCCTTTACAGCAGTCTTTGTCACAGGCCCGGTCACAAATCCAAAGAAGGTCAAGAAGGATTAGAAAAAAAAAGGAAAAAATTAAATAATAATAAAACCGAATTTTGAAAAGCAAAGGCTAAAACTTAAAAAAGTTTATTGCTGGCAGTAGGTCAGTCCTCCCGGGTGGCGGAATGAAAAGTAGTCGCAATTATCAGCTCTGCGTGTTTGCAGTCATTAGGGATCGCTAACTACCTTTAATCATGGCTATGGTTCAGCTCCCCCTGGGCAAGGGAGCCAGCATTTCCACCTGCAGCCAGCAATTACAGCCGCTCCGGCTCCCCTGGCACCCGGCACCGAGCTGTGGCACCGAGCAGCCGCCAAAGGTGCCGGGGACGAGCTGCTGGCACAGCCCGGCCACAGGGACGGGATGCTCTGCAGGGGTGCAGGGATGTAGGGATGTAGGGATGCTCTGCAGGGATGCAGGGATGCAGGGAGGCTCTGCAGGGATGCAGGGATGCAGGGAGGCTCTGCAGGGATGCAGGGATGCAGGGAGGCTCTGCAGGGATGCAGGGATGCAGAGATGCAGAGATGCAGCGATGCTTTGCAGGGATGCAGGGATGCANTTCTTGTAATAATAAAAAAAATAATTAAAAAAAAAAAAAAAACAAAACAAACGAGATTTGCAATTTGGAATTTTAAGTATTTAATAAGGGATAAAACAAGGACAAAATAAAAAATCAACAAGCGCTGGGGTGCCCTTGGCCATTGACCAAAAATGGGAGTGGTGCAGGTGTGCAAAAGCCAGGTGGGACAAGCCTCACCTTTTTAAAAGTTCTGAAAATTAAAGACTAGCTAGGGCTATGGATGCTGACATTGTTCTTGTAAAACTAAAAAAAAAAAAAAAACAAAAAACCCCAAAAAAAAACCCCAAAAAAAAGACCACAAAAAACCGAACAAACAAACAAAAAAAACCAAACACACCAAAAAAACACCCAAAAAAAAAAAAAGGAAAAAGAAAACAAACAAACAAACAAACAAAACCCACAAAAAAACCCTCAGATTTGTGATTTGGAATTTTTTAAGAGTTTAATAAGGGATGAAAGAAGGACAAAAATAAAAAATCAAGAAGTGCTGGGGTGCCCTTGGTCATTGAC
>VWZS01008706.1:1041431-1091431 GCA_013397075.1 Rhabdornis inornatus | reverse complement strand
AATGGATATTTTATGGCAGTACATAGAGGCCCTAAATGACAGCTGAGCTTCTCTGTGGTTGGTATTATACATACTAAGAGATGATCACTGCCCCCAGGAAGTTTATAAACTAAATAAATAGGACAAAGATCAAGCCAAGAGGAGCATTATTATCTTTAGCTTACAAATAGAGAACCAAAACACGAGGAGATAAAAATCTCTAAGTCCCACAGCGAGCCTGTGGCAAAGCAAAGTTCTGCTAAACCCTAATCCATTGCTAGCTCCTTCCTCTCAGCCACATCCCTTCCAAAACAAGAAGCTGCCTGAGTTCTGCACGCAAACAAAAGCTTGGGCAGTGAGTGAAAGCAGGAAACAGCAATTTATAACTGACATACATCATTTTCAAGCACAGATCTCAAAGAACATTAGAGACAGGCAATTCTCTCTTTTGCACAGGGTGGATTGCACAGGCAGAGGAAATCATCTGTAGCCTCCCAGCCAGTTTGAAAGAATAATGCAGCTGAAGTCCACTGTCCTCTGCATCCAACTGCATGAGTCAAGATCTTCTTCATCCTGCAGAGTCTCATGGCAATAAAACAGCTTGTCCATGGTGACTCCTGGAGTGCTTTCAGCTGTCACAAGATGCAGCCTAGCACTCGAGAGGAGGGAGCAGGGAAAGTCACATTTTCCATCTCCTGGATGCCAGGTCTGTGTCTTTGCCCAGTCCAGTGTAAATTAACACAGCTCAGAAGGGTTTCTCTAATTCACCACGGCTTTGAAAGGCTTGTGATCAGCCAGGACAGTGGAGGGCTCTGCCCTCTGCCTCTGTCCCAGGCAAGGGAATAGTGTGGGGTCATCCTGCCAAACCCCTGCTGCACCCTTCCTGGCAGGTGGATTCCACAGGGGATGATCAGTTTAACCCTGTGGCTCCTCTCCAGCCCCGAGCCAGCACAAAGAGAGCTACACCAGGGCCCCAAAATGAGGACGTCCCTCACTGTGGCCAACTTTTGTTCAAAGGGACATGACAAACTTCTGGATTCTCTGTCTCTCACAGGCATCTGATCTCATCTGCCTTCAATAGTCTCTGCCTTTTAAGTTCAGTACATTCTTGATGTTGCTGGAAACAGAAATGGTAACAGCCAATTTATTTAACATAGAAGGTACAAATCAGAAGAAATCCTACAACTTTACACTTAGAACATGGGGTATGATTGCATGTGGGTCATCATTTTTTTAAGTCACTGCTGTACTTTTATATCAGGTGCAGTTCTCAGACTGGAGTTGTCACCTCTTAGCTCATTTTCCTTTTCATTTGTCTTCCTAGTAAGGAGCTTTTATGTTCTGTAGAAGCCAAGACCAGGAAAAAAAAAAAAAAAAAGAAAGAAAGGAAAATGAGAAAAAATAATCAGGAAATAATAGCAGCATCACTCCACATTCTTTCCTCAAAATTAGCTCTAAGTCACACATTAGCCATTAACTCCTTTGACCTGTTCCTCTTTGAAAGATAGGTTCCACTTTAGGTTTCAACCTAAGACTTCAGTAGCTTTAGCACTGACATAATCTCAAGTGTTTTCTGTATTTCTAAAATGACGTAAATGGGAGTTCAAAAGCAGATTATAGAAAAAATACATTTTTAAGGTGAGTCAAATAATCATAAAATCAGCTCTTGAAAACCTCCAGAAATAAAATAGCACTTGGTAGCTTCAGTAATAATGATCTGAGACATTTAAATTAACTATATGCATTCAAGAAATCACTGTATCATGTGCTTAAAGTGGTGGGTTCAAATGCTAATTGGAGTATAAGCTGAGAAATCCAAACACAAGTCAATTTTGGTAAGAACGTGGATGCATTTATCAAAAAGATTTCAAAATGTTGATGTGAAGCCTCCTGGGATTGTTATGGATACACAGAAGATATGAACATAAAAACATAATTCATCTGTTCAAGTTCTGATACCATTCTGTTTATTTCAAGATGCAACAAATTTCTGCTCCTTCCCACTCTTTCTTTTTTCTTCTTTTTTTTCCCTTTTCATTTTTTTCAATGATGAGCAGCATCTACTTTTGAAGTGACCCACACAGTTTCTGAGTCATGCCTTAGTGAATTATGGCAATGAAACAGCCAGGTAAACACAAGAGAAATAGAGAATCTCAAAAGGCAAAGATTTCTGTGGCCACTCTTCTAAAACACAGCTGCTTAAAAATAGATTTACCCTCCTCTACAGTACTTTGCTGCTCCCAAAATTACCAAAAGAGACCTTTTCTACCTTAGCTGGAATGAAAAGCTTACCTGAAGGCTTCTCAGCGGAAAATTCAATCAAAATATTTTTTTTTTTCTTGTAGTAAAGAGAAAAGTGATTAGCATTTTCAAGAAAAATCTAGTTTTCAATGAAAGAAAGGGTTTTGAATTTTTTCAACCAGTCTCAATGGTATGTGAGCACTGCTTGATAACTTTGTTTTCTTCCTATCAATAAAGCAGAAAAAGTTGAACCCAGACCTTAAAGCCACAATAGTAATTGATGTATTTCCTGGAAATATTGTCCCCAAAACATCTAAAGGATATCAGATAGAGACATTAAGCAATCCAGAACTACCTCCCCACTGAATAAAGGAGAAGATGGTGTAAAAATCACATCTTTAAGATATGGATCAATGCCTTCATGTGAATATTCATATTCATTCAGTGACTACAATACATCACCTCCACTGAATGAGAAAGAGCTTCCATGCAAAAACTCACATCATGAAGCCCAGAAAAAAAAAATTTCTTTGCAACATCCCTTTATTAGAGAAATTATGACTGCATGAACTTTCACAGAGCCCAAATACAGAGCACTTGATCTTGTAGCTTTAAAGTTCTTTCATGCAGGGTTGTTTTTTGGGTTTTTTTTTGTCAGTGATTATGTATACATAGCTTTCACAGGGAATACAGGATACAAGGGACAGTAAGTATGCTTCAGCATATGGTGAAACCATATGCTTGGCTGCTTTTCTGCCTATACTACTTTTATTTATTTATTTTAAAATATGTGATTCACATTATTAGTTCAGACCTCTCTAATTTGCTGGGCCATATATATGATAGATTAATTATGCTTAATTTTTAAATATTATTTTTTATTGTCTGGGGTTAAAGAGTGTGCACAAGACAGGAAAAGAACTGGCCTGAATTTCCCACTGATGTAAATGAAGAAAGCAATATGAGTATGATCAAAGAACTACACTTTTTATCATGCAGAAATCTTTGATATGTCAGACAGATTCTGAATCTGGAGTCCTCCTAATACACTCTGCAGGATTCTGCAGGAGTTAAAAAATTGAAAGCAATGAACACAGAGGTCTGGATTCTTAGTTCCTTGTCCAGTAAGTCACCAAAAAGTGAAGAAACCCAGAAACCCTGTCTATGTGCTGCTGAGGAGCCAGGAGAGAGAGGAAGGAGGAAAAGGAAAAATGGGAATTCCAGGGGGACCAGCATGTTTCTATACAATTGGCTCATTTTGATCCAAAACATTCCCATCATAAGTGTCGAGAACAGCCTTGCAGCAGAAATTTTCCCCTAATTTTCTCCTAATTTTCAAAGTATTTTGAGTTCAATCAGAAACACACTCCAAAGCAAGGAATGGCCACATGGCAAAGAATGATAAAGATTACCATGGTAAGTGTCATTATTCATCGTTGTACAACAAATGATCTTGTTAGATCACAGCCTGGGGTCAGCCACCTCACCCTGCTGACTTTGTCTTGACTCAGTTTTCCCGTTGTTCCCCTCCTGAAAGCCCAGGGACTTCAGCCAGCTGGGAAATCTCCCACCCTGTTGGAGCAGAGATTTTCTGTCATTACCTCTCCTGCAGCAGAGAGGTGACAGCTCCCATTTGGATTGCTACCTGAGGAGATCAGATGCCTGGTCTGAAACCCCTGCTCCAGCACAGACTTCTAATGTCAGCTCAAATGTGTCTTTTTGCCTTTTTGCACCTCAATTCCTTCATGGCAGCAGGGGAATCAGAGCACTGCCCCACCCCTGAGGGTGACACTGTGGGGTGCTCCAAGGCCACTGTGGGGACATCTAAAGTAGCTCAGCCAGGTGTAAGACTTTGATCTCCAGAGTCATCAATCCAGCATTTCAAAAGCATTTCACTCACAATGAGAGATTTAATATTTTCAAGAAACAGTTCACTTTTTTTTTTTTTCCCAATAAAAGTTTTATCATTATTTCTTTAAACAGCTTACAAAATCCCACATACAGGTTCCAGGACTCGATCTCATTATCTGTCTTTTCATATAAACTCTCTGTTTTGGTGCAACATGAGGTTTGACCAAGAGGCATTACATCTGTGCTGGCAGCAAGTCTGTGGATGTTGATATGCCAGGCAGGAGGTAGGTGATTTTTCTGGAGACATCAGTCTCTTTCTCTAAGGGAAAACATGGAATAAAAAAAGTATAGAATGACCTTGCACTAATAAGCCTCTGCCTGGAGACAATGATTAAACCTGGTAGAGCAAGGGTTGGTTTATGAGTAATATCAGCTAAGGCACTAATGAAAGTATCCCATTAAAAAATGTATAACTTAGGGACTTGTCTGCACTGAGAAATTTGGTCACTGCTGCTGCTGCATTAATGTGCTCTGAAGCACAAACAGGAAGGTACACCCAGGTATTGCAGCTGGCTCTTATTTCTAAATAAATTCATCAGCCAGAAGTCCTACACACTTTGCCAGGAGTGAAATCTGGACGTGAAATCTGCACTTCAAACCAAGTTCTAGCTCTAGGACTTTATTCTCCAAAGGCTTCTCCTCACCAAAGTAGCTCCAATATTACTCTCAAGTACTGTGACTTGTATGCTGTGACTTGAACTGGTTTGTGCTGCACAAATATCAATGTACTCATAGAAAATGTTATTTTTATACTCAGGAGTATCACAGGACAGGATCAATTTGAAAACATGTGCACCGGCCTGGGGGCAGAAACTAAGTTGTTTGTTTTCTTCATTAACGTTATTCTGAAAGCAAATTGATTTTCCTCCATTTCACTTGAAAAATTTCCACAGAAAAAACAGACCTGGATTCTCGTGGCCATGGTTCACACACAGCCACAGTTCTGCAGTGCAGGGCGTGCCAGGGTTACTGTGCAAGGTGCACACCTCCAGGAACTGGGACACATCAGGGACCAAAACTTCTCCCTCTAAACTGGGAAATCCTGCCAGCCTCTGGGCAACCAGCGAGACAACAGTGCAGCCAGCCTGGCTGCAGAGAATTTGAACTGCAGCACTCATTTAGGAGAGTAACACCTCAAGATATGTAAAATGCAGCTCCTCTGAGGTTCACTGGCACCATTTTTACTTGGAGTATTTCAGCAGCCCACTTTAAGTCTTTTAGTGACTGATTGAAGAAAGAAGCCCAAGAAAAATATAAATCCATTCTCATATATGCAGACAATTAGGAGTATTTAGCCTGAGAAATACCGTGATTTCAGTATTTTTGAGAATTTTGGTTTTAACTAGAAAAAGAATTGGGAAATTCCAAGCAGCTGCAACTGAGTTTGACCAGTGCCTCCAAGAGTTGCTACACAACAAACAAAAAGAAAAGAAATAAAACAAAACCAATAAAAAACAGCAGTGGTCTGTGAAATAATATAGGTCATGTGATCCTTCTCCATTGCAAATGTTGAAAATTATTACTAAGCCGTTCAAACCCTTTTTATTTTCCAAGCTGTATTAAAAATTGAACACTAGGGAAGGTTACTGAGTGGTTATTTCTCACCCATACCAGATTTAGCCACAAGCATGTTAAAACTACAGTTGGAGAAGGGGGTTAAGAAAACAAACAGATCCATTGCAGGGAAAAAAAAGGTTCATTAAACTATTTGTCAAGAAACCTGATCTTCTATACAGTAGAGTTCATATATTAATTTTTTTTTTTATCAGGGCAAATTTAATGTTATCTATACTGTGCTAAAAATATTAAAGCCATTTTTAATGTGATCTGATACACAGCAGAGTGGAAAGACATCTTTTTGAAAAAGTAAATGAAAAGCAAAACAGAGTTTTCTGTATAATTCTGACTTTCTTCCATGGCTCAGACATATTTACTCAAAAAGTGAAATGAAAGGCTCTCTAGTTTCTGAAATTTTCTACAGTCAGTTGCAGTACTAAATTGCTAAAGTAGAAGAATAACAAAAAGGAAAGAAGATAAAATTTATTTTCTGACACAAGGACTCTTGTTTTGCTTCTGGCCATAAATGTTAAAGCAAAGCTTCAACAAAATATCAGAATGAGACACAAACAGCTGCTGCATTTCAGGTCTGTCTCACAGACTGAAATCAGCGATTTTCCTAAACCAGATAAAACAAACTTGGGGTTTCTGTGTAAAAATTTGATTTGTAGGTGATTCTTCACACTCTTCTACTTGCACAGGGAACAAAATTTAACTCCCCTTTTTTAAATTTAGTCTACCACAAGGTATGGCTTCACATTTTGATTTCAACAAATGAAGAAAGAAATTAAAACACATCAGTCAGTACTGGGTGTATAAACCCCTGGGTCACTGCGATATGGATCTTTCTACCATGGAACATTTATTCATTTCCCAGCCACTGTGAACACACCAGATCATCCTCTTGGGGTGCCTGAACAATTAACACCTTGGAAGACAGGCAGATTATTGGGGTCTGTGTCAGGCTTTCCCCTTCACCTCCTGCTCAGCCCCACTTGACAAGGATTTATCAGCAGGACCAGAGTGGGTGAGGCCACAGCAAAACACTCTGGAGCCTCAACACTAAAGATGGAGCCTCTACACATGTGCAGGAAAATTTCTGCACCTGTAAACACCCCTGCAAATACCCCTTCCTCCTCTCTACACTCTGTCACAATTCTTCTGGATGCATATTACATCCTTCTGGTCTGGGACTCTGAAGAAATGATAAATCCACTGAAAATGGCTGTGACAATGAGTGATCTTTTTTTTGCAATCCAAACCACCGTGACAATGAGAGGGTTTTTGTGCAATCCAGCATCACTGTTCTTGGGCAGCACAGCCCTCAGTTACTCCCCTAGATAAACAGCCCTTGTGATTTAAAGGTGTGAGGTGGTTTCAGGGATCTTGCAACCCTTCTGAAAGCCTAGGCTGGGTAAAAGGAGTTGCCATGATACCCATCCTGTGTATTGGCTCAGTCCCTAAATTAATGTAACTGCCAGTCCATCCTGAGATTCTTTTTTTCTGGAGACAGATCTAGCTGATCCAGAAGGGATCTCAGGACCAAGCTATTATGTACCTGAGAGGAAGAGATTTAGAGGGCAATACTTACACTGGCAGCATAAACACACTCTCCTGCTGAGATCAAAACCTGAATTATTAGCGGTCAAAAACCATTATTAGTGGTCAGCTAATAATGTAAAACCCTGGTAGAATGCCAGTGGAAAGAGGAATTATGTGCCTTCTCCCACCTAAATCTTTTGACTGCATATGCACATGGCTGTTCCTCTTGAAAGTAAAGGCAGCTGCTTCAGGAATTCACTGAAACCAAGGAACAACTAAATCAATCCCACAGCAACTAGAACTGGAAAAGTCTCTGCACACCATGCAGAAATCTCACTGATGGCATCTGCTCTGCTTCCATGGACCTGCATCCCGGAGCAGAAGTCAATTTGAAAACCCAAAAAGATAATTGTTGTTATGGCAACCGATAACAAAATTACCAATTAGCAATTTTCAACATGTGATTGAGACCCTGGAAATCTGTGTACTGACAAAAAATATCTAATCCTGGCAGGTTATCAGTCCTTGTACAAGAATCCACAGCTCTATCAGATAATTCCTAGGGATACCTAAATTATCAATATTTGAAAACTACTGACTAAATATTATTTGAGAGACTAACAAGCCTCTGACTTTTCAATGTTACAAATATAAAATTATAGTCTATTCTAAATTCTTTTCCATTGTGATAGTCCAGGATATCAGACACTGGTGAAGAATCATTATCAAGAACAGTAAGCTCCAGCCTTGCAGGATCAGTCAGAACTTTTATTAAGACTCCCCTTTGGTCAGAAAAGTGCCTGAAACCTTGTCTAAAGAGTCATTCCATGTAATAAAATTAATTCTGTTTACAACCAAAGCAATTGTTTATGTATTTGAAAACATGAAACACTGTAGCTGAACTGCTACCCAAACTGCAGCCACTTCTGCATCAGGAATTATATTTTCTTTTCAAAGAAGGGAAAATACAAAAGGGGGTGGAGAGCTATGATCACATATTATTTTGTTGCACCCAAAATGAAAATGCTATGTGCAGGAAGAAAGTGGTAGCTCCCATTCTCCAACTCCAAATTTCTGTCTTAATGGTACACAATGGGTTAAAACAGTATGGATAAAATGCTGTATTATTCAATCTTGCAATAAATTTCTGCAGGCAATATTCAGTAGCTCAGTTCAACCACCAGCCCCACTGGAGAGTTTTAGTGCTCTGAAGATTAAGATTAAATTCAGAAATAGCAAAGCCAAATTTTCTAGTTTTTCCAAGGGGCTGGGGGAGGATTATATATCCTTCTTACATGTACAAAATAAATTTCCATTATTCAAGAGTTGCTCCACAGATCAGTCACAAAGACAAGTGTGGCTTTTTCTGCAGTGCATGAACACATGAACACCTTCATGACACAAGGAGGTTTTGATAAACAGAAGCCTTTTAAGTAACATTACAGAAGTAACGATTTTTCCTTCATACCCTTTCAAAGGGGCATTTTCAAAATGGCACACGTGAATTACCTACCAAATGATCACACAGCACATTGGAAATTTACTCCTAAATGGCTTCTATTGTAAAAACGTAGTCAATTTGCATGTCAGAGGAAGGCTAAACACAGGGAAAGCCTGAATATCCTCACTCACACCACAGACTTCACCTTAGTTACACCACAGACTTCACTGGCACTGCTCCTGATTTGTGCCACTTGAAATGAGACGTGAAGCAGATATGAAGCATTGTAATGAAT
The DNA here is from genome assembly GCA_013397075.1 of Rhabdornis inornatus. Classification (NCBI taxonomy): domain Eukaryota; kingdom Metazoa; phylum Chordata; class Aves; order Passeriformes; family Rhabdornithidae; genus Rhabdornis; species Rhabdornis inornatus. The sequence continues at coordinate 1,082,465 of VWZS01008706.1, read as the reverse complement.
GATGATGCATTGATGGTGAAAGCAGAGTAGCCTTTTATCAAAGAATTGTGTGCATTGCTAAGCTCATCTTGTTCTACCAAATTGCTTAATTCTCAGAAGAGGAATAGTCCCAAGCCAGAGAGCCAAAATCAGTTCAAAAGCAAGCAATATATTAACATACACAGAAGTAAAATGAAAATTAAAAAGAAGAAAAGAGAATAAAGAGGTGGTATTTTTCTCACTCCATCTAAAGACCTCGACACAATTTACCATCTTGAATTATGTCATCACATTCCTTGAAGGAAAGTATTATATGTACTTGGAAATAATGAGGATGCAAGATGTAAAGGACATAATTTTTAGAGCCACATCTGTTATTTGGAAGCCTCACTTCTAAACCATATCAAAAGAGCCAGAACTTCATAAGAGAAAATTAAAAAAAAACAACAAAAAACCAGCAAATTAATAGCAAGAATGAATATCCACGATTTCTGAAAAATCTAACTAATAATCCCCCTGACTGGGCACTATGAACTCCAGTGGATACTTCTGGAAAAACTAATCAGACCCAAACAAGCTGCACCAGAACCAGGAGGAGGGCCTGGATCTCCTGATCCAGCCTTGCCTCTTAATCACAAGATCTTTTATTATTCTTCTTCAGTTCAGGGATTTAAACTGGACCATTTTATAAATTGATGGACAGCTACCACATGGGTACAAACCTTCTCATCAGGAATAGTTTGATAACTGAAAAAACAGCTCCACAAAAAAAAATTGGAAATAATCCAATTTTTGAAAGCAGTGGTAAGATTTCCATCACTGAGGAGCTGTAGCCATTGTCAAAAAGAAATATGCTAGCTATGTAGCTCACACTTTAACTTTGTATTTTATGTGCTAATTGTAGTGCTCTTTCCTGGTTTTGAATGCTATAGATGATCTGGAGACCTTTGTCACCTCTCTCAGTTGAAATTATCACGACATAACAAAAATAAAATCTGTATTTGATAGGGAAATTAAAAAATCCTAGTTGTTCAGTCTTTCAAAATTACACTGGACCTCAGACTAGAAATGATAAGAATGAACAGGAGTAATTCTTCACTGGCAGGGAGATGAACCAGGTAAATGAATCAGTCCTTTCTGTATCTAATTTCTATGATCACAAGGCATGAGCACTCTGACCAAGCAATTTCCATTGATTTACAAATATAATTCATAAATCTGTGGGTTCATACATCAGGATTTTGGATCAGCTTAAATAATGTGTATAAATGCATTTTCACTTTTTTTGTTAATGTATTGCAAATGAGGATATAAATCTGACGTGACCACAAGTTTACCTTCTTGTATTCACTTCAAATGACCATCACCCCTGCACAAATGTGTCTAGCAGAGAACTACAGCACAGGCTTGGCTCTGTTCTTCAGCCCAGGCTCAAACCTGCAAACTAAATCTGAATCATTTACTTGTCTTCTGAGATATTTCCTCTTGACTGCTTTCTTACTTTAAGAAAAAGATGTGTTCTGAGGACCAGATCCTCAGCTGTAATCCAACTAGAGCATCCTTCAGCTTTGTTCATCATCTTCAATAAAGTTTTGTTAGCTCTCAGCATTTGAGGATTCGAGGTGAAATCTTTGTTCCAATTAAATCAATAAGAGTTTTCCTATTGAATTTGAGGATTTCATCCTTGGCCTTTCTCTGTATACACATCTTTTTAAGACTAAAGTGATATACAACAGCTCTGTATAACATGCATGTAGCAGATCCTTTTATGGAAAGCAGAAAGCTCTTCAGACAGTGCACATCCTGTTTCCTCATGAACAGTTTCTGAATGTTTATAAAACAAAATATAGGATGAGTTATGCCAAAGATTGATATAAATTTTCACCACTTATAAATATTTTGGACATAAATTAACATTTAAAATTTCTTTAAGCCTATCAAGCCAGCCATAGACTAGCTTTATTATCAGCTAGCACATAGAAAGCCTTTTTTTTGTTTGTTTTAAGAGTCCTTCTAGCCTGTGATCATATTTTTGAACCAAGGGTTTCACATAAAACCAAAATGACAGTGGACATTTAACAGGAAAGGACTGAAGCAATAAATGTCCAAAGAGCAGCTGGATCCTGTTTCAGCCTGCATGAGCTCCACCAAATAATTGACAGTCTTATTGCCTTTCCATTTTACACAAACCTACAGTAAAAGAGTGGTTTCTTCTGGAAGCTATTCCATGTGGAATGTAACTTATATTCTGGGCAGAGTGATACTTTATTTGAACAGTTGATGGTGGCTCCATGGGTGGATATTTTGAGAGAAATTTAGTTGTGGAAATTAAAGACAGAAAAATGTAGGACCCAGTTCCACTCAAATCTGTAACAGCTTTTCTATCTACTTCCATGGGAGTTGGAGCAGGCCTTCTGGGGGGACATCCTGGCTCCTTTCATCTTCTTTTAGCCAAAAATCTTCAGGACTGTGCTCACAGAGTGTAAGCATGACACAACTATGGAGAAATTTAGAGAGTCCTGTATCAGGACTTGTCCATCAGGTTAGTGTTAACTCGAAGATGATTTTTAAAGTACAAGGTTTCTTGTTCAACACCTTGCATATTTATAAATTTTATATCGATTTTTGAGCTGCAATGTGCTTTTCACCCCTGCTGTTCTTATTTCTAAGGGTGTAGTGGAGCAAGAGGAAGGACTTGATCCTGCACCACCCAACACATGGAAGTCTTGCCTGACATCAGTGGGTGTTTAAGACCTATAAACATTTACACAGGCTAACACCTCCAAAGATTTAAACAATCTCCCTCCCTCCCTCCTTTCCACACCTGGCAGAATCAAAGCGAGCTGAAGAGAAACAGGTCCCACAAATTTTCACCTTTGCGCTCCTGCTTATATCTCATTACTCCTGCTAATTTTGCCTCAAAGCATAAAGTAAACCCTGCATTCCAAAGGAATATAAATGACATAATTTAATGTGACTAAGAGATATCCAGATGGCACTGCATTTCCTCTGCAGCGTGGAGAGGTCAGGCAGCAATTGGCTGTAACACAAACTAAGCTAATACAGAGTTACAAGCTGCCAGATCTTGGTCCCTCTCACTAACAGCCTATGCTGTGTGAAGTAATTGGACATGCAGCAACTTTCTCAACTTAGCTAAGGGACAGTGTTGGAAAATGCCAGTGCTCCAGCTTGAAATATCTTCATATTAATAGAAAATATTTTAGGGGGTTTTAATGATGGGAGGTTCAGAAGGAAGAGTATTTTGGGTAAGTGTGCCCAGATCTGCAGTGCATCCACTACAGCAGTTCAGTCTCACTTCCTTTAAGAAAACTGCAAAAATAAAATTTGAAATAAAAAAAAAAAAAAAAAAAAAAAAAAAAGCAAGACACTTCAATTGTTCATTTTGATATGCAAAAAAAAGGTAATAATATTTTATTATGGCAGTGTCTCTAGTTTTTCTCTACTTTTCAGGGTCCACAACATAACCACTAACACTAATACGAACACATCTAGTTTCTAGTATAAATTGCCTCTTTGAATCTGATTCTCAGGGGACTGAACTTCATAATTTTCTCAAAGCAAAACCTCCATACAAACTGGTCTATGACTCTTAAAAAAGTTTCTGACTAGTGTTTTTTTACTTCAGAAATGCAAAAAGAGGGTTTAAAGCTGCCTCACCCATGCAGGTAAGGGAAGCTCTGCCTCAGGACAAGCTCTCAAGGAATGCAAGCCCAAGGAGAGGGAAAGAAAAGGGCTCAACACTACAGATGACAATTAGGATGTCCTTAGGGGAGGCTACAAAATACAATAATATACAAGCACTTCCCTGAAATACAGATTAAAATGAGAAAATTCGTAATTTAGACCCTGTGCAATCACATCTTGATTTCTGCTTGCTGTCCTGTTTCCTTCCAGGCCACACAGCAGGATCAGCCAGGACACTCCCAGGAACTCCTGTCATCCCTGGAGTTATGAAACAGCTGATCCACAAGATTCAGGGAGGCTGAATAAATACCAGGTAAAACTCAAACATCTTCTGAAAGAGTTAGATGGGTTCATGGTCATTTGCAACTTCTTATGTGCAATTTTGTAAACATTGACAAACACATACAATAACTGCAAAGTTTCTGGATAAATACTGTCAAATCATTCCCTAATGGTCAGTCAGAACACATTGTAAAGTTATGAACAGATTAATCATGCAAAAGGAGTCATTTTCATGCTCCTTTAAAAGACAGAGCAGCCCTCCTGCATGATTCCCCTGACCCATCATAGCTTAGATAGTTCTAATTTTGAGTAACAGTTGGAAATAAAAATATATATTCCAAGTCATTCAGGCAAGAAGTGTGGGCAGTGTTGCACTCCTGAAGAGTGGGTGGCAGATGAAATTTATGAGCAGAACATATGCTGCTCTCTCAAAAATCAATGCAATGCCTGCTTTCATGTGCCAGAGCAAAGTCCTTTAGGCACCTGGGCTACCAAACTTCACAAATGGCCTCTAAGTATACAGCTGTGACAAAGCTGCTCCTCAGTCAGCTCGGTGGACAGCAAGGGTTAACACATCCACTACAGATCTAACTCTGGACAGAGCTCATCCTTGTCTGTCCCTAATTCCATTTACTTCCCAAACTCTCAGTCAGTACCTACCAAGCTGCAAATTCTGTTTTTAGTTCTCTTTTTTTTCCCCTTTAATCTTGTTGGTCATTTAATACTTCAGTCCACTGCCCCTTCCAAGGTTTCATATTTGTGACTCCCCTGGTGCAGCAGTTTCATCCTTAAAGCAGAAGCTACTCAAGCTAAATGCCAGCCTTCAATGTTTCAAATTTAGAAACTTTTTGAGGTGCTTGCTCTTAGACAGCATTAGCTGGCTGCCCTGCTTGATTAGCAATGCTCTTTCTGAGTGGTATATTTACTCCCAGGAGCACTTTATCATTTATCACACTTAATGTTCGTTTCACTCTTATCCCAATCATGACAGATTTCATGTAAAATGTAAAAAAAAAAAAAAAGAAAAAAGGATAAAAAGATAAAAACCTATTTAGCACACCTTTAATATCACCCTTAATGTGCACACACACACTTCAGAGACAAACGAGTGTTCTGTAGCTTCGTTATGCTTGGCTTTTTAATTTTCTCCATCAGAGTTAACTGAATGTAAATACCAGGCCATGCTGTGGGAAAATATAAAGCAGTACAGAAATCTGCATCCCACTAGAGAGCCAGGAGGAACAATGGGAATGCAGGGCCACCATCTGGTCCAGCACAAGGCTCCATTTCAGAAGGTGTCTCTTGGAGAATCCTGTTATTGGAGCACAGTGTGACTTTGGATCACGGTCACTGTGACAGCCCTGCTCGGCTGGGTCAGGTCATGGAATGTCATCTAACTCAGACAAACATTTTCTTTTAATCTTTTGTCCTATAGGAACAATTGTGGCCATCTGCTTCCGTAACGAAGTGCCTCAGCAGGGCTTCCATGGGTGGTGTGCTCCTCAAGGGTGCAGCTGGAAGGGACAGCAGCTAAATTCCTTCTGTGCTACAGGACACAGGAATCACAAAGCTACTCAAGCACCACAGGAGAAAATTGAGGAGAGGTACCTCTTCACATAAACGGGTATTGTAGAGGGTAGTTGAAAAAAATTAGTATTAATTTCCCAGAAAATTCCTTAACTTAATTCCTTAATTCCTTTAATACCTAAAGGAAGATTCCGTTTCCTTCTCCTGAGCTCCTAAGAGAAAATTTTAATTTTGATTTAGAAACTTCCCAATGAGTAAATTCTCAGCTTTACTTATTATTTATAAACCTGAGCTTTCCAGGCTTATTTTCTTGTTCTCCAGGCTGTCAGGTTGTTGCAGTACTAAAATGAGGAAATAGTATTCATTTACAGCTGTCTAATTATGAAAGGCATCCAGTTATATTTCAGACTTCTGACTTACTAGAAGTTGCTTCAACACAAACTTGAATCTCACTATCTGAAATAATGTTGTGAATAAGTATTTTTATATCTGTAAGAAAAAGACAACAACTGCTCAGCAAATGAAAGAGATGGGTACAAAATACTTATTTTAGGACTTTGAAATGTAAAGGGGGAAAATAATCTAAGTTGGTTGGTAAAAATGTATCTTAGAAGGACAGCCTTGTGCGTAGGCAAATTAACAGAATCCATAAAACAGGAGTTTTGTGGTTGTAATAATCACTGTAATGTTCTGGAAACCATTGCCAAAGCAGTGCTTCAGAGTGAGCATGGCTAAAACATTTACTGGGTTTTGGGTAATTCCAGGTCTTTCCAAAGCTGTTGAAGAATTTCATCAGAATAATATTTTAAAAAGCAGTTAGGATAAGAGTCACCAAGTTTAATCTTCAAAGGACTACTGTTATACAAAAGGACAGCAAATAGGTTATTAGGCCTATTTCATGGGCCCCAAAATTATGTTCCATATCGTCAAAGGGCAGAAATTATCACAATTCCATGCAAAATCCGTCACAGTGTGTACACCAGTTATACCCCTTCTAGTCAGTGGAAAATCAGAACTAATATCTCCACTAAGATATGATCTGCACTATGGAAGAAATTGTATTTTCATTCTACTTCATCATCCTCTCTGTCTTGTAGACATTGTCGTGTCCTCTCCAATCAGCTGCTCTCCAAAGTTTTATTTTCCATCCTCCTCCTCTCTCCCCCATCCCTGGGGTCTGCCCCAGAGTACCCTGGAGTCTGTAAAACAGGAGGGGACAACACAAGCACCCCACTAACAGTGGCAATTTCACCTCCAGGACATGCAGCCCCTGAGGGTTCCCAAATTTGAGGCACAAATCCGAGGAAGTGGCTGCTGGGGGGAGCAGCCCTGGGGATGAAGGCACGAGTGGGAATCATCCTCACTGCACCTGCCAAGGGCTCTCACTGGGTTCCCAGCCTGCTGCTGAGCAAAAAACACCAAAATGTGGAACTTGAGCCACACAGGGAAATCAAAGCACCTATAATCATTTACACCAGCCAAATGTGGGTTTTATTTTAGAGCAATCTCAGGCTTTCAAGTTCAGATTTTGATATATATATATTAATGATCTAATATTTCATATGTTATTATTTATCTAACAAATGATCAAGTGCTTTCACATAAGGTTATTCATAGTTATTTTTATACAGGCACAAGATTGTTTTGCCACATAAAACACACTACTTTAGTAATTATGTATTTTAATATTTCCATGTATAATACCACTATGAGTATTATAATAGAAAATACTGAAACAAGATCACAGATTTCTACCTGGTTTGGAAATAAAAATAAAGAAAATGTATTTCTGCTTTCAGAAATATATATCCTAATAACATTTANAAAAAAAAAAGTTAGTCTTAAATTTAAAAAATAAATGTTTTCAAATACTTCTAATAACAAGAAAGAAAACTCCTCTAACCTCTGATTACTTACACTTTTTCAATGCTGAGACATAAAATACAGTTTAAGAACATACATGATCATGTTTGGGTTAATAAAATGAGAGAAGGACTATGAATATATATATCATTAATATATATACTACTATGAATGTATATATACTAAAATGAATATTAAAAGTGAACCTACCATCCTAAATTCAGAGCATCTTAATCATTCCATAGGCACAATCAGTACTCTTGATTATTTAGATCCATATTTTTATTCTGTCTATTATGATATAAGCAAATAATCTTCATTTAGCTTCAGACTTAAAGCACAACATAACACAAGTAAGTGACCAAGGCTTGAAGGTTAAATGAGACCAGCAGGAGCCAAACATGGAAATACATCGAAAATATGGGCCAGAGGGATGTACCCCACAAAGGCTTATTTCCAAATTCAGTTTCCAAAATCAGTCCAATAGCTTAGCTGCCATTGCAGTGGCTGAATTGAAACATTTTAAAATGCAGCTTTGGCTGATTAGCTTCCTTAATAAAAGTAGTAGCAGAGGAGACAGCTAAACCTGAATGTCCAAAAGGCTGCATACAAAAGCCTGCACCTCACTTTCCTCCCAAATGAGCAGGAAACTTGGCTTTTCCCTGGTCTGCCTCTGCTATTTACTAATGATTCGAACAAGAAAATTGATGAGAGTAGTTAAATTTGACAATGGTTCCATTTAAAATGATTTTTAGTTGCAAGACATTTCAATTCTGGCTCTGAAGGGAAGGCAAAGGGGAGATGAAGCATGGCAAGATTACAGCTGCTGGCCAGAACAAATCTAGGTTCACACAGTGATGGTCCAGGAATGAGCTCCTTGGACAAGGGATGTTATTGAAACCTCTGAGGAAGATGCTGGAGAGTTGATTTGAATGCCATAATGAGTATATCTGCCCAGTTCCCTCAGCAGTTAAAAATAAAGTTAAAAGAAAGAGCAATCAGGAATCTTTAATGATAATACAAGGCAATGACTTATATTCAGTTTTGGTTTTGTCAGAGATTTGGGAGAAAAAGAATAGAACAGGACAAACTGTATTAGCTGAACATAAAGCAAACCCTCCATTTAAATATTATTTTACTTTTCCTCAGATGTAGTTCTTGCTCAAAATTATTTTCCCAATAATTCTGGCAAGTTTTGATGCCTGAATGAGTCACAATGAGTATGTTATGTGCCCTCAAAATAGATGTCAGAGAACTCAGAGACCAGAACCTTTGTCAAAAATTTTCATGTCACCAACTTTACAATTTGCTGTTCAAAAAATATTTGCTATTATATACCCAGGTTTTGCTGTTTGCTTGAAATTCCTGGTCAACAAATGAATAGAATCACAGGAATATTTAATGAATGGTAATACAGGTAGAGTGAAGTTTAAAACCAACTGATTAAAAAGTTAAGTAAGCTATCCAAAATTCACAGAATTACAACGCATTCATTGGTCTCTTCACTCTCCCTCCTCCCCTCCATACTTGGAAGGACTTTTAGGACCACTTTGGATGTAAGAGGGAACAAAATGAATCAGATATAAAATACTGCCTTGCAGTCAGACTCAGCTGTGGGGAAATTACTTGCACAAGAATAGAGTGTTGCATTTAAAGCAATGTTTCATAATTTTATACTTATTAATAGTGCACTTGGAGCTTTTTGCAAATTTTCTTCACTCTCCTTGTAAGGCCTCAGTTCTGCATTAAGCTCATATGGACCTAATAGAGTCAGCAAGAATTCTGCAGGTTAAACTGTTGAGATGAGGTCATTTGCTCAAGATGTTTCAAATTTTGCAAGAACAAATGATCCTGTGAGATGATTCCATTACAGAGGTCAAAAGGCTCGTGAGGAGGACAATAGGAAATACTTTTCTTTCTCTGTCCATAAAACACCACACAAAAATTGTGCAATAATATGAAGGAAGCCAAGGCAGGGAAAAAATGAGCAGAAGAACTTGTCTTCCCTTTAATTTCTATCCCACCTCTTATGCTTACTTTGCATCACTGCTGCAAATTATCAAGGGAAAGGCTTAATCTTCCTAAATTGATTTGGAATTCCTGTCATATTAAAAAAGTACACAAGTCTGTAGGGGAGGGAATATGTGGAACAGCACGGGCTGCAACTCATGGGAAGGAGGTTCCATGTGTAAACTGTGTTTTTCAGAGAAGGACACAAAGCTCATTTTGATTTTGTGGATGAGTTAAAAACTGGATTCCATCAGCTCACAGATCTGAGCGCTGTCTACAGAGGGGAAAAGAGAACTTTTTTTTTTTGTCCAGGTTAATAAAGTAATCAATTTATGCATTACATATATGCACAGAAAAGACGTGGAAGGAATTCTATTTTCTCCTGAATGATCAAAGTGCTGGCCAATGTTATGGCTGGAGGCCAAACCAGACTGAAGATGGTTTGCTCCATTATACCTTCTGCTGGATTCTTATCTTGGAATGGCAGCAATTTCTCTATGTATTTTTAACTGTATTCTTCTATTATGGAAATAAATGGTTATTTAAATGCCATCAGTTTCAAATCACTCCACTGGAAAATACAGCAGGGAAAAGTATCAAAGACAAAGAACTTTTAAATAAATCTCATCTTCCCACCTGCCATATGAACCAATATCTATGCCAGGTGGCAGATGTTCATGATGGTGCTTAAAATAAGTTAAAATTAAATAGATCTCAACATTTAATTGTTTTTTAGTGTAAAGGGCCCTCAATTAAAGGATATTTTATTTTATTCTGTTGTTTAGATATCCTATCAGAAGTGACCTGAAAACCCAGAGCTCTTTAACATAAAAGAAATTATAAAGAGATCAGAGTCTCAAGCATTAAAAGAGAATCTTCTTTCCTCAATGTAGTTTAAAATGTAGCATCTCATAATCAGAGTATCATGACAGAGAACTCTTCATCCTTTCAATATAACACTTAGACAGCACATGTGGAATTTTCTTGATGCATGACATTTTATATAGGATATAGATCAGACATGTTTTTCTCAGATTTTCTGCAATAAATATGTTAACAGTAGAACACCATATTCAAAAATGTCTTTTGAAAATTGAGCATGTATCTGATAATCAATTTTTCAAGTGATCTTATCATTTATAAAATACTTAAGTCCTCTTCTAATTAGTATAATTTCTCATCTGAAGAACTGTGAGTTCCACGAGGCAGCTTCCACTGAACATTTCTCTTGCTGATGTTTCCTATGTAAAGATAAGCTATGTCTCTCTTTTTTTTTTTTTTTTTACAACTCCTGGAGTTGTAAACATGTTGCTATACTTGAAAGTGACCATTCAGATTTAGCCTTTTCTGAATCAATGCCACATCACACATTGTTCTGTGTCTGCTCTGTGTCAGAAGCTGGTACAGAAATGACATGTAAGCAGCACATAGTTTAGTTCCACATGATTTCCCCAGGATAACAACACTGCCTCAGCTGAAGGAATGGCAAAGGATTTACGTGTTCTTTGATTCATCCTCTGCATGAGTTTCACGAAGAAGTTGTGGGCCTGAGTAAGAAGCTCATGCCACACAAACCATGCCAACTGAACTGCTGGATGGGGTAGGAATTCCAGGAGCTGGATCACAGTGCACATGCATTACTTTCAACCCTTGAGAAACCAAGATCTAAGGAAAAAAAACAAACATTTATCATCGCAGGGAGATGTGGCAGAAAACCCAGAGAAAATAAATCCCTGAGGAGGCAGCAAAAATATAATGGGGTACTTTTACACTCATAGGACAGACCAGATATTTGCTTCTGCTGTTGCAGCTACAAAGAACTGGTTGAACTGTCCTGAACTAAAAACCAGCTTATAAAAATGTTAATTCTCCTAAAAAAGGGCTGTATGCTCTTCACTGGGGGATGCCTGCAGCCTTCAGGGGCCAAACTGATCCAAAGGATATGTCCTAGACTAAAAAAGCTGACCTACTGGTAAATTTTAAGGAATGAGCCTTTATTGCAAACATAGATGTGACTTGTCTGTATAGACACATATCAGGTATTTTGACTGTGTAGGATTATGAGACCACAAATTCTGTGGTGCTGAGGTGCTGAAATTATAGTTTTTGTTCTACAAGGGTTATTCAGGTCAAGGATTAAGGGTGGGTTTTACCAGTGTCTAAACTAGGTCCAATATACTGCCAGTGGCTGTCATTTCTTCATGAATGAGCTGCCAGGATAACTGTCTGGGTTGGTATGAAATCAACAATCCCTCATGTAGGAAAAATGTATAATTTATGAACATAAAATGGATCTTCTACTATCATTTTGATGAACACAAAGACTGTACTTTCCCAGAACCAAGTTTACTCAATTAAATCTATTCAATTAGCACAACACCACGGCCAAATAAGTCAACAAATATTGGCTCATAGCTCATTTAAAACCTAGCTTGGAGGGAAGGCAGACAGGTGAGGGCAGTGAGGGCTTCAAGGTACTGCAATAAAGCAGATTTTGAGAAGAGTTAAAGTCATGACAAACGAAGACAGCAGATATAGAAAAAGCAGAGATAAAACACAAAGGGATACATGAGATATTTAGTTTAAGATATTTCTGTCTTTACTGCCATGCCATGCTTCAAACTGCCCAGTTTGTGTATCCTCTTTCCAAAATTTCGAGTCACTTTTTTGAGTCACAGGAAACAATTTTTTCACACCATCCAGACAGGTCTATATCCCTCTTCCCTCTCACCCCTCCTGTGCTGTTCCTGCTGCCTACATTGTGGAGGAACAGCCAACCTTTCCTTGGTCACTGCTCAAATCTCCTCAGCAGTGCCACAGAGGTGCAGAAAACTTGCAGGCTCTTTAGGAGGCTGATCACTAAACTCCACTTGGAAGTTCCAAATATATATAAATTACAAACTCACTATGTGTCTGTGTTCTCATTTGAGACATGACCTTTTGTGTGAAACCCACTAATAGTGAACATATGTCACAGTAGAAAACTCTTTGGCACCAAGTTATTTCAGTGCATCACAGTTAACAAATTGTAATTCCAGCTCCATAGTTCCTCTGTTCATAATAAAGCAAATCTGTCACAGAAAAAAATAATCTTTCTTGCCCATAAAAAGACTCACAGTTAAAGCATATAAGATTATCATTATGCAAGCTCATTAGGCGTACACAAGCTATACTTTTCCCTGTACAACTGAAATTCATTGATAAAACAATGAAGTGAACTAACACCCCTCCTAAATAAAGTTTCACCAGTAGCACTGTATGTTAATGGAGCCATTTCATTGTTAATGTGACTGACTGCTTATTGATTCCTGCAGTAATCCAGCAAGGGCTTCAGAGTACAATTTAGTTTGGAGAGCTACGGGTCCAACATCTATGCTCAATTACAACTTTCAGAAGGGTAGATCAATAAAATTTAAATTGCTTATGGTAATCACAACTTCAAATCATTGCGATCAGCATAAGCAATCTGCTGACCTCAGCCAAGCTCCTAAATTGAAACTTGTAATGAGTGGTCATTTAGTTTGGGTCCATTCATATTATTTTGGAGGCAGGTGATGAACAATTAAAGATCAGTCAGCACCTTCCCTACCCAGCAATCCCCTCTGAATTCCCAAAGTACTAATATGGAGTAACCCTGGGGTATAGGCCTTTGCACTTCTTTAATGGGTATTCTGTATGAATAAGCAATTATATTTTCTATTAAACAATTTCAGTGTAATTGAATTAGCAGTTATAATATTGCTCGGGCAAGCAGAAGCTTTCCTAGGGAAAAATTAAGTGATATTGGGTAATTCAAATTAATTTATAAGCCTGAAAAATGTAACCATTAAACAGAATTGTTCACCCTCCCAAAAAAATTACAATTAATGAGCATATTGTTTCAATGCATAAGTTTCCTAACAATTTGCTTTTTGGTCATAATGGCTTTTTCCCAGTTCATTATAAAAACCTGTCTATTATAATGAAAATTTCATAGGCTGTTTTCTTTGACAAAGCGGGTTGCAAGTTTAAACAAAGATAGCCTGCAGATTACTTTCACGATAAGGAGTCACCTTAGAATTACATTTTAATAAATCATTGACAATAAATCTTCTGTATTACAGCACTAGGGTTTAGAGAGGGAGGAAAAAAGGCAAATACAGAGAAAACAATCAATGAAAATCCCCTTCTGCCAATATGAGAATAGATTGACCAACACTAATGTAAAGTTTGCTACACAGAAAAATAAAAGCTCACAAAGCTTTAGAAAAATGCAAAGCAAACAGTAATAAAGTCTGTATGGAGATGCAGATTTAATTAACCTATTAATTTACTAATATTCACCTAACAGACTTTTGCAAATGGTCTGTATTCAGGGTAGAAGTCACTGAATATTTAAACAAGCTAACAGACACTGATTTGGGAATATTTTCATTAATAAAATGCCAAACACATGATTCTGGTTGATGAGATTACATATTATTCACAAGCACTTGGAAAACCGACGAGCATTTCCATTTGAGATTCACAAAACGTCACATGGGGTTGAGCACAGGCAGTGCTTTGCCTGAGGACTCTTTAAACTGCTTTAGTCATCCAAACAGGAAGAACAACTCCTGTACTTTTACTTGGAACAAGAGGTCTTAAGGCCAGGAGCATCTGTGCTATGTGAAATATTTCTTGCCCTATTAACCAACATCAAAAACATATACCTTATTTATACCCATTTCTGCACAGCTATGCAGACAAAACTTTGAGTGGCTCACAATTCAGCAGGGGTGGAGAGAAGAAATCTTAAATAAACTACCCAGACAAAAGACTTCTGAATGTGTTATGCAACACTTGGATGGTTTTCTGAAGTGAATCTATCAAAAAATTGTTCTGATTACAACCAAATCTATCAATGCACTCACTAGCTTTTCCAGCCAGCATACCATGGAAGTACAAGGTAAAAGCTGGAAGTGGTAAATTCGTAATTCTGGATTAAACAGAATCCAGAAGAAACCCCATGCCTCTGCCTTGAGTCTGTGGGTTACTTCCACAAGGAAAAGCTTCTCCCCTCTGCCTGGCCTGTTATTTTGTATGTAATGTAATGCTCCCCAGGAATATCAATCTTGAAAAGTACACTGATGTTTTATAGCTGCTCCTGTTTTGCAATACAAATGATATAATTACTTGTTTCTCGCTGGAGGGTGTCCAGTTCTTTTAGTTCATTTTTTAAATGCAAATCTTATTAAGCATTTTATCCTAAAATGTTTACTGCAAAAAGGGCAGTATGATCTCAGACAAAGATGGACAACATCCCTCTAAAAATAAATACCAGGCAAGGAATGAAACCTGAATTAAAGCAGCATACCAAAATCTGAATTGATCACTTACTGAAATATGTTAACATGATGTAATGGGCAACTACTAAAATCAGATGTACAGTAATATTCCATGAATCACTGCTAGCTAGCCCACAACGAACAAAGACATAATAAAGAGCTCTGCTCACCAAAAACCTCAACTTTTATAATAGCTCTGAAATGTTCTGTTTATCTAGTATAACAAATTTCTCACCACCTACAGCTTCCCATTTGTTACTGGGGACAGACTGCAAACTTTCTTTACAGTGGCAAGCAAAGCATTAACTCATTCCTGTGAGTAACTGCTCACTCATTTGGGCTCACTAATGACACCCTAATCTTGAGCTGGACACCACAACCACTCAGAAATTCCTGGCAGCGTCTGGGCTTGAAATTAGATCCTCCTGACCCAAAAGCACCAGCCCTTGATATTCAACTTCAAGCAGATTGGGCATGAGCTGTGCCCTGTGAGACATGACAAATGACTGAACACTTCTGCTCCCATCCATTAGAGGTCAGTGGTATTTGTAAGCCAGCCAACTCATTACAGGACTGCAGAAAAGGGATTAATTAGTGTCCTAGCTTAGCTTCAATTATGGAACAATCCATATTCAAATTGTCTATTGAATATGGTGGCCGCTATATGAGAGCTCTGGAAAATGTAAAGAAAATGATGGCATTGCATTGAGGGGGGAAAAAAAACCCTGCAGCTCAACGACAGTGACAATGCAGTGACATTCATCCTGTGACCCCACACACTTCCAGGTCAGCAGGATGGCAGTGTCCTCCACATTGTCCCCAATGTCCTCTCTGCTGGGAGAGGCACAGGAACACCTTTGTGGAAGAGAACTGGGCCACTGCTGCCCTGCTTTTCCCAGAAGCAGCCCTGGAAATGTTGACAGGAGAAATTCTGTTCTCCCCTATTTCTCCCAGCATGTGGGATAGCACAGTGACAAACAAGATATGAGCAGGTAATAGAAGATTCCTGTGGGATCAAGTCTGTCCAAAATTCTCTTCTAAAAGGCAGAATTTTCAGCCTGTATAACTAGCTCATAAACTGGTCTATAATTGTCTGGGGCTCATTGTCATCACACTGAGATTCCTAACCTGTACATTTTCCTTGATTTTTTTTAAGTCCTTCAGAGACCACAGCTGTCTATTTCTTCCAATAATTAGTAGATTTAAATATTTGAAGCCAAAGTATACAGGAAAGTCGTAAATAACATTCATCCTTTCCCTAGGTAATTCTTTAAGATGTTTTAGTGCATAAAAGCAATATGACGTTTTAAAAGTTTGTGAATTTCTTGAAAGAAAGCTGCAAAATTGGCCTGACAAATCCTCAATCCATTTATTCAGAGTGAAAATATAACATTTCTACTCGAAAAAGAAGAGCAGAAATTACCAATTCCCTATGTGAACAGAGTGGAGAAGCCAGTGGAATATCCAAAGCTAGGTTCTGATCCAAGTTGTGTAGCTGTATACCTGGGATAGATTGATTTTAATAATTTTTTCAGATTTTCTGTCAAGAAAATTTTGATGAGAGCTTTAGGCTTCCTATCAGCGTTATGCCCACACAGGATCATTTTCCATGATTTTTTATTTATTTATTTACTTCATTGTACTTTTTCACTTGTCAGGAATCCTGCAGTAACATCAGCTTAACAAAATTCTTGAAGCTATTGGTTGAAAGCCCTTGGTCAGAAGTAAAAACAGCACACCTCAACCAGGTCTTTATCAGCCAAGAACAGTGTCATATAGTATAAAAACATCATTTATTGCCTTCAGGGGATATCTAACAGCAAAAGATACACCTTGGGAATTTGGCATTATTGCAAAAATAAATATGCAATAGGATTGGCAGCTTATTGGAAAGTCTTGGGGGTTTAATTAGGATGCCAGAGGAATGTGAGCCTATTGACACTGTATTCTATTGTCCTCTACAGATGGAAGAACGTGAAGGGACAGAATTTGGACCCCCTGTAAGGCTTAACCCTGAATTATGTTATTAGTCACAGCCCACAATATCTGTGAATTTCAATGCTCTTGACCTGTGCAAAACTCAGAAAATTATTATTTGTCTTGAAATTCGCCCCTCTGAAACTTAAACGTTGTCTTACTACTTTACATTTTGTTACTGGACAAATTTGCTCCAAACCAGAATGATCAGGGTCAGCTGAAAAAGCAATTCTTTTAAAAATGGATTTGATGGTTTAGCCTTAGATTTCCTCTCATTAAAAAACTCTTCATTGCAGCAAAAACTTATGGATAATAGAGGAGATGGTGAACAAGGAACAGCCAACTCATAGCCATAGAACAGGAATTCTTCTAAACATACTTCATTTTCACAGGACTGAGTGGTGCCTGCTAAATCCTCTGCTTTGTGCACCTGCTCCCATGACATTGCAACACTTCATGCTCTACATTAAGACATCTTGGAGTCATCTGCATAATTAATCAAAAATTAAAAGGGAGATGGGATGATGTGCTCTTAGTTATAGAAAATAACTTGAGGGGGCTGAAAAAACTAAGAAAAAAAAATATCCCATGCTGCAGCCTTTTTTTCGTTTTTTTTTCCTTGAAACAAGTATGATAGTGAAAATATCAGGGATCTTTGGGTCACGAGGGTTTTCTGTGGACAGAGATCAGATTTCAGCCTCAAGACACAGCATCAGATAGCCCATCCCCTCATTTCTGCTCCATTAAAAACTACCCCCTGGACAAATCATCCTAAGAGTTAGTTGAAAGTATCCTCAAACCTTTCACCCTTTTTTTACTCACAAAGTGATCTAAACCCAGCACATTAAGAGAGACATCAAAGAGTCCCCACTGTTTTTTGTAGGTGCAGCTTCTGAGTCTCTCCCTTCCTACTTTACAGATAAGCCATGCAAAGACTTCACTCTGGCCTTTTGCCCCGTAAAGAGTTTTTACTGAAATGTGTGTTGCAGTGGAAAGATAAATAGTCAGAGTTACAGAAATCAATACAGCAAAATTCAATAAATAACAACAAACATCCACTGGACAAGACCTAAACTTTCACTGTGAAAGAAGTTGTTTTACTTCCCTGCACTTGTGCAATATAGACACTCCTGTGCATTCGCATTCTTAAGGAATATATAACATTTGATTTTAAAGACTAGGGCAAAACGTGAGGTATATGTTCCATCGCCATCACTGTTTGAGAGACCTTTGAAACCAGAACCAGAAACTCAAATGATATTAAACTCCATCACACGTATAAATTTAGATCTCAAATTCACTTTAAACTATGGATGCAAGATACAAAATACAGATCCAGATCTCATTAGCCTTAAGGTCTGCAGCTATCTGAATCTGACATTTTGACTTGGAGCCATTTCTGCTAGGAATCAGAAAAAAAAATTCTCATTTTCCATTTAGTCATTCCCAGCATGTTTTGCTTACGATTTTTTTTTTTCACTCTGTCCCTGCACTAAGAAGCCATTGAACCATCTGTAGTATTCAGATAATAATTTCCTTAGCTATAACTATATAATTCCACTAATGAGAGCTACTTGAGAGTCTGCTATCATCCATTTCCAAAGATGTTATTATAGTTTGATCTTTTGCATATGCAGGCATCACTCCACCTTATAGATGTGGCTAAATGGATAAGAAACCACTTTTTAAAGAAACATTGTGCTGAAGTAATGTACATATTGCAAATGCAAATGGCATAACTAACGAGAAATATCATTTTAGAGAGTCTGAAACTGTTTAACAGAGAGAAAGAATTCAGACAGAAGTTTTGGCTATAAGAAAATAATTTTAAAATAGCCTGGGAAAGTTAAAAAATATTTTGTTTTAAAATATTTCAACCTATAGTTTACAAACTGAATTTTCGCTTTACTTTCACAAACTGAACTTTCACTTTTACTATTTATTATAAGAATTAAAGGAGGTAAATTTTATTTTAAAAGAGAAATTACAGGTTCCATGCCTCTTTAATTTTTGTTTTTATAGTAGGAAAGCTCAAATAGGATTCTCTTTGGTAATTAGCCATCATTTATTTCCATTTTTCAACTGAGATTGGGAACAAAAAGAACACCTTTAGACCACACCCACCCAAAAAGGCAGCATTACTAATCACAGCAACAAATCAAATCCTCCAGAGGGCTTGATCTAGAGTTTATGGAAGTCTCTAAGAATTTATTATTATCTCAGGCCACAAGATCAAGATACTTTTTCAGCTGGTAGCTGGACAATCTTCCAACATAGCTACACATTGGCTTTTCCAGGATTTGTACAGGATTTCCCTGTGCAGAAAGAAAGCGAAGCAAGAATCTGCTTTGCAGCCTTTGTGGAAGCATCTCTGTGCCAGCACTCTGCAGTGAGTTCATGCTCAGCAGCTTCTCAAATAAAAATGATCTGCTCCACGTAAGAGATTCCTGATAACTCTTCACAACGTGACCTGCCCGTGCCCTTTGTGAGCACACAACAGCCTCTCCACCCATGGCTGGAGTCCTCCAGCACACAAGTGCCTTCTTCAATGGAGAGCACAGCTTGAAAATGCATTCCTCAGCCTGCTGGTGGAAAATGAATATGAGGATAAAGGAATTCCTGTTCTTTCCCTGTATACAAGATGCTCCCTCCAAAAATCAATTTGTGCCATTTTGGAACAGTATCACTAATGAAATTACCATAATCAAGAACTGCAAAGGCATTGATTACTAAACACTAAGCTAATAACAGCCTTGAATGAGATTCTGATGTCACTGAAGACTTACAGAATCTGGCCAGGATTTCTCTCTCTACTGTCAAATAATCCCACTGAAAAGCTAAACTTGCCCAGCTATAAGCAGATGATAAATCCAAGGTCATGGTTCTACAAGACACACTGGCCCCCAGAAATATAGAAATGCTGTTCTTTCCAGACCCTAAGTGAACTCACCTTGCCAGTTAAGATACATTCAAAAGATCATCCCAGTGTACTTCATGCCAGATCTTCTATCCTCCACCCTGCAACCAGCATGGAGCACAAACCTGGCAGCTCTCATTATCTTACCAGAAATAGCCCTAAATCACAGTTTTGTGATGGATCCACACCAAATCTTGATGGATAGACAACTCAAAGATGCACACAGGTGCTTCGTGTGGATGAAGCTGGAACTGTGCCTTAGTTGACTTTGCTAAAATGATGTATGAATTAAAAATTAAAAAAAAAATATATATATATATCTTATTTGGATTATGCCCAAACCACCCTGTATTGGGTTTGTATGGCAAAGTTGTGTAATTGAGGGGCTACAGGGGTGGTTTTTTTGAGAAGCTGCCAGAAGCTTCCCCCATGTCCAGCACTGGGTGCCAGTCACCAGGTGACTCCAAGACAAACCCACCAGTGGCCAAGGCTGAGCCCACCAGTGACAGTGACAGCCCCTCTGGGCTAGCAGATTTCAGAAGAGAGAAAAAAACCCACACAGCAGCACCTGTACCTGGAGGGAGAGTGAGAATAAGCGAGAGCAAGAATTCTGCTGATAGCCAGGTCAGTGAGGAAGGAGAGGCAGGAGGTGCTGGAGCAAAGGTTCCTTTGCAGCCTTTGGTGCAAACCATGGGGAGCCACAGGGATGCAGAGATGCACCCAGAGCCCAGGGTGGGAGCTGGAGCACGTGCATGCCCAAAGGAGGCTGTGCTGGAGCAAGGTCCTGGCAGGATCCATGTCCCCATGGAGAGGAGCTGGAGCAGGTGGATGCCCAAAGGAGGCTGTGCTGGAGCAAGGTCCCGGCAGGATCCATGACCCAATGGAGAGATTCTGGAGCAGGTGGATGCCCAAAGGAGGCTGTGACCCTGTGGAAGGCTGTGCTGGAGCAAGGTCCTGGCAGGATCTATGTCCCCATGGAGAGGAGCTGGAGCAGGTGGATGCCCAAAGGAGGCTGTGCTGGAGCAAGGCCCTGGCAGGATCTATGACCCCATGGAGAGATTCTGGAGCAGGTTTGCTGGCAGGAGGTGTGACCCTGTACAGGACCCACACTGGACCAGTCTGCTCCTGATGGGCTGCATCCAACAGGAGGGACCTGTGCTGGAGATGGGGCAGGATGTGAGGAATAATCCCTCTGAGGAGGAAGGAGCAGCAAAGACAATGTGTGCTGAACTGACCAGAGGCCCCATCCCCTGCTCTGCTATGCCACTGTGCCAGGGAGGAGGTAGAGAAAGTTTGTTTTTGTACACAGATTTTACCTGCCAGGTGCCTGAGAGCTTAAATTGTACAGTGTCTGTTAATGTGCATGTACTTAGAGATGCAATGTTTTTGCCCAGCACACTTAAAAACTTCATAGGTTCAACATATTTCACTGTTATCAGAAATTTCAGAGGTCCCAAATGTCTAATTCAGCAGTCCTTTATTTTTTGGATATTTTCATTTTGTGAAGCCATCATGATTAGCACAGCTGAGGCCCCTCAACCCCANGACAGGCAAAGCAAATAAAATGGAGTATGTAAGAGAAGGATGCATTAAATGAGACCCTACAGGTATTTTCCATCTCCTACAGCTAAGACTCACTCCCTTTTTCCCCCAATAAGATCTCAGGCAAAAAAAAAAAAAATCTTGCAAGACCTCTCTCTTTCACTAATGTCCAAAATGGTCTTTGTTTGCGTAGAAGCAACGTAGAAAGATATAAAAATAGGTTTAAATTAGCATATTGCCAAATTGGTCTACTGTAACAAGTGCTTTGAAGTCTGGCATGCTGACTGATTCCCCACAGGAAGTTGAGTACTCTGAAAACAATTAAGAACAAAAAAGGGGCGGTGGGGGGGGGAGGAGAGAGGGAGCAGGCAAGTACAGTAGTTAAATTAAGCAAAGTGAGCCTTGGAATAGTCAGGGGACTAAACAAGCCATTGAATCACTTAATAACAGCTCTTCTTTAGCAGTGGAGATAGAAAACACCGACTGGATTTTTAGAAGCAGCGACATTAAGGTTTGAAAAAGCAGAATGACAGAAGTTTAAATTAAATAAATGAAAATTACTTCAGAATATAATAGAAGGTAATAAGGCACCAAAACTGCCAGGAGTTTAGTAGCTAATCCCGTGCTCTAAAATTGATCCTAATGTAAAAGCATTGTGCAATTTAAAAGTGATGAACATAATAATCCCTGCCATTTTACATAATAAATAAATCTTAACTATGTTTCCCGTTTGTATAAAGCCTTGTGAAATGAGAGTTTTGGATGTTAAAAAAAAATCCAAATGTTTGTTTCACAAGGATATTATAGTGATGCAGTGAAATATGTTTTGAGGGAGAAGGTTAAAATATATTTTACAGGCAGTACTGAGTAAACATAACTATATCTGAAAAACCACACATGCCACAAAAAGACAGACCTCTCAGATTTTACTAGAAACATTTTACACTGTGGAATACGTTCTCTGTAGCATTTTGTCTACACTGAAATGCACAATCACCTAATGAAAGATGGTTTTCATTATTTTATCATTAATGTTACGGGAGCATGCAGGGGAATTGCTGTATAATTAGGAATATTATCTGTCCCAAAGACCCTGGGATTTTTTAAAAACTTTGGTAACTAACTTTTGATAACAAGACTTTAGTAATTAATGCTTTTGGTTGCCAGTGGAAGTGTGAAGACTCCACCCTTGGAGATGTTCAAGGCCCTGAGCTGGCTCACACAATTTCTGCTCTGCTCCATCACAGCTCAGAGCCCGTTCAGGATGGGAGAGCTCCAAACATGGGATTTAGGACAAGGCAGGAGACCCATGCTGACCTCAACAGCCTAAAGAATCACCCTCATTGTACAGTAACTGTTCCCTGAGAATGTGTTATTACAGATGCTGCTATAGAAGATCAGCAAGCATTATCCTGCCAGAATAGCAGCTTTGAGAAAATCCAGCTGCCTTGAATACTGATTCGTGGTACTGCACTCCCAAATTTAGCAACCAGGGAAAAGCTGGAGAGCCTGATACTGATGTTCACCCTTCTGGCCAGAGGAACATGTATCAGAAAGAATAACTGGAAGTGGGAGAGCTACAGAACTCTCTCCAAAGGGATCTTTGCACAAGTCTTAATATATTCCAGTTTCTCTTTGGAACTGCTACATAGGCTTGAAAACAGCAATATTATAAAATGAAAGAAAACTAAGTAGTTATTATTAAGCTTCTCTGTAAGTAAAACAACATAGTCTAGAAAAGCTAAGTGGAAGGGAACCCTATTTAAAGTGAGGCTGGAAAAGGTGGAGATGAAATTTTGTCTTATGGATGATACTCCACTCAAATGTTTTTTGGTTGTCAAGAAGAAGAAGAATTCAAGAAGAATAATTTTGGTTCTCATATGTCAAGAGCCTTCTCCATTTTGAAAAGCAATATCCAACTTTCATGTCTCACCTCAAGATTTCCTGGTCATCTTGGGACCTTTTTGTCAAGTTCTCGGGGTTTTGTCAAAGACAGTCAGCAGGTGGGGAGGAAGGAGCAGGGTGTGAACTGTGGTTCTGGAAGATTTGGTGGAAGAGAACAGAATATCCTACAGACTTGCACTACTCAGGTCAAAAGCCACCACGTGAATGTGACCATGTCTCCTTCAAAAATCAACTCAGCTGGAACTTAGACAGTAAAAACCATCAGCATTTGCTACCATTCATTTTATTGATTGTTCTCACCTTTTTTATTACTTCCTCTTCTTTTTTAATATTATGTATGGGATTCTTTTATATTATGTATGATTCTTTTATAGAATGTATTAATATTACAGTACCACCTATAGCAACAAATTAAAATTGCAGCTTCCACCAGAAACATGGTCCTGTTACAGAAGGTTCTGTACCAATCTCACTGTTAATAAGACACAGTCACTTGCTCAAAACTCCCAAAAGGAAGGTGACAGAAACAAAATCAAAGCAAAAAGAAGTGTCACACAACAAAAGTAGAAGTTGTTTCCCAGTTCCAAGTCCAATGTATCATGTGGCTCTACATTTTCTTTGGCACTTTGCCTTTATGTCTCTTCTTTTCTTGCAGCTGAACATTTATCCTTATTTGTGAGTGTGGGTGATATACAGCTCAGCCATGTAAACAGGCAATTTCAGGAGTTAGCATTTCTTTAAGAATTAATAATTTTATTGATAGAAGTTTGGAGACTGGAAACAGAAGCACAGAGCTGTTATCTGACTTGGTCAAAAATAAAACTGGGATAGAATACAGGCCTTTTGGTTAAAAAATCATATATATAACCTTTTGGTTATATATACTATATAACCTTTGGTTATATAGTATATAACCAAAGGTTATACAGGCTGCAGTTATAAAACTTTTAGGTTTTATGAGTAGAAGCAAGTAACTGCTAATCTTGGTCAGACCTACATGTAACCTGACTCTCACAGCATCAAGGTCCTGCCAATAAAACATCTCTGCCAGCATTTGGTGCCTCTCCAGTATGACTAAATAAAACAGCTCCATGAGTAGGCCAAATAATCCTACATGCCTGCAAAGAAGCTTCAAGACCCCAGTGGTCTTAAAACTTCTTCATTCACTAAAGTCAGTTATCGTCCTGCCAGGGAAAAAAAAATAAATAAATCAAACAAGTTTCACTTTGCATGCATTCCTGGTCAGCCTAAACAATTTTCTAGGTAGCAAGCATAATATAGGAGATTTTAAATGCTTTCTTTGAAAGTAGAAAAATATATCTTTTAAGCAGTCAAGCGTTAACTGTGAGAATTAAAAATATCTGTTCCATATGTTCAAGTCCCAAGTAAAGTAATATTAAGTATGTAGAAGAAAGTTCAGGTAGTAAGAGCAAATGATTAAAATAAAAGTCCCTTGGGTCAAAATGCGAGCACAGTGGACATAGATAAAATACCAGGGAAAGGAGATGAAATATAAACAGGATGTGCTGTGGTGTCCAAATGAGACACATGACTAAAAAAAGGATTGCATCATTAACCACTCCATCAACTGCCTCTGCCAGGGCTGCAGGACTTTGTGTTGCCCACACCTTGGAGAAAAACAGAATCTCAGATCACTCTCTGGCATGGTTGCTAGTCTCACTTTAATACTTCAAGTTTGATCATGAATTTTCTCCCCCCTCTGTTTTGAAGGGAAACAGCAGTTAAATTAGCACTTGAAAAATGATTTGAGCTGTGTGATGGGGCTCTCAGTGTGTGACTGAGTAGTTGGTATCTTCTGCATTGACATCCCTGATTTTCAGGGAGTGTGATATGCACTGTCCATGAATTTTGGTGCAAAATCCATCCATTGTAAAAATGTTAAAATGTCGTTTTTTACAAAAGAAAATAGTTTGATTTCTCAAATCAGAGGATTTTTTTTTCCGTTTTTGAAAAATGGTTTAAAATGTTTACTCAGATCTAACAAACTTTATTCTCTTTCTAAAATTACTGGTTTTAGAAGTTGCCATAAAATCCACTCAGTTTCTCTATCCTACAGCTGAGTTCACTCCATGCAAATTTTCAGACAAATTTTTTAGCAACTGAAAGACTTAAAGGAAAAATACCTTTTATTCCCACATTCTGAAATACACAAAGCAAATATGGATTATTTACTTTGTGTGCTTGGAGTTTGGCCATATCCACTCTTTCATTTCCATGTCAGTGAAGTTGTTTGCTTTCACGGGCACAGAAAAAAAAGAAAACAACAAGGATGAGGAAAACAAGGATGAGGAAAACACAATACCCTTGATTGCAATCCCACAGAAACTGGCAAAAGGACCTGGGGACGTGTCCTCTTAGCCTGCTTGTTTTTAATTGACCAGATTTCAAGTTGACAGTGGCCCTTTTAGCAGGGCACTGAACAAAAGCAGCAGCACATGGCCAGCAGGGTCTGGTTTAAAGCGGTGCTCTCTCACTCCCCTGCTGAGGATTGCACCATATGAGCCATCAGTAACGCCAAGGCAAACGCCAAGCATCAATAAAGTTCTTGCTGGGACCAAGAATATGCAAACAATGGAGCAGCCACTTCTAGGAGTGCTTACAGCAGAGGTAAAGCTGAAGTTAGGTGGCATCCTCTGAAATTTTACAAAATGCAGTATTTTCTTTGGAGGCTGTTGCTGGCAGTAAATATTTAAGTGCAGGCTGTATTCTGCACATACTTAGTTAAATGAATGGAACATGATTGAGACTATTTGTCGAGGTACAAAGCCTGTGAAAGTCAGTGGGAACAGCTCTGCTCAATTCACTGGTTGCTGAATTAGGTCTGTAGTCAATACAGTGTATCCAGATATCACAGTAATGAGAACTAACTAATTAATTAATAATTTACATACAGTGTCCTCTTTCATTATGCACACTCACTAAAATACACTTTTATTTAGTGCACTGAAATACCTCAGGAGTAACCTTCTCTTCAGTGATGTACAGGTACCTGTAGTTCAATATTCCTACAATGGAAGTTCACCAAGAACGGGCTGTTATTTCAGAAGGAAAAGACTTACAGTTGTTATTTCAGAAGGAAAATAACTTCACAGGGATTGCTGCTTTACTTGGCCCTTCTTACATTCCTGCTATAGGATGCATTAGGGTTTCTTTGGGAAGGATTTATTTATGTATATCCTGGAATAGCTTCCCTAAATCCTGCTAGCTTGTTTTCGAGGGTGGGTTCCTTCAGAATTCATGCACCTACAAGACTTAACTGGAGAAATTAAAGAAATAATATAAACCCCCTTGCAAGGACATTACTTCTTTGACCTTAACCAACTCTTTGTTGCCATCTGTCCCTGTACATGACTCATCCCATTCTGCCACATTACCATTGACAAGGACACATAAAGCCACAAAAGGAGGTGATGGGCATTCACTCCAGAGCATTAGCTACCTTGCTCCATGCTCCTGAGATCTGACTGTGCCTTTTGACAGCTCTCCAAACACATTTCCCCATTTCTAGAATGAAACTGAACCTTTGCACTTTATTATTATTATTATTATTATTGTTCTCTTTCAGCAAAAAGGTAATTGGGCATGAAAAGTTCAAATCCATTAAATAAAAACTCAATTTAAAATATTTTCCATCCACCAAGCAAGTTCCTATTCATTATGCTGACACTGTACTCCACCTCTGTGCCAAGTGGATCACTCAAAGATGCCCCCCACCACTTCCCTGGCATTTTGTGTGACAAGTAAATCTGCTGTGCACACACTGCTTTATAGGGCATCCCAGTTTTTTCAAATGCAAGCAACATTTTTTACAGCACCTTTAAATTCCCAAGTCAAATTTTCCAACTATCAAGGTAATTTGAAGTAAACAATTTGTGCTGAGTTTCTCCTCTGTATATTGTGGCAGACAGACACAGCTTCTGAGTTTTATTTCTGCTTCTTTACCCACTTCAAGTTTTTGAACAGCCTCAGTCCCATTCAGTTCGCTCTACTGCTAAATACAAATTGTAAAATGTGTTTACATATCAAAAACAATTGCAGACAATTAAAATAAAAATTGCTTTGTTCTCTAGGAACCTTGGTAGAAGAATTCAGATGTTGCAGTTACCTGGTGCCTTGTTAATTTAGAAAAGAAAAACAATACAAAACATTCTAATGTTTCAGCCACAGGTTACATATTCTGTTTTCACAAAGGTCACTTTTTCCATAAAGTTTTTTTAGTACAAATTTACTGTACAGAGAAACTCTTTTGTCTTAATATCTATTATAAATGTCTTCTTTAAATCTAACAAACTATTTTCCCTTTACAACTTAATCTACCAAGAAGCAGAACACAGCTACTTTATTCTTCACAGGTCGAGTCCTGAAATCTAATAAAAAAAGCCAAAGAGGGACACCTAGTGGCACCACGCACAAAAATTAAGAATGAGGAGAGGGAGGAAAAACCTACTGCCATGCCCATGTGGATCTGAGATAACTGCTGGTTTCTCATCGGGAATGAAGAAAGGTTGAAGGGAAGTCCAAAATAACAGAAAGGAAAAAACCGGCTATTCTATTATTTTTTAACACGTTGCCACTTACAGTGGGAGTGAGTCTGATTTGTTTGAAGAATGTTGGATTCCTTTAAATGAACTGAATCTAAATGAAAGTGCCTTAATCAAACAATGATGCCACTGAACCCCAGATTGAAATAAGGAAACTGTACCCTGGCTTTCACTTGCAAAATAATTCCCAGGAAAACCAAAAGGACCTGCAGATCTAATTTCGTTTCTTTTGAAAGTAGGTACATCAAACTCCACCCAAGGGCCGAGCATCAAAATTAATTTCAGTCTGACAAAACTTCTGAATTCTCACCCAATGAGCAAATGGTAAAATTTAGTGTTTATCACTTACATTAGCAGTGAATATACCATTATAATCAGCACAAAGTACTCATAAAAAAATTAGTGGAATAAGCCACCTGTCAGCTAATGAGGCAGAGCAGCAGCACTGGAACCCTCTCCTTGCTGAAGACAAGGAGAGATCAGCACCAAACTGCTAAAGAGACAACAAAAGCTCCTGAGCTTCATGGTCCCAACGAACTTTAGTAGCAGAGTATTCACAACAAACTGATTCTTGTGGAAACAGCCCTTCAAGAGTAGAGAGAGAGCTCCCACATGAACAGTATGGGAGCTGCCAGCCCTGCTCTCTGAGAAATGCAGCCTGGAATATGGACCACACCTGCTTGGATGTGAAAATCCCACAGTAAACAACTATAGTTGCCAGCATTAAATAAATGAGGCAGTCATGCACACATAACTGCAGGCTCTTTAAGGAAAATTGAGGTTTTAGTGTCACTTTCTATCAGAAGAGGAAGCAGATTAAGTTCTACCTTTATAGCAATTATTTAGATCTCTTAGATACTTGGAGATTAAGAATTTTAAACCTACCTTGGGCACTTCTGTGGCAATTCCACATGCACTAATCCCTACAGCTCCTACAGTGAGGGTGAGAGATGAAGCTCAGAAATTCTTCCAAGAAGTGTGAGACAATCTCCAGAGCTGAGCTTCCAAACTCCCCCTTCTGAAGGTCCTTTCTTGTTTCCATGAAAGCATTGTAGTGAAAAGGAATGGTTTTAGGTAAATTTGAAAGCAAGTGCCATCTAAGACTTTCCAGGCAAAAAGGAAATAACCATCCTTTCCCTGTTGAAGGTGTGATGTCATTTTGGGGGCAGTTTTATGGTCACACAAAGTCAAGTGTCATCTCCCACTGCAGTGCTCTGTGTACCACAGGTGCCTTAAAGCAACTGATTAAACAGAATTATCTACACAGCCCATGGCTCTTCTCCATCCTGAATTGAGGTATTTATAATCCTCTTTGCTGATATTTAATGACTGGATACAAAAGAAAAACATCCTTAAAAATGAACTTGTTTTAAAGAGATAGTAAAGCAATTTTAAAAAGCAGAAATATACCTGCCTCTCTCACCACACTTCATCTACCAGTCTTCATCCACTTTGCTCCTTGATGCTGTTCTAAGATACCATTTCCTTCCTTTCAGTTCTCTCTTTTCTTTATTCTCCTCATTTTTTCTACAGGACTGACACTACCTTCTGAATTTATTCCCCCTCACTGGACAAGCAGTACCCATGGGGCAAACAGTCTTCTTTTTGTCTCTTTGTAAAACTCCTTCTTTGTAGTAAAAAGGCAGGTTCCTTGGAACTTCCTCTTCTTAAGCTCTCTCCAAGTTATCCCACGCATGAGAATAAAAAATAAAACAATGATGCTGTCAGTGGTGATGCACACCAGGGCCTGCCAGCAAAGAACCAGGTGTAAAAGCATTCGGTTGTGGAGATTATATGGTCACTGCTAAACTGGAGCAGAGTGCTTTGTAGGAGAAAAATTCCTGAATAAAATATTTCATATTCCACCTTGCACTGCAGTAATGTAGTAAGAACTGCCTCCATTAAAAAAAAAATAAAATAAAATAAAAATCCCAACAAAAACCCAACTAAAAAAACAAACAAAGCTAACAAAAATGAGCTACGGTGTGTTTAAAGCCTCAGTTTAGTGTACAAATACACCAGAGAGAACCAATGTCACAGAAAAGAGTGAACCAATGGCTGTTTTCCAAAGTCTTTGAATGAGGATCACACACCTTTCTGGAAATCATGCTGTGACTGAACTAACCTCAGCAGAAGGGCAGCCATTCCATGGCATCTTTTCCACTAGAGGTCAGGCTGAAGGAGCTAATGATCTATTTTAGCCTTCAGAATCTATGAGTGGGAGTCACTAATCAAGATTTGGAAGCCTGAATATCACTTAAAGTGAATCACAAAGAGGTATTACATTTCTAAGTGTCCAACAACCAGAGATATTTAATCATGAGAGTATTTTAACACATGTCAATACAACCTTTCAGAGAGCATTTGGTGCCATCTCAGTTGGCAGGACAACATTTGGAAAAGAGGAAGGTTCTTAATCTTCAACCTTGAAATGAAAACTCCATTAGCTTGAAAAATGACAACACTTTAAAAACTGTATTCTAAAAGTTCTACTTCTGACTTTTTGCTCTTAGAAAAGACAAGCAAAAGAAATTGCAAGCATTTTCCATTTAAAAATCTAGATTGAATTTGTTTCTGTAAATAACCAGGAATAGACACAGCTAAGCAGTAATTGGCTTCAGGTAAATAGAATTTTTCCAAACCCCAGAGTGATATAAGTTAAGAGCCCAGGCTTTTCTTCTTCTGTATTTTGATGACAAGCAATTCCATCACTTACAGAAACATTGACCCAGCTTCTTGAAATAAATACCTTGAAGGCAGTGAAGCTCAGACACACACTTGTTTCTGAAAATTCCAGGAAATGTTTAATGTATCATTTATAGTTTTAAACACTTTCTTCATTGTGACAGGACAAAAAGTCATGATCAAACAGCAAGTCCTAGCTCAGAGCTCTTCACCAGTCATCATCTCTCCCAACAACTCAGTGCCTTCAGTGCATGTGTCTGCAGCCAGGAAAACCAGCACAAAGTAATTTTTCCCAAAGGCTTGTAAGCAGTTACCCACACAAAGAAAAAACCAAACTGAGGAATTGCTCAGATTGACACTTCTGAAAACAAAGCAGCCCAGGAAATTCCCTCAGAGATGAACTCAGCTAACCAGATTATGTCAGCTGGCATTTTGAGGTGCTTCATGGTCAACTCTTAGAGCCACCTCAAAGATACACAATGTACATGGGAGAAGAACACAAAATGCCAGGAATGATGAGTAGAGAGAAGAAACCCAGTAGTTTCTCCAGTTGCCCAAGACTGGTGGTGGGAGTAAGGGGAATAATGAACAGAAATGAAGCATAGAAACTGGTGGTCTGACCTCTTTTTACATGGCTCCCATGGAGCAGCCCTTTCTGTACTTTCACCAGGTCAAAGAGAAACCATCAGTTCTTTCGATGATTTTGCAAGAGAACCTGATACTAGCAATCTGAAATCCATGTGCATGTTTTAAAAGGTGAAAGTTCAGTTTAACTGAGTGATAAATTCAACCAACACTCTCCTTCTCCTTTGCTAGCTCTCCTGAAATACGCCAACCTTTCAAAATGTAGAGCTGTACAACAGGCACAGTGCACCTCTACAGGGCAGGGAGCAGAGAAATGCAAGAGCTGTGTGACAAGGACCACTCCAACACAGTTTGTGTGGAGCTGGCAGTCAGTGTTTGACAGAATCTGGTAAGGCACATTTCCCAGATTGAGCACATACCCCACCCAGATGCACAGATGGTATTTGTGGGAGCAAAGGAAAATAAAATATAGGTTTAAAATAAATGCAAGAGAAACACAGAATAATATTGAATCACTCTAGGTATTTCTAGGGGTTTCCATTTATCTCTTCTACTTCTCAGCACATAGCAAGTGTATGTTCTGGGCTTTGAAACCACTGAGCAAATGGAAGGGATTTAAAACCAGTTTTGTTTCAAATACAAGATCACAGAGTTAAAGACAGTCCCCAGAAATGAGATTTCTGTACAGAAGCTTGATGCAAAAGGAGCTGAAAACGCTGCTCCTGCATATGCCTGGCATGGAGCACCAGGCTCGTCTGAAGAGCCTTTTCCATGCTCAAGGAGAGGACTCGCTCTGCTGCTGCATTTCAAACAGAGCTCTCTGCACATTCCTTTGGTTTCAAATGGATGGACAGACACACAGCTGGGAGGAAGAGGCAAGCTACAAAGCACTGAGGAAATAGAGTTTTAGATGCTGTTATCATGACATAAGGAAGCCAAATAGCCACAGACTGATGAGGATGAGCTGGCAGGCTGACTGTGACAATGACCGGTTTGGGCCACGGCTCCAGGCTGCAGCCTTGCTCCTCTGCCCTCCATCACTGGTCCTTCTCAAACCAGAAGAGCTGGTAGCTTTTGTTACAGCAATGCCATCCAAGGTAGCTGCTCTCAAGATCTCATAAAACCCAGCAGAGGAAGAAGGAACAGGAGGAGAACAGCACAGGCTGGAAGTGGTGGAGAAAGGTGCAAGAAGAAACACAAAATGTTCCCGTGTTTGCTGTTGGAGCCTCTGTTAACCCAGAGGTGCTGCTGTGTGCTTACTCTGCCATGCTAGGAGTCGAAGCTCCCCAGTGTTCAACTTTCAATCATCTCCTCTCATCCTCCTTCTAGAAGATCCAGCTCTTTGTTATTTTACTCATTAGTTAGATTTAACTTTTGGTAAATCAACATTAACTTCTTGATTTCAAGTTCCACCCTCTCTTCTTTAGACATGACTTCACAGTTAAATTGCAATAAAAATCTAGGTCTTCAGATTAAACCAGCCTCTCTGAATTCTTCCCCATTCCTCCTGCCACCCTTCTGAGTCGCAGCCTAACATAACACTGTCCCAACTTCCACCTCACAACTGTGGCTAGGTAGGAAAGCCCTCCAGTGTTATTTCTTGCAGTACAACAACTACTGCTCCCATGCAAAAAGCCAAATAAAATCTTTGACATGTGGAAGGAGCAGTGAGAACTCTCAATCTCCTCTCTGGGCCATCCCTTAGGGGCACAGCTTCTGGGGTAGGAAAAGAAACCAAAGGTGTTGTGCTCTGACTTCTGCCATTTAAAACTTCTCAATGACCAGCACATTGTATATAAAGACCTTTCTGGGTCACTGGAAATCTCATGATATTTATTTAAGCCAGAGCTACTAAAGAACCCCAGAATAACCAACCAAAGAGAAGGCAGGGAAAATCTTTAAAGAATATATTTCAAATTAACACATCATAGAAAGATGGAAGCAAAGAGCAAAACTTCCTATCAGAAACATATTTATGACAATATGACACACAAACTAATTATATATGTGCATCTGAATTACTTGATAGCTACATTTGCAAGTGTCACTCATTTTATGCTGAATTTATTCAAAAGTGAAAAAAAAATTCCTCTACAAAAGGTCTGCACTTTATCCAGTCACAAAAATTACGTTTGCAGGAGCCCTAACAAAAATAATTACTTCAAATTTTTACCAGTCTCTAAACAGAATTAAGCACAAATACTTTCTTTCTTTTTAATCTACTCAACTGAAATAAATGGAGCTGGAATGGTTTAGGTTTTTTAATCCCAAAGTGGATTATACAAACATTTTCATCAAAGAGTTTTTTTACAAGTCTAGCATTACTGGTTATATCTTATTATTAAGGTAAGCTTTCTTCAAAGAACTGTATGATTGGAATCTCTTCCTGATACATAGTGACATGCTACTTGCTGGCTGCAGTGAGAAGAGTCGAAATGAAAACAAAAATACAAACAAGCTTTTTTTTAATCTTGTCTTTATTGATTTAGACTTCAGAGCTACAGCCAAAAATAGTGCATCTGTAGAAAATTATCAAACACTCTATCAATACAGCATCATCTCATGTTTAGAATTGTAAGCACTTGACAAATTGCAAAGGGAACATCCAATCTAGTATTTGGCAGTGCAACCCATGCACAGGGAATAGAGGGAGGAGGATTCTTTTTTCCTACAAAAAAGAAACACTTCTGAACAGGAACAAAAAGCTTTTGTTAAAAAAAATAAAAAAAGAAAAATTAATTCCAGTTACCACGGAAGATTCAATAGCTCACTCAAGACATATCGTACAGCGCTGGGAACTTTGTGTGGAATGTCAAAGGGGACACAGAAATTACAGCTCTGCTACAGGAGCCATGCTGTCTTCAGGACTTTGTAGGCCATGGAGAAGGTTACTGAGTAGCCAACTGCCCAAGACAAACCTCTGCCAGGCTGGGGAAGAGGGATCAAGTATGCCAAAGTGTGAAGGATCCTAGCCCCAGTGAAGATCCTGAAGTGCAGCAGGGCCGTGGAAAGCTCAGGGCCACTCAGAGCATACAGCAGTCCGATGCCAAAAAATGGGACAATATTTTCCAGGTCATTCAGGTGGCCTCTGGAGAAAGAAGCAAAGTTATTTTAAAGTGTTATATTTTGTTGAATAAACCACTTCAAGCCTCATTATTTTTCAGCATCCTCAGAGCATACTACTATTCAACAACTCTTGGCTTCCTCTGCAGAGGGGACTTGATTCAGCTCCTGAAGCAATTTTGGCATGTTCACCTGACATCACTCTGGTCTCTCCTGCTGCACCCCACATTTTTAAACTTCTGATCTTCTGTATGAAAAGTATTAGTTTTTTCCCAGGACCCTGGTAACATTAAGGACTTACATGAGGTGTCTGAGTGCACCTGGGCATGCAAAGTCAGGGAAGAAGAGAGGTAGCTGTTTTCTTGGAGCCTCTCTCAATTAACATCAATTAACTGGAGAACTGTGACTGAAACTATTACAGTCCATGGCCCAGATGGTCTATTCTAATCCCATAAATCCAGTCTGTGTTGTCCATAAAGAAAACATTAAATATCCTACATAGGAACCATTCCATCGAACGCTTATGAAGTTCCATCATCTTGAAGAAGATTATTTTTGAACATCTAACAGGTGTGACTGCAACGCTTTTCGATCATTTTCTCCACTTTGAGCACTGAAATAGCTGAAAAAATGTTTGAAATTTTGAAACCATATTATAATTTTCTAAAAATGTGTTGAGACTGAACGCCATATCTTGAAGTGCTCTCACCCTTTCCTAAACCTTCCCAGCTCCCTTCATCTCTTTAGATAAATTATACATCCTGCCTAATTTACTGATTGAAACAATGTCTAAGCCTTACTAATGATGTCAAATTTCAGAGCCAACTGGAATCAGGTCATGGTACTGTCTTGCAGCTGCTTTTAGAATATATTTATCATTACAAGGAAACACGTCCCTCAAGATTTTTTATTCCCATTCCTCATAAAAGTACTCTGAAGAAAGTAATCTTTTTTCTTGAAAATAAAAACCTTTTTTCCCCATAAACTGAACACATTCCAACCACTTATACAAAAGAGAAGCCATGCTAAATTTGTGTGGCATTATCTGGTGCCATGAAGCTTGCAGAAGAAAATACAGAAAATTTCCACGAAGAACCACAGCTGGGAGGAAAATATGGATGCTGCAACATGCAACACCAACATAGTAACTAGAACCAAGCTGATTTACTAGGTCTGGGGATGTCTGAAAAACTCCACAAAACAGCAAAACAGGATTTGCTAATAAAGTGTTTTAAAAATCTGTTCTGTGAAAGTGACTGAAGTGGTTATCATTTCTCTACCACAACAATTTGAGTTAAATGGGTTATAAAGTTAAGTCTCAACTTAGCTGGCCTCTTACAATTTACAAAGAGAAAGGAATTATCCTTCACCATAAAAGTTTCCACTTTTATGTAACACCCATGAAATTAAGCAACAAGTCCCTGAACTACTCAGGGGTAGAAAAGGAAGGAGCAGAACATCTCTACAGCCCACTTAGATTAGGCTCTTCTTTCTGAGATTTTAATCCACAAGAGGCACACAGAAATATGCTTTTCAAAACAACAGCCATTATATGCAAGGATGCAGTGTTCTTAAATCTGCACTGGTATGTATTTCCAAGTTCTTCCCTAATGGAGGTTTAAATGAGAAGAGTTCACTGACATTCAAGTTTTTGGTATAAAAATCAACTTAGCTTCATCAAAGAATAATACTATGGAATGCATTCCATTAAAGCTTTCCTTGTTAGCACAGGTGTATCAAACAGCATCCCAAAATTTATGATTTTGGAAACAGAAAATTTTGCCATGAGCTACATTAACTTATGGTCATATTTTACAGTGTTCTCACAACTTTGCCCATGCAGACACGACACTACCCAAGAGTTAACTATTATAACCAGACAGTGGCTCACTGTTTTTAGAACACACACTGAACATTTGAATGTGGAATGGTTTGTTCATTTAGACTAATTAATGTATTAGATTGCTACATAATGCACTATAAAACACACACAGGCTTGACAGAGAATGGGGTGGTATCAACTCCTTGATTCAATATTATTCTGTTATTTAAAATAACTTTTAAAGGTTCCTGTGTATTACCTGCGTACACGTTCAACATCTGGATCAGTCCTCAGGTATTTCTTAGCATTCTCCCCTTTTCCAAATGATTCTGTATCTTCTGGGTTGGAAAATGCCTGTTTCAAACACAAGCACACAAGTGACATCAGCAGCCAAAATGTTCTATCCAGTCCAGGCAGCTTGCTATAAAGGCCACTCTTTTTGCCAATGCCTCAATAACCTCACTTTACTTACCTGAAGTTAAAAGCACAGGGAATAACACAGTGTTTGCTGCACTACTGCTTTCTTGAGCCCAACCTGTACATAGCTTGTGTGCTGACAAATTAATGCAGTGCAATTTATGCATTTAGATAAAGCCTTCTTGTGAGATGGACAAGCCTGCAGTAAAGGCAGTAGGCTCACAGAACATAAGCACCTACAAGGTAGAAGGTCTCAAGTCTCTTTTTCACCATCCTGACAAATTATCTGAAAGTGCTTTTGGATCCCTTCCTTCTACAGAAGTCTACACAGCAATACTATCCAATTATTCTCATTCATGATCAAGGAAGTGTCTCCCTTTCCTCTTAAGTACAAATTTTTACACTTATATGACCCATTATTACCTCAAAATACTGCAAGACACTACTTCAAAATAACATCTAATTCAGGCAGTGCAGACTGCAGTTGATTTCTCCCTGCTGACACTGAGTAACATATGCATTCTGTGAACTGTTCAGGCTATGCAGATGTAAGTAAAGAAAATCTTTTGATTTTAGGAGAGCTACATGATTGCTTTCCAGGGCAACCTTGATCCCTATTTGTGAAACATCCTCGATCCCTATTTGTGAAACATCCTCAGCCTCAGAATTCTAGAGGTGCATTAACAGTATCATCACCAACACTTTACATTCTCTGGCTTCACTCCTTTCCTGTTTTTTTCTTTCAAGACTTTTTCTGTACTACAGAGAAAATTAAAATCACTTTACTATTTTTTTCTGTTTGTAATATTACTAACACAATGAAACCAAGCCCTCCAAATTACTGAAGGCCCTATTGTCAAGTGCATCCACCTGGATCCACTGAGCAGTACAGCTGGGTTCTCCTGCAACAAGCAGGAACTAAAAGCAGCATTTCAACAAAAGGACTGCACCAAAATCCTTGAAGCACCCACAGTCTTGCAGAAGCAGATCTCATAAAAACACCCATATGAGGCCCACTCAGGGCTCCTTCAGCCCAGGACCAAGTGTCTCCTACAGAGGCCATGAGAAGATGCCTAGAGAAGATCAAGAACAGGGCAAAC
Source organism: Rhabdornis inornatus (assembly GCA_013397075.1). NCBI lineage: Eukaryota > Metazoa > Chordata > Aves > Passeriformes > Rhabdornithidae > Rhabdornis > Rhabdornis inornatus. The sequence goes on along the minus strand of VWZS01008706.1, from coordinate 1,045,218 downwards.
ACAACACATTTCTCATGAGCACTTTTAAAGTAGATACGGCTTCTACATTATTTAGTAAACCTCAGTGGAACTTTCATATTTTTATCTAGCCCAAACATCAAGCCACAAGTTTTCAAATACTTTCAAATGTTTTCAGATATTTTCAAAATTGAAAGTCCAATTTTCAACTGGAGTGCTTCTCACTCTAGAAAAACAATAATTTCTTTTCAGATAGTGACCTACCCACTACAGTAATTAGGGAATGCAAAAAGCTTTTTAATTATTGGATGAAAGGGCTATAGATGAATAAAAATCTATTCCCCTCTTCTGTCCCTAGCAGTTGGTTATCCATGTAATATGGCTCCATATCACACTTTTGTTGCTTTATAAATTGGGTACCCTGGACATGAGCTTTCTGCAGAAGACAATGGAAATGACAGTTATGAAAAACTCCTATTTAAAAATAACACAAAAGTTTTAGAAGAGTAGAGTAAGACAAATGCATGTACCATTTAGTCTCATAATTAGGTTAAAAACATCATCCAATTGAGACCAGCAGAGCACCAAACTCAGAATCTCTCCAGAATCTCTCCAGAACAGGGAGGAGGAAGCAAGTGAACAGCAGCAGTATTTGGAAGCTGAAGAGACATAGCTGTGATATCTCTGTATTTCAATACAAATGTCAGTCTGTTCTCACAGGCAGTATTTCCAAAGGATTACCTTCCTTGTGATCCTGAAGTATGCTGTTATCAGACTCATCAGCATCATTTTTATAAGAACAATGGCTGCATAAGTAGCGTAAGCCCGGAAGACTTCATTGTCAATCAACTGGGTCGATTTGGCCATTTCTCCCCTTCTCACTGACGACCACTAAAAAACATTAGTTAGTTAAAGCTAACATCACTGCAATCCAAAGTTCTGACAACAACATCGTGTTAACAGCCTTGGTTTTTAGCATCACTGCAATGACAGCATGATTTTGCAACCATGGGAAGTTTCTTTTCAAAGAATTTCCCCCTTTTGTTTTTTTTTTTCACAATAGCATAATATAATACATTAAGATGATAAATTATTATGTTTTGCTTCCATTATAAGTGCTTATTAAACTGTCAAGGTACAAACTACCAAAATATTGAATGTAATTGCAGAAACAACACTTCGTCACAGAAATTAGCACTCTTTTGAAATAATACAAGGAGTTAGACCAATTTCAGACCAATTCATCTGAATTAGCAAATTTCCCTAAGCAGTTACTAGGATAGAAGGAGTGTGGGACAATGCTATGAACACTACAGAATGTACAGAGGAAAATTAGTATTGCCTACCTTTTTTTGTGTGCAGAATGACACAATTATAATTGCACTTCAGCTTTCAAACTAACCAGTACCTTCCTACCCAGCAGTAGCTTGTGATCAAACTGAGTTGAACATGCATTTTTCCCCTTTGAGACCTTGTTCTTAACAATTGCTTTTAGCATGACTCACGGGCAAAGATTAAGTTGTAATGACAAAAAGGAGAGGACTATTTCTGCTTTTATCATGGGAGGTTTCAACTAATGAAGTCTCTTTCCAAGGAGACCATACCAAACCCACAATCCTACGGAGGTGGCACCTTTTATCAACACCAGAAAGTTAAGAGGTGCTGAGGAGTGAACGCAGGTGAAAAAAAAAAGCACATCCCCTTGCACATTGAATTTTTTGCCCTGCACAGACCCAGGCTTTTGCCTCACCAAGTGCTTCAGCCATGCTCTTAGTGACTAGGAATCCATACAACTAGGATGTCTTAGCTTCAAAGACCAAAATAAATGAACTTTTTTGTTACAGCTAACTTACTTCCTGTGATATAATTTTAACAATGGCAATAAAAATGTTAATATTCACTCGATTACAGTTTTAACAACCTCTCATCTTGCTTTCAGCACAGTCAGCTATTGCCAAACAGGGAGAACTTGATGAGCAAAGAGCATTATGGAAGACTTGCTCTGAAGGCACGTCCTCGGTGAGGAAGTGGGCAGGATGGAGGTGAGCAGCTGTTTGCTCACTGAAAACAAAGCTGGCCTTGCCTGGACCTGTCTGCTGTGGTGATGGGATTTTGCTCCCTCTTTTATCCTTTCTAAAACAGTGCTTGGGTCACTGGGCCTAGCACAGGGTCTGTGGACCATGGGAAATTAATTCAATGTAAAGCTGCCTCGTCTTTCATCACAGTCCAGTTCCCAAGACAAGCAGCGACTTGGAGAAGACTTTCCTCAGAAATGGACAGTAACTGGCTCTATTCATTTTAGCAATCTTGTTGAAACATTACAACAGAACTGTCCTGCTACTTTTAACTTTGTATCACAGCAAAAAGCACGAAGTGTTTCACACAACGAAAGCAAACTCACGGCGTCAGAGCGTTTTTTTCCCCTACGCTATACTGAGAATACATCCAAGAAGGATGCCAAGTCATTGCCACGGGACACCGTCCAGCAGCAGCTTTGGAGCTCAGCCGCATCCATCCATTTTCCCCCTCTGCCCCGTGACCTCTCCGGGCTCCCACAATGCCCAGGACCCGCCTCAAAATGGAAGGGCACCGAGAATCGGAGAGAAATTGCGAAAACCCCAAACACGAAAGCAGCACGGGGTTTTACGGGATAGGCTCACTCCGGTTGCAAACAGCCTGACACACACGGGTAACAGCAATTACAAACATGGTAATGACGATGGTTCGTCTCTGCAACCCCGCTGTGGGGGCTCGGAGCAGCGGCCGGGCCCGGACCCTCCCGCCGCCCCCGCCACGGGTGTCCCGGGCAGCCACAGCCTCACCAGGGCCGCTTGTTCATGCGCCTTTCAAACGCGACTTCTCCAAGAGAAGTGTTCTCTGCCCGCAGGCTCCGCTCCCAGTCCAGCTGCTGATTCCCGGCCCGGCCCCGCGGGACGCACCGCCATCCCAAATCCCCCTCACACGGAGCTCCCCGCTCCCGCATCGCCCTCCCGCACCCGCGACGGGTTTGGCTGCCGGGCCCCACCGCCCCCGCCCGCACCTCGGCCGTGCCCGCGGCGATCCGAACCCCGCTGCTCCCCGGCGGACACTGCGCCTCGGCCCGGCCCGGCCCCGCCTCGCCCCGCCGGNTCACGGAGCCGCTGGGGCCGGGGGCCGCCGTCACAGAGCCTGGGCTGCTCTCACGGAGCCGCTCGGGGCCCGGGGCCGCCCTCACAGAGCCTGGGCTGCTCTTACAGAGCCGCTCGGGCCGGGGGTCGCCCTCACAGAGCCCCGCGTCAGGCCCAGAGCCCGGCAAACCTGGGAGACGAGACAGAGAAGGAGAATGAGCGAGGAGAAGCCCTGCTGTCTGAGCACTCTTGGACAGGGGTGTCAGGAAAATTAATTCACAAACACCAGAGGTTTATGTCCAAAAAGGAAACAGAGGAGTCGTTTTACTTTATTCGAGTACAGGGAGAGGCCATGGGACGTTCCCCTGTGATGTCTCGAATTTTTGGAGGACAAAGCCTCCCTTTTATCCCAATTTCCCGGCTGCATTTCCCTCTCTCTTTCCCCACGGGCTGAGGTACTTGAGAGGCACAGACTTCCCAGAACACCTGATACCTGAGATTCCCCTCTAATGTATAACCCTCCTTTTAAATTTTTAATTCTTACAGAATTCATAGTTTTTTCCCCATTGCTTCTTTCATCTTTCAATATCCAATTTCATTCATCAGCAAACCTACATTTTTTTTTTTTAAAGGCAGATATCTTTTTCCATTCATCAATCAGTGGTATCCATCCCATTGTTTTTTTATCTTCCAGTGCTAGTCTACCAGCAGACCCAGAGCTT
>VWZS01008706.1:957971-1041315 GCA_013397075.1 Rhabdornis inornatus | reverse complement strand
TTTTTTTTTTTTTTTTTTTTTTTGTTCGGAAATTGCAAATTTTTGCAAAGGGTGCAAATTTCAGAGGGCTCAAAGCTTACCTAAAAGTCTCAGTGTTTTGTCCCCTCCCTTGTTCTGGTGGGCCTTAACTTTTACCAAAGGGCAAGAAAATGAAATGTGCTTGTGTTGCCAAGCCGTCAGCGCTGTTCCAGTAGATAGGCATGATGATGCTCTGCAAAGTGAAAAAGAAAATTGTTATAAGCACATATTGTATTACTGACTTTTCACAAATATTAAAATGAATGCTATATGTATAATTTGGAAAACGTTGCTGTATGAATATAGTTTCTTTTAGTTCTGCTGTTAACAAAACTTAGAAATAGCAGTGTGATAAATATATATTTTTCTTGGACTATAACATGGTGATGTAAAAAGCTTTTGTTCATGTAACTAACTCAGAGAATGGTAAAAAAGATAAACAGGAAATTCTTCACATTCTTGGATTATTGGACACCAGAACCCCAGGGAAGGAATTTATTGATCTTATCAGGGAGCCACAAGGAGAAATAAAAAAAATGTTGATTTACAGGTTGGAGGAGGGGGGTGATTTTGAATAATGCATGAAGATCTATGAATATGCAACATGTTGATGCATTTAAAGTGGTGTTTTCTGAGTTAATGCTGCGCTCCTGGCTGAATGTCAAGCACCTGGCCTATAACCTTTTGCTTTATTGTTTGTCTCTTATTGTCTTTTATTAAACTGTTTAAAATTTACCGGGAAAGTGAACCTCGTTTTTCACAAAATTAAGGAACTCTGCAGCTGGCTACAGACTTCTACCAGTGTGCTCCAAAGTGCTGAACGGAGGGAACCTGGTGTCTGAGCTTCCCAGTGGTTCTTCACGGAGAACGATGCTATTCCCACAGCACTCCTCAGCAACAGGAGCAATGCTTGTGACTAAGCAGCTCATGATAAGCAAGACTGAAAAAGACAGAGATAAATGTACTCAGATGCCCAGAAAAGGTTTCAAAACTAATCCTAAAGACATGCACACGGTCAGGAAGGGATGCAGTTTTTAAAGCTGCATTCGTACAGAAAAATCTTTTCTCTTAGGTGCATATATTCAGTGTTCACTGATGTTATTCTGTGCTTCATGTCATGTCCTGTCATGTCATATCAAATTCCTGTGTAACTCTTCTTAAAATCATAAAACACAGCAAAACTCATTTGAGCAGGAACTGCAGTATCAGAACTGTTTTGAAATGTTGGGAGGAGTTGGGTTCAGCAACCTTCATTCTCACTAAGAGCACAGCAAACAGTGTTTCTGCTGAAGTCAACAAAAAAACTCACAGGAGCATAGATCCATCCTGGGGAATGGATTTATTTCAAAAAGCGTGGAAGAATTTCTGCAGCTCATGCTTTAGTTCAAGGCAGGAATTGTATCTTCATAGTTTTCTAACCACACCTAACACATATCATAATCACATGGTGCAAGTGAAATAAACTGTAATTATCTTCTATTGCCACCTTTTTGTTTGTTTGGCATTCTAATCTTTACTCGCAGTCAGTTTAAAAAGCATGTAAACCTATTAAGTTAACTGTAAAACTAAACACACATTATTATACTTGAGAAGAAAAACTGGTAATTGATTTAAACAAGTTTCTCAGAACTACACCTGGAAACAACAGAAAGCCAGGGAAAAGGTGATTTTCATTCATTGTAGGTGGGCTATAAAAAGAAGCATAAATGCATGTAGAAATTCTACTACTTTCATGCTTTTCTTTGGATTTTACATTTCAGTTTTTCAGATTCTGGGAATTCAGATTGATTTATATGACTTCTTAAAAGCACTTCTGAAACTGGGAAAGGTGCCGTACTCCCAGTCTTTGAATTTTGAGGCAAACACCTTGTTAATTTTTTTCCTGCCCTCTTTGAATACCCCTAATTCTGAGACAGAATATTAGGAGGAAGGGAGAAGGACAGGAAGAGATGAAAAAGAAGGAAGAAGGAGAAAACAGAAAGAATTTAAAGAAAGAAAAAGTGGAAAAAATAGAAAAGAGAGAAAATATTTTTAAAAAAAGAGAAGGAGAAGGCAACAGAAGATAAGAGAAGGGAGAAAAAGAAAAGATAAAAGAGGGACTAAAAAAAAGGAAAGTATTTTAAAAAGAAAATAAAATTAAAAAAAAATAGAGAAAACTAAAAAGAAAAGGAGAAATTACCAAGAAAAAGCGAAACTGAAATAAAGGGGGGAAAAAAAAGGGTAGAGGATGGAAAAAGGAAGAAATGAGAGAAGCCAAGATTTCTTGCAGACCCTGAAGCACTTAAAAGGTTCAGGTTCTTAGAGGGAAGACTCTTCGAGGGCAGAGAATAAGAGTACCAAAGTGGGGCTGTAGTCTGTAAAGCAGAAGTGAACTTGTGCCCAAGGTCTATTTTCTTCTCTACAGCATAAAGTGCCTGTAGAACATTTGGAAACTGCTGTGATCTCAGGGAGGTTGGATACATAATTTTGGTGGTAGTTGCTCCTGAGGGGCCCATTCCCACAGTTCTCGCTCATGTGAATTGTCCCTTGGATACTAATGGGAATACTCTTGTAAATCAGGGACACCATATAACCCAGAGCCCAGGGTTATACTGATCGTGAAAGGCTTGATCTTACAAAACTCATTCATGTCAGCAACCCTTTTTCATGACAATTTTCCCATCGACTTGAAGAACTATCTGTGTAGCCAGAGACAGTAGAATCAGGACACGAGCTTAGGGTCAGCATAAAAGTAGAAATAAAAGAGTTTTTCATTTAACCTCCAGCAAGGAATGGATACTCCCCAAGAAGGCCAGATAAGTGCAGTCATTCTCTTTTAACTGCAGGGAGGGCAAAAGAGAGGCAAGTATTGATCAGACTTGTTCTGTCATGTCTCCTTCTCTGGCTCCATTTATTCACCATAATTGGAGTGGTAAAGAAGGTAGCAACAATGCGTTTTCACCACGCCTCAAGCTCGTGTTCACCACCCCCTTGATAATATAAATCAGTTTTTATCAAGTAAAACTAGCAAATTATGCCTGCTTCATGAAATAAACCAGTGCTTTACAGAGTAAAACACATCGTGAACACTAAGATCCAATCCATATTTTAACTTCAAATCTGAAATGCTGTTTAAATACCACAAGAAAAGTGTTAGAGGAAATGTTTAGTATGACGGACAGGAGTAATTTTTTGTGCTACTCTATTAAAACCTGCATCTTCTGGTTAGGAAGCACTTTCACTACATCAAATGTTGACACCTAGGTAATTTCACTGTGATTCACACACTTCCTCATAAGATCTCAAGCTGCTGTCTGATTTCTTTGGGGAACTGCTTCAAAAACAGCAAGAAAGGATCATTGTTCCATTGGGAATTCTTCCTGCTGGGATGGCTGAGTGAAGGCTTCTCTGGCATAAGTTGCCTTTTGGTGGAGCTTCTAACACCAAAAGAGCAGTGCCCATCCAATCTTTTACCCGTGCCACTGTTTAGAGGACAACAGTTCTCACTATTGGGATTTGCCATTTTTTTCAGAATTCCAGATGCTCCCTTGTGAGACAGAAACAGTAGTAAATGATTGAAGTGACCAGTCACAGTGGGTGGTGACCAACAGGCAGTGAGAGAAAAAGATACAAACTCTACAAAGCACGGCAGTGAGTGGTTGTACGCCCAGTCACACATCATTTATACATTGTGCAGAGACCCCACAAAGCTCATTACTGATCGTTATCCAGTTATCATCTAAAGTTGCTTAAAATCTTCCAGATCAGAAGTCAGGTGCAGAGCAATCATAAGAAATAGTACAACACAGGAAAATTATCTGTAATCTGTGCCCTGCCAGCTTGATGTCTCATTTGAGGAACAACTCAGAAAGATATTGGCAGGCATAAAGGAAAAGATTTTTAGTAGGTCTATACATGGAATTTTTATTTTTTTTTTGCCTTGATTCCTTTTTCTTTGCATGAAAATCCTGCAACAGCTATCTTGTTTCTGAAAATAAGTCTGCAGCACAGAACCACCTTTGCAGCTGGCAGTAATGCATGCGTGCTTAGGTGAGGTGTTTAAAGCCCCATGCTGAACTGAAGGGGAAAGCTTCACTCAGCTTTTGTGATGCTATTTGAGCTGTACAATTGTTTTGGTTAGGAAAGCAAGATATTATTCCCATTAAAGGCCATAAGAAAGATGATATATGCCCATAAAACAGATTTTGCAGCCACCATAATAACTTTCTCTTTAACTAATGCAATGAGAGGGTTATTTGTTAAACATTATTACAGACAGCTCACAGAACAAAATCTGATCCTTTAAAATAACACTGAAGTAGCAGAAGGGGAAAGTATTCACTAAAAAGCAAAATGCTTTTCAAATTTCACTTCACAGATTGAAATGACAGAATGTAGGGAGCAAAATGATTTTTAAGACATTGAGGTTTTGATCATAAGAGTCCAGTGGGTTTTACTTGTTATTGTACTACTTCTCTGCTCCAGAGACACATGGAAATTATAAAACTGGAGACCAGAGTGGAAGATTTCTTGCCACAGTGACACTCCAACTGCACACAGAAGGTTTGAGTGAGCTATTGTGAAGACAGAGATGATAAAAAGTACCTAGCAAGAAGTTGCTAACTTATCTCTGCAGACAAGATACTTCTGTAAGTAAACAAGCAAAAGCTTTACAGCCATTGGAAATATCTGTAAACAGACAGATCTTGTATGTCTATAGATAAATTGGTAAAGTTTCTGAAGCTCTTCCAGATCCTGCATTGTACTACTTTTGTGTAGGTGTACCTATTTATGTAACGCAGTGAAAGAGCTTGGCCCTGTGGGTTGAAGCAAGCTCATTTTCTCATGAGGTTTCTATGCTACTCTAGCATGGTCTGAACCTTTGGTTTCTGTTAATCTTAACTGGATTCGTACCACAGTTGAATGTCAATAGGCTAATAGGTCAATAGGTCCTGTTGTACATTATTAGTAATCTAAAATTGGAGTTTCTTAACACTTTATATATATATATTACTGATGGGATGTCAGGCATGCCTAGCTAACAGAGCAGCTTCTGCCTGGCATTTTGGTGATGATTGTGAGAGCTGAAGGCAGGGAAGGAGAGGGACACTATTGCCCAGATGGTTATTTTTGAGGAGTAACCATCTGAAAGAATTAAATGTTCCATGTAAGCAAAATATTGATCAGTAGCAATCACTTGTCCTTCCAACAGGCAGGTATCAGTATCTGGTGGACTGTACATGGGATTCAGTGCAAGTTCTGCATCAGAGGATGTGGGGAGAAGAAACAGGCCCCCCAAATTTGGGGTGTCTGTCTTCATCCTGTAGGAAAGGAAGACAGGAGATTTCTGCCTTCCACCATTCAGTTGTGTCCAGCTCCCAGATTGAAAGGAGCTGTGTAATGAATGCAAAGTGAGTAGATTTTTCAAAGTTAGAAAAGAGTGCCCTAGGGTGCTTGTCTGGAGTCACATTCGTGTGTGAGCTGTTCCTACATAAGGGTTAAGAGACAGGCTGTGTAGTCAGTGTGAGGCAAATGTCACTGTTTTGAAAAATCAATTATCTGCAATTATAGGCCCTATTCTAACAGTACCTTTGCAGTATGCAGAGCTTCCCCAGGTAGCACAGCTATTTTTGTTGGTAATCTCCCCTCCTCTAGCTTTCTGTACAGAGCCAAGCTTAGAGTCAGCAAAATTATTTGAAACCAGCTCATTTTATCCCCAACAGCCCAACCAACCACAATTAAACTGTATTGCCATACATTAGGCTTTAAAGGGATTGCTTTAGTGCAGTGTATAAAAAGCTTTAAGGAGAAGACAGAGAGGCAAAGGAGAAGACAAACATTCCATGTGTAACAGTCTAAAGTCCTCCTCCCTGTCTCCATTGACTCCAGTTGGCCGGGGATGAATACAGACAATTCAATATTTAACAATCAGCAGCTTTGCTTAGTCAGCAAGGAAAGAAACAATTTAAGGTCCAGAGCCTTCCCTGTGCTCCCTCTGCCTTCCTGAATCTCCACTCAGTTGCAGTAGCTCTCTCCTAACAGAAATGACACTCCACAGGGTTGGCTCTTGGATATTTTCTGCTGTGGTGCAAGATTACTCCTCGTGGTTTTATGGGACAGCAGCAGACTTTAATAGTCACCCGAGACAATTATTCAGATACTGTATTGTGCAGCAAGATTGCTTTTGAACAGCTGCAGAAATACTTAGCAGAAACACTCCCTAAAGCCCTGGGGTGGGAAATAAAAACAAACAAGCCACGGTAGCAAGACAAGAGTCTGTGTCTTACTCCATCTTTTAGCTTGTAGAAAAAAGGAGTTGTGTAATGGATTTAAAAGTTAATTGGGACAGGGACCATTTTTCATTTTGTGGTCCTTATAATGCTCAGTAATAATAGGCTACAAATACATACTCAGTCACTACTCAAACACAAATCCTCTTTGGGCAGTGTTGTGACCCAGTGTATGGTTCTTTGCCAGGCAATTCTCATTAAAAAGACAAAAAGGTGATAAGACAGGGGTTCAATTATTCTCTTCAGTAGTGATGATCTTTGGTGCAATCCTGTTTAGAAGAACATCACAAAAAATATATTACTCTGGTAAATATGGGCAATTTCTTTTCTCAAAGCTTCAGCCTTGCTATTCTGATGAATAGCATGCCTTAACAAAAATACCAATTATATTTTTTCCCCTCCAAGCCACTATAACAAGTGTTTCTCTGTTAGACTCTGCTGCAAGTAATTAATTTCCTTACCATTGCAATCCTAACTAGTCCTGCTGAAAATCTTTTTGTCTCTTGCAACATATTGTGGCTTAGCTTGATGCTCTCTGTTGTTTTAAGTCTCAAAATACAAAGCGATTTTCAGCTGCACTATCAATATTGCTTGAATAAAGAGTGCTCATAAACACATAAAATTTTATGGGATCTCTTAACAGGTATCTGGTCATCAAAACCTGCCTCCAGCTCAGGACTCAGGAGGATCTGAAGTACAGCAGGGGAAGAGAAGTACACTTGCTTAGTTTAGACTCTGAGAGGCTCCCTGTTTCCTTTTAATTCAGCTGGGCAGTTGGTGGGGGCTCAGTGGGCTCTGCTAACCCACTCCTCTGCTGGATCATAACTGTTTTTCTCTGAAGACACACTTTGAATATATCTGTACAATTTTGTCCCAGGATGGCCATGCAGGCAAAGTCAAGCTGGGACAGTGTTTTGTACAAAATACAGTGCATGATATGTTGAGAATTTAGTGGCTGAAAGACTGCTTGTTCACTTTTTACTCGTGTACTTCAGTAAAGTTGCTCTTGATTTATAGCTGGATCAGCAAAATCAGAATCAGACCCTTGCTGCTCATTTCTGTGGGAGCAGGACTGGGCCTCGTGCTCTTGTGCTCATTAAATATCTCAGCACCAAGTCTCTCAGCTTTGATTCATAGAGTCCTCTTTAATTTGGTACATGCAGCCTTCCAGACTAGATCACATAGCAACAGGATAACAATCCTCAGGAGAGCATTTCAGTATGAGAAATTCATGAAGAGGGTGACTTTGCTCCTTACCTTCAATGACACTTGTGGAATAGGAAAGAGAAAAGTGAATGAAATGGAATTGCCAGCCTGTTTCAAAATGTATGCTGTGTTATACAGCAGATGACAAATAGCATCCCCAATAACATAATTCTGGGAGCTGTGCAAGTTTTTGTTGGGTTGTTGTTTTTTCTTTGCTACAATCTGTCTTTTCACACTTAAACCAGGTTTTTCTTACCTGTTTTCACTGCACACAGGAGCTCTGAAATGCTTCCTTGTGCCCCTCTGCAGGGAAGGTATCCACAGGCCTTGCCTGGGGTGAAGGCAAGCAGGAGGAACAGAACCTCTTTTTACCATGCAGCAGGAAAAGACCTTGAATTCACCCCTTTTATATTCCCATCTCCAGCAGTCTGACAAGGAGCGTTGAACTGAGACTTGGAGAGAAGTCCTCACAATGTGAGATGTTACAGATCTGAGGCAGGTCGCTTCCTCATGGTGCAAAACTGCTTTTCTGAGCCATGAAAAGCCCTGTCTGTTCCTCCTCCTTCCATGGGAGGGATGGCAAAGCAGTAACCTTGCCTTCTTCCAGCAGGAATGAACCACTTTCCTATGGGAGGAGGCATTTTACTATATATTTGGGTGTCTGGAGCTGAGGGGAAGATGTGTCCTTGACAGTAGCTCTATTGAATCATCAATATATGCATATGTATAGAATGAGTGTAGGAGCTGTGCAGCAAGAGAGAAAGAGAAAGGGCTTCTAAAAGAAAAGTGAGCATCTCCCCACTTTAAGAACAGCAGGATTTTTCCACTTTCTTTGGAAGATTGGCTTCCCACCCTGGTAGCTGCACCAAGACTATTTGGAATTGAACTCTTGGTGCTTTTCCACCTATCCTAATTTCCACACAGGTGCCTATTTGCAAAAGGCAGCACTGGTCTGCAATGGTAGCATTAAGTGCCTTCATGCAAGAATTACTTTCTTGTGGAGTGGAGACAAGGACTTTCATGGTATTACAGGTTGAAGAGAGCAATGTGCTTGACTGTATCCTAAGAAAAGATCAAAGCAAAGATCCCTGACATGCCACCTCTTCCCAGTTCATGTCATATTCCCCTGGCAAAAGTCTCCCAGAGTATGCAGATCACAGCCTGGACTCTTACACAGTGATGACCTGAATGATCTACAAGAGGATGTGAGAGAAACCTTTAGTAGAAGAAGCTTCAGATGAAGGATGGAAGCCAAATTCTGTCTTTTCCTTGAACTAGAACTTAACTTTATGACATACTTAATTGACTTTTAACAGAGTTAAGTGATTATCCTTGGTTTGGAAGTGTAGATTTTTTCCATCCTTGGACCATTTTTTTTCCAGCTGGTAATATTGCACTGCAGGACACACTCGGACACTTCATTGCCTTCCCAGTCCAGAGCAGCCAAAAACAAGAGCTGCTCAGCAGCATGAGTGAGCCTCTTTAGCTGCCCTGCATAACCTTCCAGGCCAAGGGCAAATTCCAGCCCCATATTCTTTAATTTTATATATGATCACCAACATTTCATTCATGTTTTCTTTAAAACTGTCATGAAGTTACTTCAGTCATTTAATTCTGAAATTTCAGCTGCACCATCTCATTTTCAGCCTCTGAAAAGCCCCTCTGAAACTGTGCCCTCTCTACTTTTGAAACCAGTTCAGGGACTCTTATCACTCATTCTTGCCTCTCAGTATTCCCTCTGCTCTTCCCTTGACAAGGCAGATAAATTGATATTAATTCTACATAAGGGAGGTCAAGGGCACATTAGAGTGGCCTGATTTACCTGAATTCAGTCTTTCTGCTACTGAGGATGCTGTTAAAACCTGTGGACATTCCATTAATTCCATGAGGAGCAGTGTGAGTTTCCTTCCATCACTAAATTTTATTGAATAAACAAACCACCTACAAAGTTTCATGACCTTTTACAATATGTTCAGAAACACCTAAAATATTGCTTAATGAGCTATACTGACTTGAATTCAAGGTTTTTGACTACTGTTCTTGCAGAAATAAATGTAGTTGATTTGTTACTTCCACTGCAACAGACCCAATCCAAGTCCTATGGAACCCAACTTCTTTTTTTTTTTCTAATTTTTGGGACATGGCTCACATCCAGCTTAAGTGACACACAAGGATTTCACTCATTCTCAATGTTTTGAAAAATAACCACAGTCACAAGTAGTGGCACCACCTTTAAACCTGAATTTTCCTGTTGATGAAGAAGTTTAAGAGTGATGTTGAATGAGTAGGGCCTATCTGCAGCTCACCTCTCACAAGTACAGAAAGCAGCAGCAATGGCATCTGTTTTCTAAGAACTTTACCCTACAACAGCTGGAGATAACTTATCAGAATAAACACTGATGGGCCAAAGTTTCCAGCTGTAGTCCGTGCCAGACAGTAAATTTGGCACCTCTGATAAAGCAGTGAACTCCATTTTTCACTTCTGCACTTTTGTGCAACAGTTTTAACAAAGAACAGTGGGTGGTTCCCTGTGCAAATTTCTTAGAGAATCAAAGTTCATTGTGTAGCACTGCAAGGAAGGAAAATAGTGTTGTATTGTATTATATTGTATTCTATTGTACTGTCTTATATTGCAATGTCTTTCTGCAGACAGAATGGTTAAACCAGAATTTCTGCATTTCTCCAGAATGGTGGTTAAAATCTTCTAGCCAAAGATTTTCGTAACATTTTGTCAGTTTGATTTATGTATTGGAGATGTTGGAGGTTTACGACTGGTTGTAAAGAAACAAGTTTAATTTCTCTAATTTTGTTTTCTTTTTTTTTTGGCAGTATCAATACTCTAAGTGTAGCATGCTCTATTAAAATAATATGAGTACTGTTGTTTGATTTTTTAACTGGAGCAGTAGCTACAGGTTCCAGTTTAGCTACATGCTTCAAAAGCATAAAATAAAAGTCAAACCTGTCACAACATCTAAAAATGGTTATATATGCTTAACTGTGCACCTGCATTAATGTCAGTAATGTGTATATTGCACAAAAACGTAGACATGACCATAACTCACTGCAGCATTTGGGCTTATTGGAGCAGTAATCATTTTTTTAAATTTTGTTCTTCCTACTCGTTTAACAAACAATAAGAGAGGGTGATGGGACGATTTATAAGTTATACCTGGTAAAGTCTGATTATGTATTACACAACCTGGTGATGATTCCTGTTCCATTTGTGGAAATACATTAAATAAGCAGAGGGATTTGGATAGAAGGAGTTGAGGTATTTATGGAAGCTCCCTGTGTTGGCCTTATGGGGGCTGAGTGAGGTGAAATTTTCCCACAGTGCTTAACTTCTTCCTTGAATGTATGTGGGACAACAACCTGCAGCTGCTGTCTCATGCAACTCAGCATTGCTGATGGTTGTGATCATGTTGCAAGTTCTTTGATGCTCCATGTTTTTCCTGAAATCCAAGTCCTTCAGGCAAGTGAATCTCTGAGAGTGTCTCTTGGTAATCTTGGTAATCCTTTGTAGGTGAAGAAGGAGTTAAAAAAATGTGGCTGAGTACAGCCCTAAAGGTCAAACAACAACACAAGCAACACTGAGAAACAATCCTCATTCAGAAAGGGAAAATCCATTATCAACATTTTCACTTAAAGGCTTTGCTTTTTCCAGACCTGATTTCTTTTAAAACATTGGCTCACTTCCTTAATCGGTTCCTTTGGTTTTAACTTGGGTCAAAGGTTTGGCAACTGTTTCCCCATATTTTTATTTTAATGAGACTATCCCTGATTTTTATATTGTCTATTAAAACAGTATTTAAAAACTGCGAAGTCTGCAAGGCCTGCTTTTCTGGTCAGTACAGAGTGCCCTCACATCACATTCCTCTTAATGGAAATTAATTGTATCATGCCTATAGACCTTGGAGCACTTTGGCAGATGTTAGATTCTTAGACATCTGTGGTGTTTTATTATTGATTGAAGAATGAGAGGAAATCTCATGGTTTAAGACCTTGTAGTGGGATTTATGAATTAGTCCTTTTCCTCTGTGACCCTTGGCAGGTCATTGAATCTGTCTTTCAGTTTCCCATCCGTGAAGCAGGGAATAATGATGATTTTCTGCTGCTGCTCTTTGTCCATCACGCCTGCTTAAACAGTGCACTCTTTGGAACGGGACTTGCTACTGGGTAGTGCAGAGAAATTTCATTCTGAGTGAAGATCTGCAGCTGTAATACAAATAATTAATACCAGCATTAAACAGTCAAAGGTGTTACATCCAAGGTGCTTTTGGCCTGAGGCCCGCATAGTTCTTAAAATGATGGATTTTTAATTGATTATTTGGAATGAGACCTTTTCTCAGACTAGCTAAATCGCTTAAGACCCACGCACACCAGCTAAATTTAGAGGCAAGGAGGTGGCAGAATAATTCTTAAAGTGCTCTGTTCCTAATAACCCAGGTGAGTGACAGTCTGGGAGTGCTGCCTCTTTTAAAGCAAACATGACTCACAGCCCCCAGGCTGCAAGCATGTGCAGCTTAGAAATTGTATTGAACTGTCCGCATTGAAGGAGCAAGGAAGTGCAGCCAAATTCATAAACTTTTAATTTAATAATTTCAGGTTAGTACGACAGGATAGTCACACTAATAGCTTAGCATCTCTAACAGCAAAATACAAAAGGACTGTGTGAAATTGGGGCAAGGTTAAGGTGAGTCTGGAGTAAATAAGGCAGTATCTTCATCCCACAGCACATTTGGAGGCTTTCAGAAAGCATTCTGCAGAAATTCCATTTTTATAAGAATACCTCCAGAGTCCAAATCAAAGGTAAAATTGGAATGGCCTTCTTGATGCACTGATATTTAATTCTTGTTGAAATGGACACACACCATTGGCTGCTTCCAAGGCATTTCTTGTCCCAAGAAATTCCCAGCACTCATGAATGGTGTCTCTGTCCCTCAGGGAGTGTACATGGTGAAAAAAACCCTGCTACTAGAAACTGCCAGGAGGAGTGAGCACCACCCTGTGCCTTTTCACATCTCTGACCAAAGCTAAAATAAGCAGCAAAATGGGGCAAAGCTGGTTTCCCAGTGGGACAAGAATGTTCTGGCTTCTTGAAAGATGCTTTATGTCACTTGGGCTCCTGGAGGCAATGGACCCAGTTGATTCTTGTTTTGTGTCCTGAGCTCGTCACTGGCCTTGGCACCCAGCTACATTGCACTTTCTTTTTCTGTGAGATTACCCAAGGCAAATTCTTCTCTGGGAAACTTGAGTATTGCCAGGAGCTCCCACTGATGCAACAACTTTCTTTCATCACAGGCTGCAAAGTTACAATCACACTTGGGTTTTAAATGCAATAACAATGCTCAGCCAGGCTCTGGAATAGCTGCATCTTTGTTCCAGCAGATTCTCATTAAAGAAGTTAATGGCTACATGAAAAATTAAGCTAGTTCTAACTACTTTTCTTCTAAAGGGAGTTTCACTGGAATCCAACATGGACCTTCTTCCCTCAATCGTTGCCTCTTTTTTAATAGTTTCCATGTTTCATTCCCAAATATTTGCATTTAGTAAGTATGAAGATAGGTGGAAGACACAAAGCACAGGTTTTGGGTCTGAGTTTCCTCACCTCTTTTCTTCCTTTAGAGAAAACTCAATATTGACTTTGTGGTTGCCTCCCAGTTCTGTTCCTGGGCACTGAACCCAGTGACAGGTGAGAACAAGGCACAATATCTGCTCTACAGCCAGTGCACAGCCAGCTCTGCTATGGCTCATGGCAATCCCCCATGTCAAAAAGCCAGGTAATCATTACTCAGTGGTTTTGCACCAGACTAGGAATCTCTGTGTTTTACAGCATCTCCTTCACATGGACCTGAGGGAACCTGGCAGGTCTGAAAAATGGAAACGAGTACCATGTGGCAAGGATCTGGTCATGAAAGATTTTCAGTTTCCTCTCACCTGCCTGAAACCACTCCCTCAACTCTGACCTGCTTTGCTGAGCAGAGCCTCATGTGTTCCTTCACCTTTTTAAGATTTGTGTGTGTAAACAACTGAATAATACTTAAATATACATCTTTCATCGTTGTAAAGAGGCTGCCAAGTCCTGAAGCTACCAGGGTGTGGTAGATACAGGGTTCATCTGGTTCCTGGGGGTGTTGTACAAACTAAGATCAACTTAATAAAAGTACAGGGCAGACTGAGAACCAGTAAGAGCTGCAATGTTCAGTGCCTTGTGTAACATCTCTTAACTGGAAGCTTCTTCATGCAAGTTATTGCCAAAGATTCAGATTTTGTTCTACTTTCAGAAGTTCCTTTACTTCCACAATACTACAGTAAACTATTTAGTTGGGGGAACCAAATTAACTACTCTCTGTCAGTTTGAGCTGCTCAGTTTATAGTTGCCAGATATCTGAAGCATGAAATTTAATATCTTTTTCTAACATTTGTTCCTCAAAATTAATAATTCTATAGATAATTTTCATTGTCTGCATAAATATCCAGTTCCTTTTTGTACCTTGTCAAGTTCTTGGCTTCCAAGAGAAATTAATGTCCAATTATAAGCTGAGTAAAAAAAGTATTGTTTTCTCAGGGTTGGATTTTATTCTTCCTAACGACATTGAGCTGAATTTGTCTTCTGACTCTGTGTTATGAGACAGTGAGAAAATAAGCTCCCTATATCTTTGTTACTGATATTTACTTTCAAGATTACCCTTTTACAAAGCACATTCTTATCATCCTCATTTAACTAAGAGAGAACAGTTTCAGGGATAGATGGAGTGATTAGCAGTTGAATCATATTTATGTTTCAGGCTAATATTCTCAGGTTTTCCCTTCCTTAATATTTGCCTCTATCACAACCAACTTCCAAGAAAGGATTTCCATCTGCTTCCTGTGCCCCCCCTGCACACTTTACCTGCTATATTTAACCCTTTCTCTTACAAGAGAAATCCTTTTCTTTCTCCAAAGCCCAATAGAAACAGTTGAGGTCCCTATTGATTGCAAAATTCCTGTAATCAGGTCATGGGGAAGTGAGGTGTTAAAGGGAGGGTTTTCTTGATTTTTTTTCTCTTCTGACTCAGCCTGGGAAGATGTGGCAGCATTTCCAGACTGTCTCAATCTCTCTGAGAGAGGATTAGGGTTTCGTTTTGAGTTTTGTTGGTTTATGTAGAAAAATTATAATACATAAGCTGACCTTTTCTCCTAAACCCAGGGTTCTTTCGGTGTGTGTTTATTCCTTTAAGATTCTACTTATTGGGTTGTTGCCTTGAGCTGTAAGTTCTGATTACTGCAAGATCTAACTTCATTTGTCTCCCTCCACGACACAGGACTTTAATGTTGAAATCATATCCCCTATAAGCCATTAGTCTAATCAGTCCAGCTCTTGAGGAAGCTGATAAATCAACAATAATCTGAACCCCAGGCTCCCTTCAAGGACCCTGTGCCAAAGGGCTTTGGAGTTCATGTTGTTCCATGTAATGAGCTCTGCCCTGGAAGGACAGAGAAAATATGGCTTGATAGCTGATGAATGTTTGAGATTCTTCCTCCTGAGCAGGACTGTGATCCTCCTGCATTTCAGTAAAATACTTACAAGCTAATTTAGTCAGTGTGTTGGTGGTGGTTAGATGTGGATGCTTGACCACTAAAAACTGAACTGGCAAGCTACATGCTCCTTTCTGCTTAAAGTCACTTAAGAGAAGGGGAAGTGATTATCTAGAGTGAGCTGTCAACCTTTATGCCAGCTTTCCTCCTGATATGATTTATAAAACAGCTAAGATAACCTCTGGGGGGGAGCTTTGCAATGGAAATAGCAAGTGATTTTTGTTCTAATGAACATAACACTGTCACAAGTTTAAAGTTCAAATCTGAGGTACGAAGGTTTGGGGGAAAAAAGAGCCTGTAAAATATGAATGTGACAGCATATGTGTTCCTTTCCTGCACAGTGTATGAAACAGGAGAAATGGGCAAACTTTATTTTTCTAATGAGGTTTAAAATATTTTTTCAGTCTTTATCAGGTAGAAGGTCCTCAATACCAGTTGTTTTTTGGTGGCTGAGGTTTTTTTTCCCTTCAGAAGCTTCCCGATTAAGATGAGGCATATTTTTCTCACAGCAAGTTGTGCTGTGCCCTTTGCTCCTTCAGCAGTGCAAAATGTCCTGTCACAATTGGCACTCAGTAAATAACCCTTGGTTGGCAGCTCTGGCCAACAGCAGAAGGCTGGATGGATTACAGGAATTTAAACTGGTGGAGGAGGCTTGTCCTGACCAGCATTTAAAAACACCAAACGACAATTTATTGCAGAACTTACTTTTTCCCACTGTGTTAAAAAAGAAAAAAAAGAAAAAATTAAAAAGGCATCAATAACTGGGTATTTGACAGCTCTAATAGTTATCTAGATTTCTTCAGAACTGCTTTAAAAATAAAATCAAACCCTTTTCTAGAGACTTTTACATGCAAAACAAAAACAACAACTAATTAGAAAGTTTATACATCAATGGCAGGTTAACCTGTCCCTGAACTTAGCCAGCATATTTCTTATGCTGAGAGCTGTATGAATGCAATTTAGGCAGTGGACCATAATGTCTGCAGGCTTGCTGAGGCTGATGGCTTTTCACTTTCCAGTCACTACCTTTGTGTCTCCAGGCTAGAGTTGTGCTACATCCTTGCTATCAGCCCAAGCAGAATCAGCTGAGTAAAAACGGAAAGTGAACTAAAACTTTAACAAACCTCTAAAAACGCCTAAATTCTGTTTTATTAGCCTCACTTCCTGAAGACATACCTCACTTTGAAACCTTGTATTAACAGGAAGCTCCCTTGTAGTAGCAGTTTTGGGGCACACTGCCCAGTGGGAAATGAGGTGGTGGTGGCTCCTGGGATTTGGAATTTCCACGTTGGTCTCGTCCTCAGTGGCCCAGCCATCCCCAACAGGCATGTGGCAAACTCCTGCTCAGTGGAAACCTGGAACTTTTCAGTGGGACATCAGATTATGGGCTGGAAGAAGCAATATTGAAGGTATCAGAAATTTAAAAAAAAAAGAAAAAAATTAAAAAATCCTTCTGGTGGTTTGGTAAAGTTGGTGTGAGTTGTACAGAAGTGTTCACAGTAGCAATAGGTGCCACTGCCATGCACTTGCTTGCTCTGGAGTCCTGCCATGCTGAACTTCCATAACTAGAAGAAATATTTATTTGATTCCCTTATTTCTCTTTCTGTGTAAGTGCAAGCTGTACACTTACAAAAAGATGCTGAATAGCCTGAAAACACAAGGAGTTTAAAAAAGAGGAAGTATAGCTGTGCTTTCCAATGTGTCCCGTGCTTTCAGCTCATTTTTCTGTTCTGGAAAACAAAATAGAGTCTAAACTGCTTTGAAAAAAGCAAAAACATTATTGGGCAGTATTTTCTTAAGCTTTGTCTGTTTAGGTAACTAACTGCTGGGACAGATGGTAGATTTAAAAGAAAAAAAAAAATGTCCAGGAAACCCCAAAATCCCCTTTGAATTTTTGAAAAGGAAGAAAAAACGAAGGAAAATTAAGAGATATTTCATACTCCAGCTGTTCCCAGATGATAGACACTATCACACCTTTGGGAAGTTTGTATTTACTTTGGGAACCTGGCTGCATGAGGGACCTACCTGACACTCAGGGAGAATAGCCAGGTGACAAATATTCTGTCTGTGGCAAAAACTCACACTGAGTGGGGACAATGCAGCTCAGTTTTCTTCCCTTCATTAATGTCTCCTGAGATGTGGTCAGCACAGAGTTGGGTTAGGGAATACAAAAACTCAGTATCACAGCTTGTTAAAAAAAAAAATAAATCAGGAAATCACTAGGAGTTCTTTCTTTCTTTTTCAGCAAAGTTCAAATTTCCAAAGGGGGGAATAAAATCAGTAATTTCTGATACACCCAAAGCTTAGCATCACAAAAGCTTTGAAGGTAATAAAAATAAGCAGCTCTCTATTTTCCATTAGCAGGTGCCTGTAGCTTTGCTGAGACTCCTACTGGCACAGAGAGATGCTAAATGCAGTATTTTGCCACTGTCATGGGGTGATTTATCTATGGAGTATAATTTTTTATGCAGCTGTTACACCTCAAGTGGTAAATAAGGCTTTGTCTGCGCTCCAGAATTGTGCCACTTTAAATATACCGCTGTAATTAAAGTTCTACAACCCATTGGCTGTTGTTACAGCCCTGTAAAACATCATTCTGTCATGTACTTGTCCCTGCACAGCAAGGGGAGCAGGGTGATTTTGTGCTGTGTTGCACACTGAAGATTTTTATTGATGCTACAGTTACATCTAAAACAAGAAATGAAAAAAAGGCAACTAAAATGTTATGCTGGGAGAGGTCTTGAGTGGAGATAAAGTCTAAATCAGAAAGATTGTGAGCAGCTTCAGGTACAAACTACATTTTCCTGTGGCCAGGGATAATGGTAGCACATTATAATCTGCATTAAATACCATTAACAATGACAAGAGTGTGGCAAAAAACATTTCACCAAGACAGGAAAAGCACGAGGTTTGTGGCAGTAGCATCAGCAGCCTTACCACAGAGGATTTCTTAGCATCCAGCTCTGCAGAATTAAGACCATTTTATGTTTTCTATCAGCAGTCACACTGTCATCGTGTTACAAAGTCACTCCTGAGAACTGAAGTCTGGGCCGTGGTAAAAAATTGCCAAATATCTTGCAACACTTGGAGTATAGTATTTGTTTTCTGATTTCAAATAAGCAGTGAAAAACTATTCTTGCCAAGGGTTTCCAATAAGGATTGCAGCTGGGTAAAGTTCATTTTAATGTCCGATTTCAAAAAAACAGATTCACTTAAACTAATTGCCTTTTTGCAAGGCAGAGCAATTTAGACAATATCTGCCTGGAAAATTTCTGTGGGTTCTGTGGATTATTCTCCCAGCAAGACAAATATCAGCATAATGTTCAGTATCATGACAGAAATGCTTGAAATGGTGTGCACCACACCTAAAGCAACATGATTGTCACATTGTTGAACATTTTGAAAAGGTTTCTTTTTTTTTCCCTCTCTCATGTAAAATTTGTAGTGGCTTTGATTCATCCTTATGTGAGTAGAGTCAGTATTTAGGATCTTAGTTTTTCCTCTGATCTTATTTAGGATTCTTCATTTCTATATTTGGCCCCGCTGTTAATTTGCAAGGGAGCCACAGTTTCTCTGTACCATAACTGACCCATCCCTAGCATGGCAAATAACATTCCTTGCCTATCTGACAGAAACGTGCCAGACTTAATTAGCAACACACAGTGTTTTCAGAAGTGACTGGTTAGAGACATCCTGTGAAAATTGACGCTCTTCAAGATTATCAGGTTGGGCTTCTGGATGCACATTCACACTGAAAATTCACAAATTACTTGAAAAACAGTTGGTGCACTGATAAGATGCATTTCAAACACACTACTGCATATCACAGCAAATATATTAATGGTTACTTTCATGCATGTATTTTGAAACTTAGTTCTTTCCCTTATTCAATGCCAAAGACTTGAACTCCTGCCTGCTCTTTGTTGGTGTATTCCATTTTGTCTAGCAGAGAAGGGCAAACCCTGCCCATGCCACCTGCAAAATCCAGAGGTGAAGCACATTATGGACCATGAGAAGAAAGAATTTTGAAACTTCGAATTTAAGCCTAGATCTGCTCAGGATTTTACAGCTCCATCAGCATTTTACAACTCTATGAAAGCATGCTTGTGTGACTGCCAGAATCCTTCACTGTTAAAAAAAAGATGTGTGGTGACTTCTTCACCAAACTGGAAGCAGCAGCCACTCGCACAGCACACACAGGTGCTACACAGCTGTTTGTGGTGGATCTCTGGCTTGCTGGCCTGGTTTCCACTGCTGTTAACTCAACACAACACTGTAAACTTCTCTGCATGATTAGAAAACATTCCTCTGAAGTATGTGAACAAACATGAGCTACGAGCGCTGTGCTGGAGATTATTTTACAAATGTAGCATCTCTGCAGTGGGACAATATAGCTCTGTTCTTTTTTTCTCCTGACAGCTGCCTGGATTTTAACAGTTAGTTGCAATCACATTAAACATCTCCTCGCCATTTTTTTTTTTTTAAGCAGGAAGCATGATTCTTTTCTCTTGGAAGGAGCCAGACCAATTTGTGTGCTCTATCATCCATAAGTAACTGTGAGAACTGATCTGAATTCGGTGTTTATTTTCAGGTAGTGCAGTGTGGTGATCTGAGAGACATAAACTCGTTGCAAGTCCTCCATGGCATGGGAACTTGAAATTGTGAAAAGAAAGGTGTCTTCCTCATCCCTTGAAACACTTGCCAAACTTTTTTTCTGTTAAAACTTGAGCTCTTCGCTCTGAAATTGATGCTCACTGAGAAAGGCAAACATTTTGGTGGCGTGGCTGTGTCCCTGTTAAACATTGCAGCCCGTGTGATCTCTTTGTGTATCACCTGGCACGTGGGCTTCTCCTTCAGCCTTCCAGCTCAGCCAGGGCAGCTGGGTGGGGAAATTAGGGTGCCCTTGTGTTTTTCTTTTCCTGTGAGATCCTAGTGTGACAGCCAAAACTTCCTCCACCTTCATCTCTCCTGCCTCAATATAATTACTGATGTTCTTCTAGCTAAGAGATTTCATATCTAAAATCTTCAAAAAGTCTGTCAAGGAGAAAGCAATAAGGAGAAAAGCTGAGAAACTCAAATGTAGGTTTAGGTCAATGTGCATTATGAATGTGACAAAACTACTGATGTACAAACACTTATGTACGTAACTGTAAAATGTAAGCACCTAACACCAAATTTATTTCACTATTATTCCCTTTCTTTCTTTTTGAGTTTAGGCTTTCTTCCTGTAACAGTATCAATTATTTTTCAATAGTGTCTTGCATCCCATTCTTTCTCATCTCTTTTTCAGTACCACCCTTTTCTCTGCTAAATCATCAAAGATATTTTTGTTCTTTTATTGTGGCAGAGTCTGTAAACACGACCTTAGAAAGAGAATTTCTAAGTGCGAGCATTTGTGATGCATTTGCACTAAAAGCTTTGAATAAAGCTTTTATCTTTGATAAAGCTATTTGGTCTGATTATATTGTTTTGGAATCACACATTCAGGTGCACCGCTCTCAAAAAAAAAGAATTTTTCAAAATGTAGTATATTGAATGTCTCAAAATGGAGGAGGATTATTTTTAAACTCACTGTATTCTATGTAAGCAATTGTATTTCTGTCCTGAAATTCACACACCAGCACTTAAACTGAAATTTAAAGTTCAGTGTTTAAAAACCAATAACTCTGAATCTTAAAGATGTATCAAATATGAATAAAGGTAATAAATATTCTCGTTCTATTTCTCTTAAATTGCTTCAATGCTTTCCAAACTGCCTGGGCAGATGTTGTAGACATCTTTTGTATCAAACATGACAAATATTTTGTGTGAGCACTGAATAGC
Organism: Rhabdornis inornatus; assembly: GCA_013397075.1. Lineage (NCBI taxonomy): Eukaryota > Metazoa > Chordata > Aves > Passeriformes > Rhabdornithidae > Rhabdornis > Rhabdornis inornatus. The sequence continues at coordinate 1,020,421 of VWZS01008706.1, read as the reverse complement.
AGGTGGAAGAGCCACTGATGGCTGCAGTGTGATTTTTAAGTGGAAATTGAAAACAGCATTTCCAAATACAAATTCAGATCTCATAGACTGCAATCTAAGTGGGAGTAACTGTGCTTTGGGAAATTCAGTGGTGTCTTTAAAGAGCCAAGTGCAGTTAGGAAAAGGTGTATTCACATCATCAGATAGCAGAGGCCCAGAGGTGCAGCCAGCTATAAACTTCTGTGATGTGTTGTCTTCAGTGTTTGAGCCACGGGAAAACCTCCCCTTCCTTCTTGAACCTCTGCTGCTGAAAGCATCCCACCCACTCCATCCGTGGAAAGGCTTCTGTGAGCCTTCTTTTCTGGTCTGAATCAGTCAGGTTTAACAGTAAACCAAACTGGAAAAGTTCATCTGGTGTATTTCAGTTTAAACTAATTTTGAAACAGTTCTGCTGTACGTATCCCCAGATTAGGAGTGTAACTTCAGTTTCACTTATTTTAGGCAAACTGCTGACAATAAAGGACATTGTGCCTGGAGGGATCACCTCCCTTAACCTGCTGACCATGATGACACCTGTCATGAAGACCAAAAACTCGATTAAAAATCAGTTTTAATGAGAAAGTATTGTCCATTATAAGAGAAACATTTTAAATTCTGCCAGTTTCTCCCTCAATCAAGCCACACAAGGCACTATAGACAGGGTCTGTAGTGACTGACACAGTTCTCAGCCTTTGGACACTCAAGTTTGCAGATGAATAAATAAAATTATGTTACACTTCTTTCTGTACTAGTTTACAAGTCAGAAATGTGTATGAACAGATAAGGGAAATAAAAAAGGTTTCAAGATGACTGTCTGAAATTTCCTGCCATCAACTTTTATGTGATCATCTGTGTATGAGAATTTTATATGGGCAGACAATCTGGGCTTCATATGACCATTGACACATCCCATGCAAATTTGTGAGATTCAAGATATTCTATTGTGGATAAAACTGAAAACTTTGAGGTAATAGTTTTCCTTTTGTAAAGGATGCTCTGCTGGCTCAATTTCTACCACTCTTGGGCCAAAACTGTACTTTTCTCAGACAGTGCTTTCTCTCTCCTGTCTGTTAAAGAATTTCTCTTCTGTAGACATAATTAACTGTTCATTGACATACTTGCATTTGCCTCCTCCCAAATTCCAGGAGCACAGCCCTAACCTCTAGGTTATAAATCAGCTCCTGTGCAGTTTACAAAGCTTGGCACAATGTAAAGCTCCAGCAGCAGAGATTAAAAGACACCAGGGCACTGCAGTGGTTGGACATCACTGAGGTGGGAGATCTGCTCTCAATCCCCTGCTCTGATGAAGATTTGCTCCTAAAAAGATGCTGACACCTTTTCCTGGCTTCTCTGAAACCAGTTCTGCTGCACCAGGGATGAATTTAGAGCAGAAACTCCACTACCACACAGTACTTATATGTGTATTTTAGAATACTAACCGCAGTCTGCTAAATGGACTTGAATATAAATGAACTGTCACCATGGGAGAATAGTTGGAATCATCTTGGATGTACAGATAATATTGTCTCAACTGTGAACTCTGCTTTAGAATCTCATTTCAGCCTCTACCTAAAAATCTATGTGTCAAAAGAAAATATCCTGGGTGCCATCTACAAACTATAACATGACACAAAAAAGCCATCTTTCTATATGATAGAGCTATTTCTAATTTTCCCATTAGACCAAACGACACCATAAAGAATATCTGCCAACAACATGATATAAAACCACACTATGCATCATGAAAAATAATTGCAATTCAATTACTCCTGAATTATAAAACCGTCAGCTAGGTGCAATAAAGACAAAAGCCTTAGAACATATGATAAACTGCTTAGCATAGATAATTATATACGTTTGAACAAAATCCCTGAAATAAAACATGTGCAGTTTGAAGGAACAGGGTAATCATGCCAAAATAATTCTCATTTATAGTAAAAGTTTGAGGATCAGCAATTTTAAAACCATCTCCCTGAAAAAAAAAATTATCAAAATAAATTAGCACTCATTGAGTGTAAAGTAAATTTCTCACTCAGAGAGGTCATGCCTGGCAACTGGGCAAGATACTTTTTTCTTCTACCATCTTGCTTTGAGTGTACTTTGCCAAAGTATTCGGTGTTGCTGCTCAGCATCACAGAATGGTTGAGTTGGAAAGGACCTCTGGCAATTTTCTACTCTCTCCCACCTGCTCAGAGCAGAGTCACCTGCAGCAGCCTGCTCAGCACTGTCTCCAGTCAGGTTTTTAATATCTTCAGGAATGAAGATTCTGCTTCATCCTCTCTGGGCAGCCTCTTTCAGTATTTGCCAACCTCACAAGTTTTTAGTTATTCCTAAATTGAGTTCCCTTTGTTTCATTTTTTGCCTGTTGCCTCTCATCCTGTCACTGGGCACCACTGAGGAGAGTTTGTCCTCTCTGCACTTTCCTTCCCTTCAGGTATTTTTAGACATTAACAAGAACTCCCTGAGCCTTCTCTTCTCCAGGCTGAGCAGTTCCAGCTCTCTCAGCCTCTGCTCACACGAGGGATGCTCCAGTCCCCTCAGCATCTTCATGGCCCTTCACTGCACTCAGTGTGTTCACATCTTGTACTGCTTTAGGTACCCTGGAAAAAGCTGTGGAATTCTTGCTTCCTGTCAGTTCTGTGCCTTTGCCTCACTCCCTGCTTAAATAAGAAAGAGAGAGGAACAAAAATTATGCTGGGGGGAAAGTAGGATTCAAGGAGAATGAATCTTTTGCAGGACAAGCAGAGAAAATAAAGCTTTTAGCAGAGAGGTCTTCTCTGCACTCTCCACCAGGACATCTGGGAGAGGGATTTAATTCTCTTTCTTGGTGTGCTGCATTTCAGCAGAATGAAGAAAATGGCTTTCCCACATTATTTTTGATTATTATTATATTAGGAAAAAATAAATATACTTCTTAAAGTACAGCTTTTCCTTAAATTTAAACTCTCACCTTGGTCTTGCACTTTCACAGACAAAAGTGGCCATGGAAAAAGACAGGCATAACATCCCTCCTGTAAGGCAGAATTGGGTAAGTTTACCAGTTAACATCTGGCTAAAGTGTTGAAACTTTTGCAAAAAAATACTTACCAAAGGGAGAATAAAATTATTCAAACTTGATGTGGTACCATAGTTCCAGAACTTCTCAGAGAATTTCTTATATAATCAGTAATTTTAATAACTGATTATTTCATAGATGCCGCTTTCAGCCTTTAAAGTGTCCTTTCAAAATGTTTGAGAGGTCTTAATAAAATACAAAACAATTTTATTTTAGATTTGCTAACATAACAGATTTCATAAATTGGCTTTCTCAGACTCATGATGACTGCATTTCAGTTTCTTAATTGACCTTTTACACTCTCCACAAGCACTTGGGGTTTGCAATTATTCATTCCTCTGCTATGTAGTCAGACAAATATCAGGCAGCACTTTTACTGATGCAGATGAAGTTTCTCAGAAGCATCAGATATGGGTTTGAAATGCTGGGAACTCCAAAAGAAGCACTGCCATATTCTGTCTGAGGTAACAATTACAACAGAAGAAGTTTCATTATTCATCTGTGAAATAAGATGTAGGGCAGAGGAATTAACACATTGTCCAACGTGACACCTAAAGACAAAAACAAAAAAGGACCAGGAAAAAAAAAAAGTAAACCAATAAATAATAGAAAAATAAAAAGTTCATCTTAGAAGCTGATTTGCTAATTTTTATTTTTTTTTTTTAAACTATGAACCTTTTGCTCTGCATTTCTTGTCTTTTAAATTGCAGCCCTCAAGTCAGTGGTCATTGAGCCAGCTTCTTGAACCATGCAAGTTTATGGGAATCCTGGTGCTAACTAGAAACATTTGACCCATGTAATTTTTTTATTTGCAAGTGTCAAAATTCTTGTGTTGCATTGTCAGCCTTGTCCATATCAATCATGTTTCCACCCCGGATATTTAGCAGGAGCCACAGCCACTGCTGTGATGATGGGTAGCACTTCTCACATGCTCTTTAAAAAAGAGTAAAGCTGGATGAAATTTACTGAATAATTAGAAAGACTGACCTTTCTAGAACACAAACAGAGGTCTAAAGCCACTACTACCTTTTAGCTGAAAGAACTCTTGTGTTGGACACTGAAGTTCTGCCTATTTAATTTAATTTACCTCTACAATAAAAACACTTATCAAAAACAATTATCCCTTGCCACAGAGAAAATTAGTACAAAATTTCAGTTCCAACCTGACCAGCTTAATTCACTTGCCTAATGTTAATGTGTAGGTTCTAGTATGAGAAGAGGTAGCCTTTAACCTGGGGTGGTAGAACACCAAATAGCAGACCTCTAGTGGGCTGGCACTGCCATGTGAGAACAAGTATTTTTATAAACCTCTCTCCAAGATGTGACTGCCACATTTTCAGATCTTTAAAGAAGATTTGTTTGCAAAACACACAAAACCCTTACTGGCAGACAGAAGGGCTGTATTTTGAAATAGCAGTTGTTTTGTGTGTCCAGTTTCTAAGAGCTTCAGTATTTATAAAGCTCTGCATATGTTAATGCAAATAATAGAGGTTTTTCATTAGGCTTTATGCAGTTCTATTAATAAGCCAATTGAATGCCAGGTGATTAAACTAGAATTCACTAGAAAACATGTCAAGTAAATAGACTGACCACCTGTAATTGCTGCAGAAGTGATTAAAAAAGTAAATCAATAAAGATCCTATTGTTACATGGAGCTGTACATTCTCTTACCATTGAACATGTCAAGCATGTACTGATTGATCTGTGCCTGTCACCACCACGCCCTTATTGATCACATGCAGAGGCAATTCAAAAGCAATCATGAAAATCACCAGCATCCTGCTTTCTAGGGCATTTAGGAGGCTCAGTCAGTTATTCCCTTTTCCCAGCTTGTAACCCCAAATTTGGGTAAATGAAAGCACATGAGGACTGAGAGCCATCCCAGCTAGGAGCCCTGCTCTCTGTGCTGGTTCCTATGATGTGACTCACTGGGAGCTGCCAGCACACATGAGAACAGGTAAACTTGGCACTCTAAAGGAAAACAGAGTATTTTATACTCAAATGTCTACTAGAGCAAGAGTTTGTTTTCTTATGTTTCCTATCTGATGTTAAAATACAGTTGTATTTGCTTAAAAAAAAAAAAGGAAAAATCATTATCTTTATAAACAGTTAGATAAAAGTAACTTCATGCAACAGAAGATGTGTGCACTTTTGAGGTAAAATACTTTTCTCTGTCCTGTTCTGAGATTGGCTTCTTTAGGCTTTGATGAAGAAACTAAGCTGAGCTCTGCTTTTGATTTCTCTGGTTGGTTTGCTCAAAGGGGGATCATTTTAGCTATCATGGATAAGAAAACAGAAGGAGTTCTTGGCAGAAGTCACAGCTGTTTTCATCCCTAAATGAATGTCTCTGAAAACAATGAGGTTTTTGCCGTCTGAGTTCTTGAGTTAGACTTGTAATAGATTAAAAAATATGTTTAATTTTAGGAAACAACCTAGTACTACTTAGATTTAAGCTTTGGAGTTTTTAGGCTTTGTGTTTGAGTCTGGGTTTTTTTTTTTTTCTTTTTTTAGGTAATCTTGGAATCTTTATCACTACTGGTTATATACTATTGTGCTTCTGTTTTGTGGCGTAGTAGTTCTCATGTTCTAAATAGGTCTGAAGAGGCCAAATTTGAGTAGTTATAAGGACAAATGGAAGCAAACAGCAGAACCCATGTCTCAAAAAATGCCCTCAGAAACACTGAGAGCTCTGTTCAGAGAAGCTGACCTGGTTTTCCACTTCCCTGTGACATGTGTGTGCATTTACATTTGCACAAGATAGATGTGGGGTGCTTCCATTGGTGGGTGGGAGCATTTTGAACAGGTATTTGTGATCTTAATGAGCTCCACAAAATGGAGAGGCTGACCTGGGAAGTCAGCAGGCTTTGCTGTGGATAAAGTAGCAGGAACATTATGAAGCACTGTGGATTTGGCTGTTCCTAATTCCCTTTCAAGGCTGTTTCAATGGCTTTTGTTGATATGGAAGAACTCTGCCTGTGCCCCTGCCCCTCCTGGTGTATTGTAGCTACAGGGCAGAATCTGCCTTAAGAAACAGCTCTGGGCTAGGCTGCCTCTAGGTTGCTCTTTTTTCTTTTGATAATAAATTCAACTTACTTTATTTTGAAATTTGTTTTTCTAATTTAAACCTAGTAGCATTATTTATTTTTATAATTACCTTTATCTGAATTTCAACCAGAAACTGAAAGAAATAGCACAATCATTGGATAATGTTAACCTTAAAAAAAAAAAATCCCTGTCTTTATCTACTTGCTGTTTTTCACTTGTTTCCTAATTAAAGTATTGGATTATTTTAACCAAATTATTTTCTCAATCTGTTATTTGAATTCTGCTGAAAATGTTAGCTTTCATGTGTGTTTAAACCTTTATCTTTAACATACAGATTGAGTTTAGCATACAGCATTGGATTCACATAATTTAATAGGTAATACAATTCTGGGGAAAAATCTCGTTCACCCCCAAATGAACTAATTAAATAAACTACTTAACTTCCCAGTGTTGCTAAATTCAGAAGCTGGAATGATCATATAATTCTTTGATTGTTTTGGTTTCGGTTGTTTTAATACTCTTTGATCCTATATGTAATATCTCAAAAGTGACAGGTGCCCTAAGAAATTGTAGTAGCAGAGTGTGGAATTCAAAGCGAGAGTCTTAGCAGTCTGCTAATGACAGTGGAGGAGCACAGAAACATACCTGTAACTCAAGCTGATCTACTGAAAAAAGAAAAAGACAACTATGCCTGCTGCAGACAGAAGAGATTCACAGGAGAAGGGATTTTTGAGCCGCATGGCTGGCAAGGAGACACGGCCCCTAGCTGGGAGAGGCACCCATGCTGGAGAACTGCCTGGAGCTGAGAAGAAGCTGCACGAGGCTGTTTGTGTGCTGCTGGTGGAGCTGTGCGAGCGCTTCACCTTCTTTGGCATCGTGTGCAACATGATCCTCTTCTGCACCGCCAAGCTGGGCTACCGCGGCTACCAGGCGGCCATGGTGAACATGTGCTTCGTGGGCACCTCCACGCTGACCCCAGTGCTGCTGGGCTGGCTGGCTGAGCACCTCGTGGGCAGGGTCAGGCTGGTGTGCATCTGCATGTTCCTGCACTTCCTAGGTGGGTCACAGCCTGCTGGCTGCGTCACTTTGTCCTAATTCTCTCGCGGAAGCGCGTTCCTGAGCGTTGTGTTGGGTTTCTGTTCCCCCCAGCCTTCTCTAACACCTCGTTGTTTGTCTCCTCCTCTGCAAAATGCACTGCAGTGTTTTCATCTTTGTTTTCTGAGTGGTTTCAAGAAGACAAAGCCACGTTTGTGTGTGCATCTTGCAACCTTGGCTCCTCAGCTGTTGGCAGCGTGGATGCTCCACTCTTAAAATTGGTCCCTAAGGTTTTAAGTGTTTGGCACAAATGCAAGGCTTCAGTCAAAAACAGCATTTATAAACTGCTTCCCTGGTGTTAGAAGTTAGATTATATGTAAAGGTACAAGACTTTTGTATTTGGACAAGAACAAAAGTGTTTAAGAGCACACCAGTATAAACAAACTTTGCCTTAAGTATCCTCATACCTGCACTGAGGGCCTGCCTTCTGCTGGCACATTCTGAATCTTCCCTGGGTATTATTATTTAGAGCACTTTTTACAAAAAAAAAAAGCACTGCTCAAACAAAATCCACCTGTTCTGTAGCATCTAGGTAGGTAGAGCATCTCCCATTTCATATTTTGGCCTTCTACGTTAGGGCATCTCCCAGCACAATCTGCTGCTTGCTCTGTCAAATTAAACCAAGTTGATGGAAATGCTGCTTGCTTGAACCAGTTGCTGAGCAGGTCTGATTTCTACAACAGCCAGATGCTTTGTTGCATGTCTAAATAACAATGTAAGTAAAAGAAAATCAGAGTCATTCCTGAAATGTTCTTGAGCTGATTGCAAAACCATTATTCAAGCAATCTGGAAAAATGTTTGCTGTTGTGTTCCACTGTTTCTCCCCTAGTATTCTGGTTTAAATCTTTCTGCCACTTGTCCTTTCAGTGCATTTCTTAAAGTAGGAGATTGGAGACACAAACACAATTTGATGCATTTGAGTACTGTTTTAACTAGAACACTTCTTCCTTTGGAGATAAATCATTCAACATTCCTGGTGTATTAACGTTTTATGCACAGTCATAGTAGTGGCTAATACTGGTGTTGTTGACACATCAATATATTTTAAACTTGGTGCCCATTAGAACTTGAAAAATCCATTTGAAAGACTTGCTTTGCAGAGTAGAAGTGGAAAGTGCAATTCATGGCAGTGCTTCTATAGTTAAATATCCTGAAAATCATATTTTCTATGAAGCTGCTACAGAAAAAAATAAAAAAGAATGTTTCCCACAACAGTTCTGAAAATTTATTTCTTAAATTATGATTCCTGTTACAGTTCTGGGATTTTAGAAGAAAAAAAATGTGCAGCAAAAAGAGCTGCACTACACTGTGGGATGTTCTGTGGGGTTTTTTGGTTATTTGGTGGTTCAGTTGATAGAAGAAGCTGAATCCTTACAGTCATTTCAGAGGAAGTTTGGTTTCTTGGAGATCCATAGTGATATTGCCTTACTTTACATAGCAACATCCAAAAAGTTTCTGCTTCTCTACAGAATTATGCCTCTCCCTCTTAGCACTTTTTCTTGCCCATCTTTGATTTTTCCATCTGTCTTTTCAACATACCTACTCTAAAAAAACATTAAGTCTTATTTAGCTGCTTCTAACTCCTTTCAGATGACAATTTTCTCTCTGTTGCAGGCACAGCACTGTTACCTGTGGTGTCATTCCCCTTTGAAGACGTTCACATCGACAGACGACACATCCTGCTCACCCTGCCCAAAAGGGAGCAGAAAATCGTGTTCTACTTTGCACTCCTCACAGCCAGCCTGGGAATTGGGGGCATAAGAGCTGTTGTGTGTCCACTGAGTGCCTACAGCCTCGAGGACTGTGCACCCAAGGAGCTGCTCTCATTTTTCAACTGGTTGGTTATTTAATGTTGGCTAAATATCTGTTGGGAATGATACTGCCTTGAAATGCCCAGCTGAAATTCACAGATTCAGTGGATGGTGGGTTTCATGTTTCGTTTTTAATGGCAAAACTTTTGAGTTTTGCAAGAGTTTCCAAGAGTTAAAAGTTTTCCTGACTTTTCCTTTTGCTAGTAGATAATCTATTTTGGCCTCCTACAGAAGTGTTCAGTCAGAGTTTGCAGGATTAAACAATTTGTCCAAATACTCAAACCTTGCTGCTGTTGGAACAATATACTCAGTTTGGTTTTCTGCCTTTAACATGGCTATGCCTTTAGGATGTTTTGCTGTTGCTCCCTAACAGTGGCAAAATTCAATGATATATTGGGATTTACATCAGGGTGGATGTTTAGCAGTGACAGGCAGCAGTAGACTGCTGGTTTGCTGGAAGTCAGGATTGTGAGTAGTCTCAGACTAAACTCGGTAGGAATCTGCTGTATTATTTCAGCTTTGCTGCTGCAAAGTTCTGGCATCTGATAAAGCACTTAGCATTTGTATCTTGGTCAAATTATTTTTCATTCTTTAGGAAAAATTGCTCTTAAAATGTTCTTACAAATCAGGGTTTGGATTTCTTTTCTTTTCGTATTAACGTTTTCTTTCTCCATGCATTACCAGGGAGGCAATTTTTGATTATTTGTTTGCCCTTATTTGCCCCTTCTGTAGCCCTATAGAGAGTGCTATATTTTCTGGTTAAACCATGCAGTGAGGAAGTTGCAGTGGGACTCTCCAAATTTCTGCTTCAAGGCAGGGTGAAAGACAGCCTAAACTGCCCCCTTTTTTTTCTCCTTTACATGCCTGGTTATTAAAATAAAAACTGAGCACATTTGCATATTAACAATGCAACGCTGCAGAATCTATGAAGATCTTGGTGAATCAGAACTCTCCTCCTTTGGGGATGGCTTTCCTGGCTATTCTTTTTTCCTCCAATTATGTTAATATCAAGGAGTTTTAAATTAAATCCAAACTTCAGTGAATAAAGTCGCTTTGCCAAAGGTGGATGAGACTGTTTAGTTCCTTAGAGCAGATTCTGCCTCCTTGACCTGCGCATAGGCGAGAAGAGGGGAAAAAAAAAAATCCTTCCTTTTTACTCTATTCTGATTTTAATCCTTAATTAGCAACATCATTTTGATTAAATAAGACTCTGGGGGATTAAGACTGGAGAGCAATCAGTTGTTCTGAAAGATAGCTCCGGAGAGTTTATTGTACTGTGGTCTTAGCCATTCAGAATTGTGTTTAATCAAAGTGACATTTTTCAGTGTTGATTACAAAGGAGATATAATACGAATAAAAAGTTCCTTGGGGGAATCCAAATGGGTCCATTCTTGGAACTTTGGAAATATCAAGAAAGGCACATGTGCAATTAAAAAAAAAAAATTAATTTTTGTGCTGGCACTCAAGGAGGGGCTGTTGGAATGCAATCGCAAAATTTAGAAAAATGAGGGGTTCATTCTAAGCATTTCTAATCTCATTAAACCCCTCAGAATATAATCACTTTTTCTTGGTAGCCTGTTCTCTCCTGGTGGGTGTTTGTGGGATTGAATTTTAAAATGATATAAAATGGGGTGGCATTAAACTCTTGATGAGTTTAAGCCTGATCTTAGCCAAGTTCTGTTTAAACAATCAGAATTATTGAATTAAAGATTGGGTTAAGAGTCCTGGTAATTGCCTGTTTTCTAATTCAATCCTTCAAGATTACTTGGCACATCTTAGGGCTTGGTTCTAACCTGCAGTATCTGCTATGGCTCTGACCTTATAAATAAATAGAATATACCAATTCTAAGTGAAGAAGCAGCTTGGATTCTGTTGGGTTACATTTTTCTAGGGCCTTCTGCATTTCCAGGGTTAAGGTCACGGACTGGTGCTATTTTGCAGCAGGAGAAATGCATTCTGTCTGTGGGGGCACAGGATGACAGCACAGGGCACAGTGACAATGAGCAGAGCTGTATCTTGTCTTACAGATTTGTAAAAATCTGCACAGAACATGGGACCAAGGGTGTTTTCCACCGTTACTCTCTCTGTTTTGTTTCCACGTATTGCAGATCAATTTCTGCCATTTTCCTCAGTAACTTTCCACTTTACTTTGACTTCTTAAAAGCTTTTTCTACCTCTTCGGGATTTTTTTCCTCCACTTTGTTTTTGCAGGGAATTCCACAGTCATTCTGAAAACCTGACCTCCTACAAAGATGTATAAACATAAGCAATACTTTTCCATAAGAATCATCTGGGTGTTACTTCTTTCAAATGGTCACCACAAATGCATTTCTGTAAAATGTTTGAAGAAGAGTATTAGTTTGATGTGGGCTTGTAGCATTTCAGTTTGTATCTGGACTGCATTCTTGAAATGAACCTCTCAAGTTGGCTTTTGGCTCTCGTGGTGAAGAGGCCCCAGAGTGCTGAAGCTTCAGGAAGGAGCTTTTCCCTGCAAGGCTGGACAGGATGTTCAGCTTGATGTATCTAACTGATCTGCCATGGCCTGGTGTGAGCTCTGAGACCTTTTATCCAATAAAGGCAGGAATACTGATCTGCTGCTGTCAGTAGGATATGAGTACATCCCAGAATTCTGGTGTGTGTGTGTTGAGGTTAGTTCTTCTTTCTTGGTTTGGCCAGAGGGATTGCTAAACACATTGGTTGGGGTTTTTTGTCTTCTCATTTTTGTAAGAAGACAGGAACTTCACGTTTCAGTCTTAAACTACATTGCTATGCAGCAGTGAAAAATGAAAGTGCCCCCCTGTACTCCAGGGTTTTCCTTGGATGCTCCTGTTTCCAGTCAAACACTCATGGAGAATGTCAGGACTTCAGGGAACTCAGGAACACTTCTTTAGAAAGTTTGGAAAACAGCCACTGAAGCTTCTCACTTAAAAATTGTCACATAAGAATTGACTCAAAACTTTGACACAAGTTCTAGCCAAATGAGCCATGTAATTATTATTTTTTTTAAGCTTTAGTTGAATGAGTCAATATTTTTATGTACAAAATGCCTCCAACTGTATCATCATCGGGTAACATAATTCCAAATCTTTTGTCACTGAGAAGATAATTCTAGATTCGTTAGCCCAAATACTCAAGTTCAAACAGCATGCATGAAGTGGCATTGAACAAGAAAAAGAGCTTTGCTTCTTCCAGTAATATGCATTAAGCTTTATAGTTGTGTATTTCACCTTTAAATGAAACCATTTTGCTATAGCTCCAGCAAAGGCAAAGGAATCTCTTCTTGCAGTTGTTTCCAAACTATAATCTTTGACACATTGGGACAGTACTGCTCAATAATTGTGTTGTTTTCAGGGGTTACAAACTGCAGCAGGAGGTCACCAGAGGTTTGCCATCTGCTTCCAGGAGTGTGGGATTTATCCTTTGCATGTCTTCTGTGATTAGGAGGGGCTCAGTACTTACTGACTTACCTCTACTACCAAATACAGTCTCAGAGAAAATTGTGTTGGGGAACCTCCTTGTCAAGATACTTCAGAAGCCAACAAAAATTCAAGCTGATCCTTGCAACTAATAACTGCTAGATCAAATTTTAATAATTCCTCCATTTTTTAACATTTAATACTTCCCAACCAAAGGGTGGTGGCATTAAGACATTTCTCTCTTAAGCTTGAAGCATATGATTTGATGATATTTCATACACAAAGCTTGTTACCGGATATTAAATGTGCAAATGGTAAATGTTGATGTATTTAATTAATGTCACCCACAAGAATATTTCCAGTACTAGACTGATAATTTGTTCAGCTCTACTGCCTTAGTACACTTACTTTAATCATATACCTCTTGGAGCTGAGACATTTGAGTGAAAATCTGTTTAATTGCTGTGCTAATGTGTGCATGGTACTGATGCTGTCCATGATTACTATACTTAACCATGCCTTTAATTGGATGTTTTAATCTTCTGTAAAGGCTTTTATATTATTCAGCCTCTCCACTTTTCTCTCTCTTGTCTCTGTGCTCCAGGTTTCACTGGCTGGTTAACTTGAATTCAGCAGTGGTCTTTGTCAGCATTTCCTACATCCAGCAGTCCGTGGCCAGGAACCTTGGCTTTCTTATCCCATTTGTGTCTGGGCTTATGGCTATGATCACAGTTCACATGGTTCGGGGTGAAATGATTTACAAACCCAAAACAGGTGAGAGGGAGCTCTGTTTTAGGGAATATCTTCAGAGATTTCTTTCACAAAAGAAATCAACTTGCATATCTGAACTAATCCTTCCATAACTCTGCCCTGCTTTGTTGGAGATCCTTGGGTTTTAGCCCTCCAAAATCTGCATGTGAGAGATGATATCCATCCTCTGGAGATTCTGGGTGTGCTGTAAAAGTGGGGAGCAGTCTCTGGTAAGCAAACTCATGTTTGCTTTCTGTAGTGTCAGGGCATGTGCCACAGCCTTTGCCTGTGCAGGGAGAGGTATAACATTCCTGCTGCTGGTGGAATTGATTTGGTCACATTTCATTCAACCTTTTGCCTGCCCAGCCCCTCCCATTGCAAAGGAAAGGAGATGACCATGACCATCTTTGAGGCCAGGTCAGATGAGCCAGGACACAGCTGTGCTGCTGCTTCACTGAGCTCTCTGCTGGGCTTCTCATGGGGCACTGGGTTCATCCTCTGATTTCAAACCCTTGCACATCAGTAACACCACACTACTGCTCCTTATTCCCTTTTTGTGCATGCCCAGTCTCTAGTGTAGGGCAAAGCAAAATAACATTTCTCTAACTTAAAACATCTCATTGCAAGATCTGCCAATGAATTGAGCTAATACCAAATTTCCTATTGTCTTTTATTTACTTCTGAAACTAACACTGCTTTGAGAAGAGCCCCAGGTCCCATTTGTTTTTTGGTTAGCTTCTTAGACAATTCACTCTGGAATTCTGCACTTTATTTTTTTCTTGTCATCTTCAGATTTATTTTATAAATAATCTAGGTCTGAAACTTAAACATCACTTACAATGAGTGGTGAGAATAGTTGCTTAGCACAGTCCTGCAGAACAACAGAAACTCTGCCAACTCTCTGTTTGCAGGTTTTGATATGCTATTTCAGATTTTATTCCATAGTGACGACATTCTGCAGGTTAATACCCCACAGCCAGGGAGTTTTAAATATTAGTGTATCTAATAAAATGCCCTTACTTAGTACTTTAAAGCAAGTGCTTCCAGTAGGTGTCAATTGATATTCCTAGAAAATCATTTCCACATCAGAGATAGTAGGGAGACATTTTCATTCTGCAGTCTTAGTTCATTTTGGGTTTTGGAAAGTATTTATAGATACTCAACTTATTGTAGTGCTTCAGCACTCAGAAGAGCATAGAAGTGCTATAACCCCTATTTGCATGGGTGGAAATTTGCCAAAGGTAAATGAACCTGCATTCCCGAGCCTGAAGCTAACAGTTTTGTGCTCATTCTACTTTTATTTCATCTGAGAACCAAGCTAGCAATTCCTGAACCCAATAACCAGTCAGTGAGTTTTTTAATATGCCAAGTGCTAGACTGGAAACTCCTCTTTTGTCCTGCATACTACTTGGAAGACCTGAGATGAAAATTCTGGCTTTTAAATTCATCCATGAAAATTCTCTGAACTCATCAACTGTTTTTTAAGCTCCTTTTCCTTCTTACTTTGCTACTGCCCCTTCCTTGCTACTGGACTTCAGCAGGCATTCAGCAGACATCCAATAAATGGAAAGAAAAAACAAAGGAAATGAATACTTAACCTGCTCAATCAGAGAAACACATTGTGGTGTGTTAAATAACTGGTGATAAAAGGCACTTTTCTCTGTGGCTGTTGCACAGGATTGCTTTTGTAACAACTGGGTTGTGAACCACCTGAGTTAAAAAAAAAAATATTAAACAAATCCAGAGTAATTACATTTCCCCTCCATATAAAGGTGACTCTACCAGCTTGTACTTCCCCTCCCAAAGTGGTTTGTTTATCCTGACAGCAGGTGAGGACATACTGATGTGTAATGTCTCTGCTTGCCTGCAGACAGCTCCCTGCTGACGACTTTTGGGGTGATTTTCAGTGCCCTGAGGACGAGCTGTGCGCGCTCTCGATATTTCAGCACGGGCTGCTGGCTGGACCTGGCCAAGGAGAACCACGGTGGGCAGTACAGTGAGAGCCAGGTGGAAGGCACCAAGTCACTCACCAGACTCTTCCCCTTGTTCACTTTCCAGATCCTGTACAGGACGTGCATTATGCAGGTGGGTGCACAGCTTTTCAGCAAAAACCTTCAGATACTCTGACACGTGTTTAATGTTATCTCCCCAGGTGTGTTTTTTCTAATTGTTGCTTTGCCAGCTGAGCAGCCTCACAAAGTAGCATTAATTGCCTAAGAATATACCTTGCTGTAGCCTCTGATCTTCTCACATAATGCAAATTGGCTTGGTCAGGACTCATTAAGAAGCTCACATGAGTGCTTGCTACTCTTTTCTTGGGACCTTTTCACTGGCTGAACCCTCCTGTTCTCCTCATGATGCCATGTCACAGCTACCAACACTGAGACTCGGGCTCACTGCTCTTGAAAAATACCATTTTCCAATTTCCTAAGTGTTCCCTCACTTTTGGGGAGAGGTAGAAAAATCCTTGTTTGCTGTTTTGGTTGCATGTTTCTCCTACTGTTTTTGGCAGGCTCGTGTGGCTGTTGTAGCTACAGTGGAAGTGGGTGGGTTTCCATTTGTGGGAAGCTGCAGTCCTCTCACAGCTCCTCTGAGTGTGATATAAATGTAAATGTGTCAAGAAGCTCCTGAAGCTGCCACGATTCCCTCAGATTCCTTTCTGTCTGGGTGATCCTGGCTGAGCAGGAGCTGCAGGTAGCTTGACTGGAAGGATGAGTTTATGAGCCAGCTCGGAAATTCATTTTTACTCATTGGTGTTAAAATGCTGCTTAAGGAAATTCTTACAAATATTGTGGCATATACTGCTTCAGTGACACTTCCTCATGCCACCTCTCCATGTTCTCATCCATCTGCCTCATTCTTTCTCCTCTTCCCTCCCCAATTCCTCCCTTCCCCCAAAAGCACAAAAAAATCCCAAGCAAACAAAAAAGCCCTCGTTCAAAACCCAACAAACACACATACATGACCAAGGTTTTGCATTAGTGACCACATGAAAATTAAACAGATATCATCATTTATCAAGTTTATTATAAAGTATTTCTCTAGAAAACATAGATGTTTCTCCACTTCTGAAATAAATTAATCCTTTGGCAGAATTTCCAATAAGTTTAAGGCTGTTTCACAAACTCAGAGATAGATCAGTATCTTTTTTGTAAAGATTAATAGTATTTTCTTCATATGAACAGCTTTCACTGCCTATGATTCATGATGATGATATTTTAATTCCTATTAAGAAGTTAATTCTTATTTGCAATAAGCATTAGAAAAAGGGAACCAACAAAATTTGACTTAGTTCTAAACATACATAATTCTGTTGCTATTTATTGTCCCTTTTACAATTTAAATTTCCTTTTGGAGGTGGAATGTAGGTGAAAGATATTTTTAAGAGCTAGCATTGGAGTAATTCTTGAGCACTGAACAGACTCACAGTGGGCAGGGTTGACTATAACCATTGATGAGAAACCCTACACGAGCTCAGGTAACAACTGTACATCAATATTCAGACAGCTGTAAAGTAGCAATATTCTACCTGGTTTGAAATAACTGATCATATTGAAGAGTGTGCAGGGTGCTGCAGGAATCCAGAACTCAGTAAAAACAGCTACAGGGTAAAAAATCCAGTCCTGGGTCGAGTTCTGTCATGACTGTGCTCTGTGAATTGCTCGAGTTGGAGTTTTCCAGTCTGAAAAATTGAGTGGGTTATGGCTCCCTCCTGCACATGAAGCTTCCTCAAAAAAATCCCAGACAAGCAAAACTAAAAAAACAAAACCAAAAAAAAAAAACAACAAAAATCTGTAAATCTGTTGCTAGAAACCATCGGGATTTTGATTTGACACTTTTTTTTTAATAAACTCAACAGCTCTTTTGTACAGGCTCACACAAGAAGAGGAATTACTTGCTTTTGTAGTGAGAGATTTACAAATCTACTTAATTGTGTGCCCTGTTGGGCTGCCACTGGGAGGTTCCTCATCTGCTTCTTTTTGTCTTTGGTTTTCAGTTCCCCCAGGTAAAAAGAAGTCCTCCATAAATGCTCTGACTGTGAGTTACATTCAGCTGGTTCTAAGGCTGTACCCAAAATCTTCATTCCACGTGGCTTTTAAAGTGCTCTTACCTTGAGCACACAATCATGAGTCCAAAATCACTCTGTGCCTTGCAGTTCCAAAATCTAATCACTCTATTCTGTTCTGTTAGTCGCTTCACCCAGACAGTGTTTAAAGTTTTGGGTGGAATTATTTAGTATATTGGCTGATGGCTCTAGTTAGGGGTGATCAAATAAACTTTTAGACTGTTGCTTAATTTATTAAATGTAGGAGAAAACTTTATAAAAGGGAAATGTTGTGTTCTGGCAGAGAACACTATTGTCACTGTCTGAAAGGCTTTCTTCAGGAATGCTCATTGCTTTTTTTTGCCAGCAGATATTTGGTTTAATGTGACTTCTTCAGAAGG
This sequence comes from Rhabdornis inornatus, assembly GCA_013397075.1. Lineage (NCBI taxonomy): Eukaryota > Metazoa > Chordata > Aves > Passeriformes > Rhabdornithidae > Rhabdornis > Rhabdornis inornatus. Next base: position 1,002,785 of record VWZS01008706.1, on the reverse strand, counting down.
CAAAACCTGGACAGGTTTCCAAATATAGTGAAAATCTTACCCATGGATTGTGGTTTTATCCTTCAATACAGATTCCTTCAGGATATTATCTCCAAACCATGAATTCCAACTTGCACTTCAGTGGATTTTTCTTGCCAGTTGCAGCAATGAATGTGATAAGCATCGTGCCACTACTGATTCTTGTTCCTATTTTGGAGTGCATTAACTCATGGCTCTTTAGCTCCAAGGACACTGGACATTCTCCAACAATTTACATTGGTATGTAAAAAATACATGTGTTCATACAGCTTTAATATCTTTCCTGTTTTTGAAAGAGAAATTTCAGTGTGATGGATGATCCGAGACAATTATATCTGACTATAAATGTTAACATGGACTTATTTTGGGATGATGCTCAGAAGTAAATGTTTCAAAGGAATTATTAAACAAAAAAAACCAAACAAACAAAAAAAAAACCAGCAGTCTTGAAAGCACTTAATAGTAAAAAAAAAGTATAGATTTTGTGTAGGACAGATTCCTCTGGCTGATAAAAATTTTGAGGCACACTCACAAAAATAACTAGGGGCCATCCTATGAAATTGGTATTGGAGAGAAGCAGTATTAACTCTTTATGACTTGGTTACCTTCTATATGATTCTTTATCCATTAGCTTTTGGAAAGTTAATTTACAATCCAAGTATTTTTTAGACATGAAAAATCCCTTCAGTTAGTTGCTCTCTGATACTGGAGAAATGTGTTGCTCAAAATGATGAATAATTGATGATAATTAATTGATGAATAATAATGATGATAAAATTTGGGATCAGATAACTCAGTTAGGAATAAGGACTTTTTTTTTTCTGTGATTTTTATGCTGTAAGTGCATTATTGATAGGAGTGCAGCTCGTAAGAGGGAAATTGTATCACCATTAGAACAATTTCTTCCAGGCTCTGCAGTTGCATCATAAATGAGATGAAAGTATCTAGATTAATTCTGTATGTGCAATAGGATTTTTTTAGAATGGATGAGCAAAAGAAAACATGCAGAAAACTATGCAAAACAAATGGGTGTGTGTCACTGGCTGCTGTCCCCATGGAACAGGATGGATGTTCCACAGGTGGAAGGTTCCTTGGAGAGGCCCAGCCTTCCTCCCCAGCACTAGAGTTTCCATTAGAATGTCTAATATGAGGTAATTGTTCCAGTGTTTAGTATTTCCATTATTCAAATCCTTTCTGTACCCTCAGTCACAGCAAAAAGGCATCTCCAAAGGTGAAATGTTACCTCTTTCTCACAGAAGTGGTAAAAGGAAGTTTTTCCTCTTGTGGATTGACACTCATTCCAGAAAAGTTCATAGCCTAGAAGCAATGATAACTTTAATAACAGTTGGGCTACCTTCTCCTGACACTAATGTGGTTTCTTTTATTTATTTGTTTTTTAATTACCCCCAAACCTCTTATGTTCTAGGGTCTGGAGGGATCCTCTACAACACTCCTCAGATGTCAGCTCCATGTTGTACCAGCAGTAAAACTGCTTCCATTCTGTATTCACTTAAAACTATTCCCTTTCACAGATACTCTCATTAAACTTCCCTCATTTTTTATTTTCCAGTCTGCATTGCAAACCTCAGATGAAAATATTTATAAACCTCTATTTTCTCAGTGTGCTGCTATTAATTCAGTGCCCCATGGCAGGCAGCACAGCGAGTACTGACACACACAGAGGTATTAATCTGACTAAATTAGCCTAATTAAGAGTGTTATTAAGTTTTATACAAACCAGAAGCATATAACACAGCAGGTTGCAATTAGCCTAGTTTTTAAAATAACATCTGCATTAAAACACAAAAAGCACATTCAGATAATCATTTTCCTTTAAACCATGGAAATTTCAAGTTAGTATTAATGTTCTATCCTGTTATGTTAAACAGCATTAGAATATATGCAGTGGTTTATTCTTAATAGGTTCATTTATCAAAATAGCCTCCTGTTAGGGGTGATAAACTACCTGAGGCACAAAAATACCTGTGAGTACAGGCAGTGGCTTTAGAAATCCAAGTATATGACTGCACCTGCAAGTATGGTAGACCTCTAAGTGCCAATATTTTTGCCAAGAGTTAATTAGGTTCTCAATTATTTTCAGCAACAAAATTGGAAGTAAAAATAGGAAGTTGGTGTTAAGCCAGCCTGTAACTGTATTTTAATTCAACTCTTGTAAGAAGAAGAAATTTAAATAGTTTTCTGGAAATTTTCAGCATGTTAAGAATAACAGGAAGAACCACACAGACAACTGAAATTTCTGATTGCTCTGTATTAAGGGTCTACATAAAAACTGTAACCTGTTACCCTCTAGTTGTTGGTTTATTCATAAAGGTCCAATACAACCTTAGTCTCTATGTAATATAAAGAACCTTGTCTCAGAATCACCCCTAAATATTGCTAAAACAGCTTGTTCTCCTGTAAAACCAGAGCCTCAGCCACTCATTTTAAAGAGGACTGAAGGGAGAAGAGTAAGGATGAAAAAACCAAGGGCCTTGGAGATATGGTTTTCTTCTACCACATAAAATCTTGGGGAAAAAAAAAAAGTCGAAATTTTTGAGCACCTGGAGGTTACTTTTTCAGGAATGTATTGGCTTTTAGTAAAGGAAAATGCTTCCAGTTTGTTGCACTGTTAGGAATAGTGAACTGCTGGAGGTTTCTTTAGTACCAACATAATTTTTCACTAGGAGAACTCTTGCTCTGGATGACTACAAGAAGCTCCTTGAGGGCTTTATTCCTGACTATGATAAGGTGCACTGGCCAGAAAATGCTGCTGAATTCCCTCCTGTCATCAATTTTCAAGCAATAATTCATTGATATTCTCATTAAGCACTAGAGGAGCCTAACCAGCAAAACAGCTTCCAAGGCTCAGGTTAGGCAGGGGGGGGTTGCATTTTTAGAGCTGTGAACATTCAGGAAAACTGTGCTAGAAGAAGGGTGTGAGAGTTTGGTGCTGAGAGAAGAAACACAGAGGCCTGCAAAAAACACAGCAAGGCTAAGGCCACTTAGCTAGAGGAGTTTTTCATCTCTGCTGTCCTGGCACTAAAACAGGCAAAGTGTATATATGTCATAAATATGATATGAAACAAAAGCTTTTGGCTGTTGGTGTCCAGTTTGATAAGTGTAGCAATTACCAGTCATGAAGGCTTGGTAAGAAAAACATAGTCCAAGAATTTGGGCCAAAACTATCAAAAGCAACCTAATTGTCCCCACATTATGGCTTAGAAATGCTGACAAATCAGAATTTTAGTCAAAATCAGTGGGAGCTCAAACCATGAGAGGTATAGATAATTCAGGTTCAGAGACTTGCTTGGAAACTTTGCTTTCTTTGTATTTTTCTTTTCTGAGAGGATGCAACCATTTCATACTGCCAACGTCAAGAAATACAAAATAATGTATTTTAATATTGTCCTCTATGCAATGGGTGAAATGTGGGGTAGTTATAATACATCCAAGTTTTGGAAGAATTTCCTGCTGCCTGGTAGTTTTGTTCCTACCCTTTCTCTTGTATAATCTGGAAGGATTTACCTCTTCTTTCTTTTCTCCTTCCTTTTCTCCCTCAATCTTAAAAAAAAAAGTTGAAAGTTCTTCTTTGTGACTTTGGTCTTCAGAAAAGCTTTTCCTCTCTCATTTATTCTGAGCTCTGAAATTCTCTGTGCTGAGCTGGTGCCTTTTTGCCATATATACATAGCAAGCACTCTTAATTCATGTTTAGGTGTTCAGAAAAAATTATTTGGGGTGGGGGTAGGAAGCTTCTTTTGCATTTTTTAGGAGTTTGCTCCACTCTAAGCCCGTGATGGTCCAGTAACCACAGCCCTGGTGAAAGCTCTCTGTGCTCTTTTCCCAGTTGTAGGTCACTTATGTGCTGCACTGTCCGTGATGGTGGCTGGCTTCTCTGAAATCCACCGAAAGCGCTTCCCCCAGGTGGAGCAGGCTCTCTCCAAGGAGGTTCTCCTGGTCTCCTCCATGCCCTGCTTCCACCTGGCTCCTCAGTACATCCTGCTTGGAGTGGCTGAAGCCTTGGTAACTCCCTCCTGTAAGTAAAACCAAACAGGCTAAAGCAAGGGTGTCCTGATTCTCAGAGAACTGAACCAGCTTCCTAAAAATAATTGCTGTGATCTGATATTTTATCCCTGGCTCTCTTCCACGGGCTTAATGAGCAGATCTGTGCTTTACCTGCTTCAGAGAAGCGTGATTTGTCTAGCTGGCTGTAAGTCAGGATGAGCAGTGATGTTCCAGCCTGACTGGAAGGGAGCACGGTGCAGTCAGGTCCTGGAAGGCACAATCACCTGCTTGGTCTTGGAGCTGAACCTGCTTCAGGCAGGGGCTGGGCTGGAGGAGCTCCTGAGGCTCCTTCTGACCTGAACACTCCTGGGATGGTTTTATTGAGATGGAACAAAAACACACATGAGGGCTGAGCTGTGCCTGTGCTCTGTAACCACCTTAAAGGCCACAGCCAGAGCAAGGTGAAGCAACTGAACACCTTTTATTTTTGAGCCCTAGAATTATTACGTGTTTTTCACTGGCACAGAGCACATGTGGGCAGGTGACAGTGACAGGTTAACCCAGAGAATGGTGTAGGCAGCTGCAAGGTTTCTGTCAGCACTCCAATTGGGAGTCATGAGAACGTGCCTCCACAGATCATCACATCTTAGCTTGTGACATGGAGCCAGAGATAAACCCACCTGCTGTTCAGAGCTCAGCTTGTGCCTGCCATCCACACATTGTGTAGTCACACCCTTGATTGTGAGTCTGAACCTTTCCTGCTTTCCATAATTTACTTTTCTGTATCTACACTGATACTTGAGGCTTATTTTCTTCTGAGGAGCATGCAGAGTGTTTAGCAGTGTTTTACCTTGCAGAGCTTAAGAAAAAAATGTTAGTATTATAAAAATAATCTAAGCAGCATTCACTTAGACACTCAGGTAAAGTAATTGATTGGTTGATCTCTGCAGGCATTTAATTCTATGGGTTGAGCGTCTCTTGTTCCAGTACAACCCCAGAAATATTCAGGTTTTTATTTAAGAGCAGGAAATAACTTCAGTGTCTCAGCTTCGTTCTTATACTCTGAGACTACTGAGAGCTATGGGTCACAGTCTGTCACTAAAAAGGTAATTTTCCCTAGTTTTAAATACTTAGCACTTTCATAATGCCTCTTCATCTGATAGCTCTCAAGTACTTAACTGAGACAGGTTTCTAGGCAGGTAATTTGGTTTCTAGGTTACAGGCTAAGTGTAACTGAAAACTGTGACCTTCTCTGTTTAGCTTAACAAAAAAAAAGGTTAGGAGGTGACTTGCTTACAGTCTTCTCATGCAAAAGCATGAGAAGAATATTGCTGGTGGAATAAGGCCTTTTAATCTAGCACACTGGGACACAACTGGAGTCCAATGACTGGACGATTACATTAGCCTTTAGAAAAGAAATAATACTCCATCTTAGGGGTTTTCTTCTCTTTAGTTTTTTTTTTTTTTTTTAAGACCTTCTTTAAAGGATTGTGGTTAGAATTCCTTAGGGAGAGAAGCTGTCCTTCCCCGTTTAAGTAGAGATTAAGCATTGTGCTTAGAGCTGCAGTGAGAGGTGTGACTTAAGAACCCAGCTAAATGGGACTAAGTCTGAACGTGAGACTTGCAGATAAAAAGCTGAAGGGAGGTGCCTAAAAGGGAATATTGCTGTAGCTGATGGGGAAGGTCTCCATTCAATGCACAGGTTGATGTCTGGAGTGTCCTGGCTGTGCAGGCAGGGCGAGAGGGCTCTCTGCAGTCTGGCACTTCAGCTGCTGCTGGAGAAGAGCCTGGTTTTCCCCAGGCATCCCCTGTATCAGACAGCCCAGTGCAGGTGCCTGGGGGCCATGAACCATCCCCAGCAGCCCTCAGGCTCTGCATTCAGGCTTCTGAGCTGAGCTCTGGCTTCCTCCTTCCATTTGAACTGAATTGCTGCTCAGGAACCATTCAGTGAATCCATGGATGTTAGCACAGACACTTAGAGTTGTCTCACCTTTCCTGACATTTCACTGCCTTTTGTATGCAGAAGGTCAAATTCAGTTATAATAATTTACTGGACCTGAAAGTACATGATCCAAGCTGAAGAGGAAATGTTCACTCTTTTAAGCAGAGGGAGGAAAGGAGATATCTCATTTCTGAAGAGGTTGGTTAGAGAAGTTAGATTTGGCACATTGAATTCTTTATCTTCATTAGGATCTCCCTTATTGGGGTTGTTCAGCCTGGAAAAGAGAAGGCTTCAAGGTGACCAAATTGTGTCATTTCAGTACTTGACAAGAGAGCTAGAGATTATTTACAAGGGCATGTAGTGACTGGACAAAGGTGAACAGCTTCAGACTGAGAGTAGGTTTAGATTAGATATCAGGAGGAAATTATTTACTGTGAGGTTCTGGCACAGGTTAGCCAGAGAAGCTGTGCCTCTCCCATCCATGGCTGCGTTAAAGGCCAGGTTGGGCTCTCAGTAGCCTTGTTTAGTGAAGGTGTCCCTGCCCATGGCAGTGGGGTTGGAACTGGATGACACTTGGAAGTCCCTTCCAACCCAAGCTGTTCTATAATTTGGTCTCTGTTACTTAAAACTATGTTTATACATTATATTTCATTATCTTGTCAATAGGCATTTTGAATAATCATCTGCTTCAGGTGGCATGAGCATCTCTTAGAATAATACCTGCCCCTAAGGAAGTATTAAAAATAAAATAAATAAAACAATGGTATTGCTCTCCTGCACAGGGCTACAAAGCTCTCCCTAGCCTTTGACAGGCTGAATTTGTAACCCTAACCTGGTTTAAACCAGGAAATTCCAGCTCTGTTAGTTAGAGGATATATTGGGGATGGCTTTGCCCACTGATGAAATGCAATAGTCCCCAGGGGGAAATGCAGCAGCTGTTTAATGGTTCCAGCAGCACCGTGGGGAAAGGGGGGACTGGAGCAGGCTATTGAAGCAGCAGGACTAATTTAGGTAAGTAGGATGCAATTACCCAGGCTGAATTTGACCAAGATGCATGTTTTGCACTCCTGCTTTTAGAAAAGAGGAACAGCCAGAAACTTTTAAGTCTTTTAGTGTCTCAAGTTAGCTGTACAATGCTTCAGACTGTTGCATCTCCAGATGGTGCCCCAGGCTCACCTGCTTTCTCTTGCCCTCAGGCTTCTGGTTCCTATTGTCAATGAGGAAAACAGTCTGTGGTTTTTTTTTGTTTTTTTTTTTTTACATGTTTTCAAAGCTCTCATTTGGACATCCAAATTAAAAATGGTGAAAGATAGTGATTGCAAAGTTTCATTTGTATTCAGAGATGCTTCAGGCATCTCAGCATCCAAATAGCATCTTCTGCTGGCAAGTTTTTCAAGCTGGAGGTCATTCCAATTCAACTAATAAAGCAGGTGGGGAGACTCTGGGGTTGGGAGTAAAAGTGTGGAGGAGAACTCAAGGAGTGAAATTAGGAAACAGAAGTTTTTGATGATCAGTGGAAATTGCACAAAAAGAGCAGCTATCATAAAGTCTTGCTGTTACAGCCAAATTACAGCTGGTGGGATTATTTATAGTCATCCATGCTACAGCAGCGTGCTACAGCTTCCCCTCTCCACCAAAGCTGTTGCTGCTTCTGGTTCAGCCTTCTGGCAAGAAAGTGAAGAAAAGGTCTTAAAAATGAGCCAGTGAGCCTGGGGGTTGCACTTTGGGGAACAGCAGCATTGTCCAGCCTTAAGGTAAAGCAAGCTAACTGTCCAAATTAAAGCAGAGCTCTAGATTTTGAAATTATTTACTAGTGGCTGTGCTGCTCTGGCGCAGAGATAGAAGGTCCTGCTGCTCTGCAGTTAAATATCACATCCATTGGCTTCATGCTTCCTGACTCTGGTGGTGTTTCCCTGCTCCTACCTCAGGTTTTAAAAGGTGCAAGCAACTGTCTGGGTGGAAGATCTTTCTGTACTTGTGGAATAGGGACAGCTGTATGTGGATAGTTTATTACAAATATTCATTTAAGCAGCTTAGGTAATGCTTTGTTACAGGGCACATATTAACATGTTATAGGATATATCTGATTGCTCTTCTGCAGCAAGTTCATTCTCTGTATAAAATATGGAAATTACTAATAGAGGTGCTTTGAATTTTGTACAATGTTATCTATGTTCTGCCATCAAATAACTTTGTTTTGTTTTTATTTTTTAACTTAAACTGTGTTGGCTTCCTTCCTAAGGTTTCTTACTTTCCTTCTGGCTTGTGCCTGAAAGAATGAGAGGGATTTCCATGCATTTTTTAGCTCTCTTTAATGGAGCTGGCTGCTTTATGGGAGCTCTCTTTGTTCAGACAGCCCACGCAGGCACTCAAGGTAAGAGTATGCTCATGATGGGTGTTCCTGAGCAGTTTTCTAATATTATTGATTTGGAGAATCAGGCAGCAGAATTAAAAGGGATGCCAAAGTTTTATTGATTTGCTCTCACAATTAAGATGGAATTAAGATAGAAAATAGCCTTCCAGCTGTACTCATCCAATTTTAATGAGTCATCTTGGTTTTGATAGTCAGAGTAATTAGAGGATGGCATCTTGCAGGAAGTCCTCCTGTCCAATCTCTGTACTTCTGTTCTGGAAGGTTGAAAATAAATTGGCTAGGGAGCACCTTTTTGTGTTCATGAAGAAGTACATTCATGCTGTTGACACTTACATGGAAGCCTCTGGCCTCGAGAGCAAGATCTGTGCTTTAAAAAAATGGAGAATATTTCTCCCTGTGTGTCCCAGTGTCCCAGGGAGCAGGAGGTTGGGTTGGAGGTTTCAAAGCTGTCTGGGGAGCTCACTCTGCTGGACCCACTGGTTCCCTCTGGCTTTGCCCAGCTTCTGGAAAAAAACACATTCTGTGACAGCACTGTCTCACTGTGGGCTTGTCCTTTTGCAGATGAATGCTGCAATTCCCAGAAAACTCCCTGTTTCCCAAGGAGTCATTCCAGATTCAGCCTGTTGAGGTGTATTTAGTGGGAGTTCTGAACTGGAGTTGTTCCTGAGTTACAGACTTTCAAGATAAGCCAGGAATTTCTTCAAGTCGTTTTTCCTTTGCTGGTGAATCTTTGTTCAATACAGAAAAGACTTGTTTCACAAGCAAATTTAACAAGTGGAGCACTTGAGTTCTTGGACTGAGGGACAGGGATCCCTTTGTCCACAGATTTGGAATGGTCCCACTTGCTGAAGGAATATTTCCAAAGCTCTGGTGGAACTCTTGCAGTGAGCTGTTCTTTAGAGACCACAACTGCTGGCCCTAATGCATGACACCACTGCAATTGCCACAGCTGTAGGATTTTTTTGACTGTTCAGGGTTAAAGTTTTAGGTTCTTCTCTCTCCTATGTAAAGAATCATGTAATTCAAAAAACAAGCAAAAGTGGGTCTTTTGAAAGTGTGACAAGAAATTTTTATTCCTACTCCTAAGATCTGAACAAGCAAATGATGCTTTGACACGCAGTCCTGTTTTTAAGTTAAAAATTCAATTAAAATTTTATTACGAGGTATAAAACATCACCTGGAGATGAGTAAAAAAACAGGAATGTTTGCACAAATGAATCAGGCAAAGAACTATTAAGCACCAAGACTTCCAGTGTGGAGAACTGAGCTCCTTAAATATCCCCCAGTGGAAAAAAGGGCTTTTTTAATTCTTGTGAGTTAAGTGTAGTATGGGGTAAATGAAACAAACACTTTAAGACAGACTGTGTTGCTGATTATTTTTCTTTCCCCCTCAAATTATGGAAACAATTAATTTTTATGAGATTGAAATATTTAGTAAAACTGACATATTTTACTGCAATTTGACTTTGGAAATAATTAAATAATTGCAAAATAATTAAGCAAAATGTCAGCACCAAAATATTTTGCCTATGTTGTGTCACTATTATTTAATTAATTTCTTTACAGAGTATTTCTGTACTCTGATAGAGTAAACCGATTTTTTTTTACATTTGATTTGCAATTCAGTAGATTTTTGTCTGCTTTTCCATCAAGGTGATTAATCCTTTTGCTGTGAGTCTGTATGAAATCATTTAATTGATTTGAAAAAGCAAATGTCCTTTTCTTGCCAGAAATACTGCTTTTACAGAGATTGTGAGTTCTTGTGCTGGCTGAGACCAAGAAGGCTGAACTCTAAATTCTCCACAGGCTGCAGTTGCCACGTTCTAACCCCTTTTGCTCAGGATTCTTGAGCAAACTGAAAAGTTTCCTGGCTAAAATATTCCTCACTCTTAGAAAGTTGGGTGGCAAACTTCCCAACTCAGCTTTTCTTTTCTTTTTTATTTTTTCTTCTTTTTCCAAAGCTGTAAGTTATGTCTTTGTTTAGCTTTGTCAGACCTGCTCTTCCTGTAGGTGGAATTGACTGTACCATTATCCTGAGCAAAAGCCACTCTGAAATTTCCAGTGTGTATTCAGATTAAGGTCTGTGTGATGGGAATGACTGCTGCTAAGCAGGAAAACTCTGCAAAACTTGGAAAGCTTTAGGGAAAATAAAGTGAAAAATGTTTAGTGATTGCTCTGTTGCTGGAGTTAGAAAATGTTAGAGATCACATGCCCTATTAATATGTAAACAACATATTACTGGGCTCTCCCTTTTTATTTTTAAAAAATAATTGGGTATCTCTTTCTTAGTGTTCCTGTCTTGAATAAGATTAATAATTCCAAGTTATCACAATCCATTTGTGAATGATGGAGATATTCCTATAAATTCATTTGTGTTATGATGCTCCTCTGCTCATCCCAGGCTGTTGTCCTGCTGACTCCCAAATCAGAGTAGGCTTAGGGTAACACTTTTGTAGGTGGGGATAGACAACAGCAAAACAAAAAATACATTTTAGGCTCAGTTTTGGTTTTCTCCTAGTTTGGTAGGAAATGTTATACACACTTTTTTTTTGTTCCACCTGTATTTCTTCCAACTGTGCTTCTCACAGTGGACTTTGGTGCTCATGACAATCAGCAAAATAACATTTTTCTAAATTTATTAAAACCTTGCCTAATGAACCCCCTGAAGATGACTGCTGTAGGGAACACATTTGTGGCCTCTCAAGTCAAATTACAGTCCAAGGACAGAAATTAAGCTTTTTTTTTTACTCACATTTGGTTTAGTGGGGTTTTTTTGAGATCTGTTTAAAGAGCTTGTAAATATTCAGTATCTGGACAATTTATGAAACTGAGAGTATAGCAAACCAACCAGAACTTTTATTTTTTTTCTTCCTAAATAAAGGCTCAGCTAATTTACTAATTTATTTCTATTGGAAGAGCAAGTTCTTTCTCTTTTGCTGGAGGAGAGGATAGTGTTGATGAATTGGTTCTGTGAGATTTAACAAGGCTCAGTGAGTGATGCTTGGGCTATGAATGCTTTTGTCTTGTCCCAAGATTCTTGTTTCACTAAAACCTGAGCCAAGACTATTTCTGGTTCTTCCATCTCTGAGCACTGAGACCATGTTTTCCATGTTCCTGCAGGGAAGTAGATCCTCCACTGTGTATTTTGAAGTGTTGAAGCACAGAGGGTGTTGACAAAATTTAAACATTTTTTATATCCTATTTTATGCCACTAGTTTAGAATTTTATTTGGGTTTTTATTGGCAAAGTTGATCAGATATCAGTCACAGTCAAATCTGCATTAATCATTTTTAACGCATCTATGGAGGATGGTGTGAATATGATAAAATAAGACTTTTTAAAAAAAATCTGATGAGTGCAAACAGATGATGGGTGACAGTGATATTTTCAGTACAAGCTGGGAAACTGCTTTCTTTTGGATCTCTTACCTCTCCTAACATTTTAACGGAAGAAGATGCAAGACAAAACCTGTCCTCTTATGCCAATCATTTCAGAATATATTTCTCTAAAAATATTAATATAAATATGTAAGAAAGAAATAAAAATTTAAAAAAGGTCAGAGGAAGGAAACTGTCCCAGATGCAGTTTTCCTGCTTATATTTAGAGAATCACTGGGGGGGGGGGGGGGGTTTGGGTTTTTGGGGTTGGGTTTTAGTTTTTTTTTTTTTTTTTTTTTTTTTTTTTTTTTTTTTTTTTTTTTTTGGTTCTTTTTATCATTTTAGTCTTGTGTGGTTCTGAATACCAAAGATGATGAAGCTAAAGGATATTTCTTGCAGTCCAGATGGTGGTGGCCACTGGTGCCTACTTAGCTAATAGGGATTAGATGCAGAGTGAGACTTTAATTTGGATATGATTAAACACTAAATATATGCCCACTAAGTTGATGAAATGAAGGAAGGCAACGCAAACCTTTTTTAAAATACGAATTAATTTCTTTTTCTATAATCACAGCATAGGTTGTAGGATAGCTGCAAAAATGCAAGAATGGTACAGGGTAGAGTAACTTCTGGCCTGTAACTGTCTTGTTTGTTTCTGCAAGGTTTTCCCTGTAATAAAAAATAGGACAATGTTATTCAGTAAAAAATCCTGCCTGCCTCTCTGTGCAAATTTCCCTTGAGCTCTCTGGGGTGCCACCACAGCAGCAGAAATGTTGTGTGCACTAATTTTTGTCAAAGGCTGGCCCTTTTCAAGTTTTGTTCAATGTTCAGCAGCTCCTTGCTGTCAGGCACCCACCAGAAACAGCCCAGCTAAGTTTTTGTGCGTGTCCTAATCTGTGCTTCACTTCCACCTCTGCCTGTTTCAGTAGGATCAGTTGTTTCCTCTTGGTATTGTGAATTATTCCTTCTTCTTGAACTGAGTGATTTCGATGCAAAAATTGATAGGACTTCAAAATGTCAGTGGAAGTTTACCAGGTGCTTTATTTCTGTGATTGTAGAGCAGACTTGAGGAACAGACTCTGCCTAGGCTTCATTTTCTAACTTGTTCTAAATTTGCCATAAAATACATAACCAATTCACCTCTAACCAGTAGAGAAAGTCTATTTAAAATTATGCACCTCAAGGAAGCTTCTGTTTCTTTGTGGTGATTCATGCTACTAAGTATTTCTATTGTTGGAATGAAAATGGAAATCAGGAGCTTGTTGCGGAAAGTTAATTCCCAGTGAGCAATTATCTGTGTGACAAACCAACCTTGTAATTGCCGCTTCTGCTGGCAATCTCCACAGAAAAGTAAAGGATGCACAGAGCCCAAAGGCAGTATCTTTTGGGGAAAAGTGGTTTGTTAGCATGTTGCATGCTGAGGCAAGGATGGGAAAGTGCCGGACTCTTCAATCACAGAAGTGCCTGGGGTGCCCAATTCCAGCAAAACCAAAAAAGTGGCCCAGGGACACCCTGATGTTGGTGGCTGAGAGTAATGCCCTGAGAGTGTGAACCCCGGGGCAGTCAGTGGAGGGTGCTGGGGTCTGCAGACAGCTCGGGGCAGGTGTCAGTGGGGTCAGGGGTGAGAGCATCTCAAGGGAGTTCTGGTGCCTGAAACACGTGGGTGAAGTTTTAGCACTGATGACTCTTCTCAAGGCTTCCTGCAAGCAGAGGAGAGGATTCTCTCTAAAGTGAGTATAAGCAGATGTTAATGTAGTCCAAGTTTATCCCCCATTTCATGGGGGAGAAAAAAAAAAATTGAAAAGTAATGAAAGAAAAAAGAGTGAGAAGTAATTTTTTTGGCTGAAAGTAGGAAGTGGTCATATTAATTTTTTCTGCATCCACTGATGAAAACGTGCACTGGAAGGATTATAGTCTGGATATCCTTGGGGCTGCTGGCATCCTTGTTCGTCTGTGGAGGAAGGTCTATCCCTAACAAACCTTCTTGTCCCTCTCTGAGAGGAGAAGAAAACCTTGCTCCTTCCTCTTGCTTTGGACAGAGCAGGAACCTAGAGAGAAAAATTGTTCTCTGTGGCAGCTGGAGCCTCACCATATCCTATCTGGTTTTGTCCTTGCCTGTGCTGTTGGTCATTTGGATTTCCCAAAGGCTCTCTGTCATTTTCCTGGCTTCACTCTTTAAACACTGGCAACTGCTAAAAGAAGGGAGGAGGCAGAGCAAGGATCTTTGACCCAGGCCATGGAGGGAGACCCGTGGTGAAGTGGGAGTAGGATCCAGATCTCCTGCTTGCCATCCTACCCATAGAGCCAGCCAGCCCCAGCACAGTGCTTTTATCTGCTGCCTTTATCAGTGATGAGACAGAGAATGGTGCAAATGGACCTCTGAAACCCAGAAGCTGCAAAATTGTTTTTATTAACTTTCTAAGTATATGTTTCCTGTTCAGGTTCCACTGTAAATGCCATTCCATTAGGAAGCTCCTGCTGCTCCTGTAGTTAGCCTAGCCAAGGTGAATAACCTAGCAGACAGTGTGAGCTCTGCTTTTTTTGCAGTGCAGACAGACCCCCATGCATGATTTCTCTTTCATCACATCCACAGACCCTGTCTCTGCCTCCTATTGGCCCCTGGGGGGGTGCAAATTGAAAAACTACCTGATTGTGAATGGTGACAGTAAAAGTTTATAAGCCACTAAAATGAAGTTACAGCACCTAGGAGCTCAGTCAACTTACAGTGTAAGATGATAGGTTTTTAAAACTGGCTCTGAGATAATGCTGCAGAAGGAAGGGAGCAGGCAGAGGTGTGGTGCTGCTGCCCTGGGGCAAGCAAAAAAAAAGCTAACATGGCATGGAGAGAATTCTGGAGGAGCTTAGGAAAACTGATGGCAGTTGTTCTGTCAGACCCAGGAGAACTAAAGGCAACAGCTCTGAAAAGAAATGTGTTTATAGCTCTAAGATGTGGAGGGAAGAGAAAAATGTAAATATATGAATGTGTCTGGTAGGGTGTAATCCTTTGGTGTCTCTCCTGTGCTGTGGAACTGCTCTTTGTCTCTAATTAGAAAAATATTAACAATTTAAGGATGGCAATCAATGTGTAAAACTGGCATTAGTGGCCAGAAGATCTGTTAAGGCCATCAGGGTTTTACAATACAGTTGTGGTAAGAAGGCTGGTCTTCCTTCTTTCCCCAGTAGCTCGTTCAGGGGGGGAATAGCCACACAATTTGGATGGGCAGGATTTGATACCAGGCTTTCATGCAGCAGAGGAAGGTGACTTTGGGCACACTGATGCTGGCATAGTTCAGATCAGGGGTATGCTTTTGATCTAAATCTCCTAATAAGCTCTGATTTGCATCACAGAATGATCTTGTAGCGTGAAAACAATTGAATTCTTTTTGGAGGCAACTGAACAACAAAAAAAATATGTTCATGTCTAATATGTTCCAGCTGTTAAGGAGAACTGCTCTGATGTGAACCCCCCTGAGCTGTGGAGAGTGTGGACATCACATTCTCAGCACCAGCTGTTTCACACTCTGCATTTCTTCATTAATTGCTAATGAAGACAGTCTATCTGCCTTCTTCAAAGGCAATAAATATCCTCTATTCCCAATCATGCACATGATCATTACAGCACTGTATATGTGTCTGATATTCTGTAACTTCAGTTTCTACTGGAACTTTGTTTTTATTTTTTTCCCTTGGTTTGATGGTTTTGCTGTAGTTGATTATGGCACTTCAGGTACTGATTGTCTTCAGTTGCAGACTGACTGGGGCTGGCTTTGTTTTTAACCATTTTAATTTCTACAGTTATTTGCCACCTGAGCTTGGTTGCAGTGATCAACACTGAAAGCAATGAAGCCACAAACTGGAGTGCACAGGAATACCCAGGCAGGGAATTCTCTGTGTGCATGTCCTCTGCTGAATGCAGTGCCAAAATTGCCCAGACACGAGGCTTTTTCAAAAGCCATTGTTGAAAAAGGTCTGATTTGTGTAAATAGACAATGAAAGAAAAGGACACCTTACAGGCTCAGTGCTAAAGGCAGCTGTAAAGAAAGGTAAAGTAAAATGTCAGGTGGTGTCTTGGTAATGGAGCACCATCCAAGGCACTGAGTGAATGCTTTAATATTTTGAGTTAAAAAAAAAAAACTTAAATTCTTCATAATAGAGACTAAAAAGAGACTATTAAAAGTGTGAGGGATACAAGTAAAGATCTCTACAGCCCACCTTAATTCTAGCTCTTACTAAAATGTTCACAGTTGACTTTGACTTAGCTGTGTGCACAGGATGATACAGATGGAAGATTGTCCAGTCATTACAGCAGTAGACTTGCAGGATTAGGTTTCCCAGTGCACTTCAGATTTATTAGGGACATTCTTTAGTTTCTTTAGATCTCTACTGCCTGCCTGCAAAGCAAGAGTAGACTCAAAAACCCCCCATGGATGCTGTGAGGGTGAAATCTGTATCAGCACCTGTAGGGATTGTGTCTCACACCAAGTTATCTTCTTATCTTCCACATCTTGTGCTGCAAGGCAAACTAATTCTGCTGCAAATGTCTGCTTTACCAGGCAGCTGGTTCCCACACTTGCTGCATGAAGGTAAATTGGAGAGATTCTTCTTCTTCTTGGCTTCCTTAATGTTGGTGAACACCCTGGGGTTCTGGAGCATCGCACACAGGTACATGTGAGAAAATGAAAACTTGATGTTTCATTTGTAGGTGCAGGTAGAAATTCTTGTAAAATCTGTGGACTAGTGTGAAATAAAGAATTGGTAGTGATAGATCATATGTGGAGAGAGATTTCACAGCAAAAAGGTGGTGAGGTTAAAAAAATCTGGAGCAAACTGATGTAATTAACCATCAATGGTTAAGGGGTCTTATTGATCTAAAAAGCCCTAAAGAAAGAAGAGCATCATATTCTTTCTAGAAGGGTGTAAATATGTTGGCATGGAGTTTAGAAGGGAACACAAAGATGAACTGCCCTTGGTTTTGTACCCATTTGAAGTCACCCCTTCAGTGTGGCACAGAGGGGTGGTGAGGGAGCATCACTGCAGGTTAGTGCTGTGTGTAGCAGTTACAGCAGGACAGCCCCCAAATATTTCCTGATACTCTGCTGGGCATGGGAGCAAAGAAACTTCCTGCTGGAAACACGAGAAATGCTCAGCCCCCTCACAGAAAGCAACTTTATGGCACCTATAGAGCCTGGGTTTAATCCCTGTATTTTGCAAAATGCAAGGAACTCACAAGTCTGGGACATTTAATCCCAGTTAATTTTCTGTTGTCAGCGCTGTAAGCAATCCTTGAAGCCAAGCAGAGGGAGGGAAGCAGCCTGTGCCACCAGGGGTGTGAGGGGTCACTCTGAAAGTGAAAGTGGCTTTTAGGCATGGGGAGACAGTTCTGTGGAAATCCTTCAGGAACCTTGGTGAGCAGGGATGTGATGGTGAGAGCAATAGAAAACTCCCAAGGGCAGTGCATTTCTAGAACTCTGCACAAAAAAATGGTTTTTTTCTCTATTACATGTAGCACCAACTTTGCAGCACCAAAGTTTACCATGGCATCTTGTTGATTATTCCAATGTGATTCTCTTCTTTTAAATGTGAAGGACTGTTTGAGTTGGGAATTAATTGAAGAAGTTTTTTGTATGTTTGTTTTGCTGTTATGAAGGTTGGGAAAGGGAAGGAAAGAGTGGTCTGACAATATTATTCTGAATTCTTTTTTTTTTTTCTTTGTGTAGTTAATAAATTGCTTTTTATACCCTCTTGAGTTTTAAGCCTGCCTTGCTTCTACTCCTAGTTCTGTCTCACAACAGAAAATAAGTATATTTCAATTAGCAAATCAAAACCATGACACTGGGTCACAACTAAAAACATTTCTCCTGCGTGTACTTTGTACTCCTCATATGGGATTTTATTCTTCTGTAAATTGAAATTTTAATTTGTGACATTTACTGCCAAAAACTAATAGGTTTTGGTTTTCAAAATGTTACCATAAAATTGGTTTAAACTAAAAAAAAAAAAAAAAAACCACCAGAACTTAAAGTTTTTTACAAAGAAATCTGTTGACCTCCAGTCTTCCTAAAAATAGAAAACCAAACATTTTTAAAAGTTTATTTCAAATCTGCATTTCACTTCAGAATTAAGGGACCTCATTTTTCAATAATACACATTTTGACTTACTAGAAATGTTTTTTTTAAAAACAATTGTAATTGTTTCATTTTTGATGAATAACAATTCTCTGAGCAGGGAGGAAAAAGAGCGAGGACTATTTCACATAAACACTGATTTAGGCAGAAGGGGAAAACAGACTTTAAAACTTGGAATAAGAAAAAATACACTAAAATTTCTCTGAGGGGAAAAAAGCATGTTAATTATTAATCTTTTTTGAAAGGAGGCAGTATAAATATTATTAACATTAGTACCTAGTTTGATACTTCTCGTCCTGAAGTTCTGAAAGGCTCTAGGAAAATGCATATTTGCATTTTCCTATTTTTTTTGGCTGCCTTGAAGTCCAGGACTTGGAAGGCACTGTAACTTAAAAAGTATTGTGTATAAACAATGGGTGAAGCAAATACCTTAAAGGATAATTATTTTGTTATTTTGCTTCTGTGTCATCTCCCCCAGATACAACAATCTGTATGAGGATTGCACCAATGAGTTCAGAGGAAGTCTTCCTGGAGAAAAACTTCTGAAGCATGAAAAAACCACCAAGAATTATAATGCTGTCCTGGAAAGTTCTCCCATTTTGTCTCCTGTGGAGAAAACCTGAAAAAATTTCACCCTCATCTGACTACATTTTGATTCTGTTATCCACCAGCTCTCTAATGATAAATTACCCAGCACACTTAAGTGGAGCTATGTCCTGGTATTTATGAATTATCTGATGAATAATAATGTTGTTTATAAGTTAACAAAACAGCATTCTTCACAGGATTTGGCCTTGAAGGAGGCTGCACTGTCATAATTCACAGGCCAAGGAGAGCTCACTGCTTGCCACAGGTGATGGAGAGAGGATTTTAATCTTTATATGAAAATAGCTATCCATATATATTTGTATGTAGAAGTGGTCAAAAATTAATAAACATGCAGATGTTTGTTTAGCAAATTAATTTGTGACAGTATAATTTACGAGTGATTTTGAAATCTGGTATTGGCTGGTTGATATTTGCAGTGCTGGAAGCCGTGCACTGTTCTTGGCTCTTGCTGATCTCCTCCCCAGCCTTGAGCAGGATGCTGCTTTATTTCCCTGTCAGTGCAATGGACACAAGCATATCAACCTTCTTGGCAAATTGCTTTGAGGTCTACCAAAAATGCACTAGGAACAAGATTCCAGTCCTCAGTCCATAGGGTGTGCCAGGGAACATGGGTGGTTCAAGCATCCAGTCTCACTGGGCAGCAGCACTGTGAGATTTGTCAATCCTAAAGGATGATATCAAGAAAATTGATGGTAGGAGAATGAGAGATTGGAAATTATTAACATCAAAATTACTAATTGCAGCCCATCTGAAGGGGAGAGGGGTGAAGGGAATTAAGAAAAGAAGATTGGGAGAAGGTAGATGCAGCTTGGAGATGGGGGAAAATAATTACTAGTAAAATGCTTTCCAGTTTAAACATCTACACAGTGTTAAACACTCCTAAAACTGGCTGATTTTGTTATTGTGAGAGATGATAATCTAACCCTTAACATTTCTTTTTAAAAGTCATATGACTAAAAAGAGTGATGAGGGAAGTGGGGTCTGTACATGATAAGGAGATGTATCGAACCCAAAAAAATGAAAGCAGCACTTTGATATCAAGATGTTCCTAATAGAAGGGACAGTTAATTCAGAATGCTGTGCCACAGGAGAAAGCTGCATTAAAAGGATGTAATTCACTCAAGTGACACAGTTTGTGAGCTGAAACTGTGCAAGAGCTGGTAAAGGAAATCTCTTCTGCACCATTAACCACACTTAATGCCATAACTTTAGGCTGGGCATTGTGGGAGTGGGAGAAAAATGTAGTGAATGCACCCCTGCCCAGGCAGGGATAGAACATTTCTCCAAAAGTGGCTGCAAAAGCTGGGCTGGGGCTGTGAGAGGAGAGGCAGCAAAAGCCTGAAGGATCTGTTCTCTCAGAGCACTGGAAAATACAAGACAGGATAATTTCCACATATTTGGGTAAATTTATCCATGGCACCTGACAGTTATTTGCTTGTAAGGTAGTATTTTCTAAATCATATTTGTACTGCAATAGACTCAGGTTTAAGCCATGAAAAACACTAGTTTCTTTTCTGAGATGTTCTTGAACTTGACCTTTGTTCTTGCACAGAGAAGCTACAAAAAATGCTGGTTGGAGTGTGCTGGCAGGAAGGATGTGATGACTCTCAAAGCATTTGAGAGCTATACACAAAAGAACTATGTAATAGAAGGGTAACACTGAAATTTTGGGCAGATGAATATGATTGCGCTGTAGATGTTTTTATTAACTAATGATAATTAATTTTTTAAACTACAAAATTAACAGCAGTTTGGAACCATTTCTGTCAAGAATAAGAGAACAAGAAACTTAACTCTGTTTTAAGGTAAAAGTTTAGTCTGCTGCATTCTCAGGCTGAATGGCCCCAAACTTTCCAAGAACACTTTTTTTTTTTTCCTCCTCACAAATTGAAACATGAGAATAGATGGCAGCAGCTAACAGAATGCACCCATTTGAGTTGAATTTTCTGATGAAGATAATTCTGCAAGAAAAAGAGGATTAGTTAACTCCCTGGGTAGGACTTTCTTAGAATGGGCTTTGGGATAAAGAGTTGAGTATTGAAAGCTCCCTGCCTTCTTCACACAGACAGGAGGAATGCTTTTTCCATCAGATTTAATAGAATTTGGCCTTTCAGATGGATGGCAGAAGAAAAGGGGGCACTGGTTGCTGAATTTGGACTTAGTTCAGTTGGTGGAGCAGAGGAATCTACATGCAAAAATCTATCAATCATTCTCACTGTTGTGACAGAGCAATTTAGCACTTAAAACCAACAGACAGGAATTTTTCTTGAACTGCATCATCTAGCTGATGGAATCCTTTATACATGCAGGGCACTGCCTAAATTATATAAATCTTATGCCAGCACACAGTGAAATTAATATAAAGGACTCTAAAGGTTTGGTTTTTGCTTTGAAGGAAGCTGCTTTTCACTTCTGAAAAAATTTGTTACTTTTTACATGAAAAAAAAATAGAGGACAGAAAAAATAAGGATGTGTGTGTGTGCAGACAAAATAATGCAATGAACAGCTGGAAAATGTCAGGAGAGCCTTCTTTTGTTCAAACTTTTGTTGATCTGTAGCAGGCAGTTTTCATGGGAGATAACAAAGCATTCAGATCTGATTGATTGTGTTTGAGGTCACTGTTGCCATTCTGGATTGCTTTGCACAAAGTTAATTAATTGATTAATCCTCACCATAAAGGTTTATAGTTTTGAAAATAGTTTTTTTATTGGGTTTTTTTGTGGAAAAAGTTGTCTCCTAGGTGAGATTAGGAGTGACCAGAAACATCTCAGTTCAGTTTTCTGTTTGATTACTGCCTGAATTTTATAACTGTTCTCCTAGCACAGTGCAATTAATATAAATTAGTATAAAGGGTTCTAGATTCAGACTTGGCTTAAGAAGAAGCTGCTTTTGTGCAGCTCTGGTTATAACTGAGAAGGTCAATATTAGCCTTGAACAGCCAGATGTATTTCTGATTACTGCTGGTAGTTTGGGGGTGTCTTTTAAATGGTTCAGTGTGTGTTTCATACTGTATTCATGGACACACATACAAAAAAAACCAAAAAAAATGCAAGTTATGTCCCAGGCAGTTCACAGACCACCTCAGTGAAGTCTAAATGCAAGGGACACCATTTGGGGGGAGGCCTGAAGAAAACTCGATGGAGAGGATTAAAATCTCCATCTGTTAAGTTTGCACTGATGATGAAACACATGCTCCCAGTTGGAACAAGATGCATTAAAAGAGCAATTTCACTTCTACTGCCTAGCACAATGTCATTGAGCACCTGCAATAGTTTAAACATTAGGCATAATTGGCTTTGCTTGACATAAATCTGTAGTTTTGTAAATAAGAGCAGTTGAGTTTCTGTGTAATACCAATTAGCTCTAAAGAATGCTTTGTTTGCTGAAGCCTGCAGCTTTGTGGAGGAAAGAGGGAGTTGTTAAGGCTCAGCAGTGGTAGTCAGAAGGTAGAAACCAGATTAGACAACTACACAGACTTTGAATATCCCTGTGCAAGTTTCTTAATTTGTTTCAATCAGTTTCCCTAAGTATGAAATAAAGAATAACATTTATAATTTTAATTTTTTTTTTTTTTGTAATGAACTCTCAGAATGTCTGATCAAAATACCTTGGAGGTAATTTTACAGCACTAAACTGAGCTGTCTTGTTCTATGTTGGATTTATTTTCCCTTCTTTTAGCGGAAGCTACTTGAAAATTCTTGAAGCAGCTTGAAAATTCTTGTACATTTTCTAGAATCACTTGTTTTCTGCCAGGGATGGAGGAAAGGAAAGAGGTGCATGATCTACTAGACATGAAAATCAGTCTTGTCCAGTTCCTGTGGGAACTGTGAGCTGGAAAGGTGAGGTAGGAGAATCCCTTCCTTGGGGCATTATGAAGTAGAACAGCAGAGCAGAACTGAAGCTTTTAACTGAAGCTTGGCGTGTGTTTGCTATAACATGTATTCCATTTGTCTTGGCAAGGGCAAATGCAGCTGCCTTCCAGAGGATGTTTTGGAAGTCTGCTTTTTTTAATCTAAAAAAAAAAAAAAAAAAGGAAATTCACAAGTCTCCTCATGATTTCTCTGTTCTGAATAGAATAAAAACTACTTTTTCCTGTCTATCTACCTGGTCTCTAGAAAGTCTTACCATAGAAGTCATATTCTGGTGATGTAGCACTTTAAATTATTCTAGTTTTAATCTCCGTCAGTAACTTTACATAGAGATTTCCATGAGTCAGAGCAGGTTGACATCTAAACCTTATGGAATCTACTAGTATTGGTGATGACTCTTTAAGATGACTCTTTAATCAGTTCTAATACTCAGTGGTACTAAGAATGAAAGAAATTGCTTTGACAGGGATTTTTCAGTGTTTTGGATATATTTCATCTCCAGAGAGTATTGGATATTACACCCTAAGACTACCAAGTTGTAAATACAGTGTATAGATTTTTTTTAAATTTATTTCAAAAGTAAAATTGGCAGATTTTTTTTTTTAAATACTGTATAACCAGCATCTTTTCATACTTTGATTTTTTTTGTTTTTTTTTTCATTTTGTTTGGTTTGTTTTTTCTCCCCAGCTTAAATGAAGGAATTGGAGTATGTACATTTACCATTGACTGGGGAGTAGTCCACAACCTTACCATCACCACGATTTTACGTTGAGCCAAAATGTTCTCATTCCTAACTCACTTCTGAGAAAATGCCCAAGTGTAGAAAATATTGCAGATATTAACTTTATATTTTTGAGGGCTAGGCTTCTTTGCTGTTAATATGGGGAGCTCCTGTTCCAGTGGTGGCACTGTCACAGCCTGGCTTTGAGCAGAGGTTTTGAAACTGGGTCTTGAATACCCAGCAAGGTATGCTGACTGCTTGGAGCTGAATGCAGGTTATTTATTGTTATTATGAATGCATATTTTCTGGATCCTCCTTTTATTATTTGAGAATATATAGTCTTTTTCCTTTCAGATCAGAAGAAACGTTTTGAAAGCTGAAACACTTAGCAAACCATCTGAAAAACCCAATCACTGAGGAGGAGTCAGTGGGGACATCAACAGAAAAACAAACCTTAAAGCACTGGATGTTTGTCCTACCTGCTTTGTAGCCTGCTAAAAAGCATCTTTTGAAAGCAGATCCCGAATGCTTTTATTGTCATGTTGTGTGAACTTCAGAAGCAAGATTGCCATGAGGTTGGGGGTAGTAGTCACAGTAGCACTTAATAAAAAGGCACAGTGAGCTATCTCAGTTTCATTTTTTGCATGGTCAGTGGCTGTGATGTGGAGATGCTTCCTGTTTAGCTGGCAGGATGGAGCAATCTTTGATAACAAGCAAAATCATTAATTCAAAACTAATGATGAATAGCAAGCCAAAGGTTGCAAGAGGATGCTGCTTGAAAGCAAATCCAGCATTACATGCAATTCTGAATTTCTTCACCTTAGTTCATAGAGCTTTGCTGTTGTCTTGAAATTGTTCCCTTTTAAAGTATTCAGGAGGAAAAGCTGAGAGATTTTAATATCATGCTGACAGATGATAACCCCCTCAACAGGCTTTGTCACTGGTTATAAAGAGCTGTCATTTAGTGGAAACACTCTTTAAACTTAACCTGTTTGTAAACTAAACTTTAAAGGTGAGAATGTTGTGTAAAACCTGAACAGCAAAAATATTATGCAGCCTTACACATTCTGTAAAAAAGAACTAGGGAATGTCTGTGACTTTAAGGAAGAAGCTTCACTGCAGAGGTACAAGTACAGAAATTATGCAGGCCTTGCAAAAATAAGCAAACAGTTTCAAGAGCAGAGAACAGCAAGCTGTATGAAGAGGGGAGGGAGGTGATTATTAGCCATTTGAAAATGGTGTTACTTTATTCCTTGAAGTTTTGATTGCTGCTCCTTGGGATAGGAAATTGGCGTTTATGAGAATATGTGAAAGTGGAGGAAGGTCTTGTCTATTAGATTGCACAGGTGTTAAAATGACTAAATACAGTGGCAGTAAGGGCACACCTAAAGTATCTATTTGTTTGTTATTATGAGAGATATATATAGATATAGATATATATATAGATATAAAACAAAACAAACAAAAAACAAAAAACCAACCAAACAAAAAAATTTAAAAAAAACCACAGAAAAGGCTGCTTTTGTAGTTCTGGATTAAATAGCTGAAGGGTATAATTTAGTAAATCCAGTGCTGCTTCTCCTGATAGTTAAGTGTGAATTACCAGTCAATTGATTCTTGCCTTTGCAAAGTTTGTTCATCTGGTTAATGGCTGGAATGAACTATTCTCTGCTCAGTTATTTTAACCAACAGCCTCTGCTGTAGCAAGGGTTAACTAAAGCAAGTTAATTCGGGGTTTGTTCTTTTCCCTCTTAGCCTTTTCAAGCTCTCTTCCTGTGCACCCAGTGATTGTTACAGCTACCTTTAAACATTCTTTAGCAAATGGCATTTTCACTTTCTTCAAGCCTTTTTGAGATGCAGTGAGTTCCAAACAATCACTTGCACAGATGTTCACAAGTGTCTTGGGGTGGGTTTATTTGTTTGTTTGCTTTTCAGGGGGGGTTGTTGGGGTTTGTTTTTTGGTTTTTTTTTTAGATACTTGTGCAGTTCTGACACAGGCTCAGGCATGTAGATCCTTCAGAAATGCTCAGAGAGAGTGGCCCAATTTAAATTATCTATTGGATGCTGAAACACAAATTGCACATGAAATCCCCAAGCTTCAAGGGTCTCTGGCAGGTCACATCCTACCAGTCAGTCAAACATTTAGTCAGTGCTACCCCCATGCACCTATGAAACTGAGGCTGTTTGACACCTCTGAGAATATTTCTCATGTTAGATCTGTTGTAAATGAGCACATGGTCCAGAATAATTAATGGTAACACTTCAGTCCTTTTTTGACAGAGTTGTGTTTCTCGTGCAGTTTGTGCTGGTCTGTCTGTTTAGCTGCAATCAGCCATGCCTGAAAGACAGGAAAGAACAAGACGGACAAGTGTGTCAGTGAGTGAACCTCTTTTCTGTAATTAGAAATGCACAGGGAATAAATTATTCTCTAATTCAAGCTGTCCAGCTCACACTAATAATAACAACTCAAGACGCAATCTGTTTATAAAAATCAAAACTGAATTTGTGAGACTCCTTAGTGCAAGACAGGATTTGCTGTGTAGCCTTGTTCTGATTTATCAGGGCTCTAGGAAGGCAGTGTGGGTGTTTGAGGCTGGACTACACAGCCATTTCAGACACAAATTTTATATCACAGATGATTTGCTAAAACATTAATCACAGACCAATGCAGCAATTCTGGACCAATTTTTTCTCTGATAAATTAATGACTGATAGGGAAAAAAATGCCACAGAATAAAGGTATGACTAAACTTGGTCAAAGTCTTGTCTTTATTTTACTTCTGTGGACATCTTTTAATACTTTTCAATTGTCATTGGCTTGCAGGGGCAAAACCTTTCCTGTGGAGGCACTGGAGAGGATCCTTAGCAATGCCTCAATAATCTCTTTTTGGCTTACAGAAGTGCAATTAAACTCTTCCTTCTCTGGGCTGTAGGCCCAAGAGACTGGTTGGGCTCTTGAACTTTTGTGTCCAAAATATTTGGCTCAAGGGATTTTAACTGTTTGTTGCAATTGTTTCTACTACAATTTCCTCCTAAACTTACAAGCTAGCCATAATTAAAGTCTGTGCAATTGTAACACCTGATTAAGATGCAAAAAACTGAGCACTGAGGAGTGCCAGGCTCTCTTACTTGACTTCAGCTTGGAGTTAAGTGGAGGTGGAATGTTTTGAGAGTGGAGGAGGTACCAGAGAGCCATCTTTCCAACATGAGCCTCAAAATGAGAGTGCACAGTCTCCCTTTCAAACCTGGGAAAGTAATCAGAACTGCTCAGAATCTGAGCAGCTGTCATAAAGCATCCCTGACATTTTTAAGCAATCTCAGATCTTGGGATGAAGAGCCACGATAGTAACTCCACTTTTTGGAAGTGTGAGATGTACACAATGAATTCTGTCAGACAAAATGCTGCAAAAGGTAGTGGTGACTACCAGAAGTCAGCCTAACAGGTAACAATATTTTTTTTATTATTATTACTGTGAAATCTAAGCAAATCTCTTTATCCATTTTATTCTTCATATAAATTGTCTGTGTTATGGTCAGTCACTGATCTGAAAGTACAGATGAGATCAAGGGGAGGGAACAAAAGCTATCGAGGTTTTTCTGGCACATTTGTACATATGCATCACTTCAAAACAAGTAGAATAAGCTTGAAGACATTGTCCAGTAAGTCAGAGTGCCTAATTAATTTAATTGCAAACCATTAAATCCTCAAATTAGTTTATTATTCAAATATATTCATGTACTTCCCTCCCCCAGGACTCTCCCCCTAAAAGCCCCTGCCTTTTCAGTGCAGCTCTGTTTTGTGAACATCTGAAATCTGAACAAAAGGATATTCACAGTGTGTCAGACCAGTCATCCTTTTACACAGTGTGTGAGGGGGGGAAATAAAGATTAAAACACAAATCCTTCTGAGTACACCCTTTGAGGAAGCCACGCTGAAGGAGGTACCTTTACTTCTGTGTTTCTGGTGTCCCAAGAGCTTTTGTAACAAATCAGAGCAAAAAAATAGCTAAACATAATCCTAATTGCCAGCTTGGCATGATTTAGTTTAATGTTCACTTCAGGTGCTTGTTTTCAGCTTACATTTGATTTTAGTATCTTTCTGTTAGTACTATTGCTCATGGGGTTTTTATGCCTTGCTTTTTGAAGTCCAAGGTGAAACCAGCTGTGGGACACACACTTCCGTGGTCAGTACAAGTTGTAGGAAGGGGATTTTGGGTGGAGGAGGGAGAATGAACTTGCACATCACCTTCACAGAGTGCACACTCTTCAAACATTGTTTTGTCTGAGCCAGCACTGCCTTTCCCATAACTTTGTAGCTCAACATCTAATGTCAGAGAGTGCTAAGGACAGGAGGTGGGGACAGATCTGGTGCTTTTTGTGGTGTAACCTCTCATTAGGAGAGTGAAATAAGTCATCAGAGCTTGAGCTTTCTAAGTCCACAAAATAGACACGTGGTAGATTTTAAGTTATCTTTAGAATCTATTTGAAGGAAATTCCTTCCTTTAAAAACAGGATGAGATCTTTCCTTTTTATCCCAGTAAGCAAGGCACTTGGGTTTTCTTTGATGGGAGAATTAGGTCTAGCTTTTTGTCACATTTGAAAAGAAATAAAAATGAATTGATGCTAACACCTTAGCTTCTATACCTTCACATGAACTTAAACCTTTCGTGACCTGACCTCAGAAGAAGGATGTCTGCAAGTAGTTTCTTTTTGGGGTATTTTGAGCTTTGTTTTTGTTTGCCTTTGCCTTCTCCAGCTTTCATCCACCAGTGCCCTCAAAGCTTTGATATGAAGAGCACCCCACGGTGTTACAGATGCTCTCCTTGTTTTTTTTCAGTTCTTTTGGCTGCTTTTGACAGGCAGCTCTCAGTGGCCTTGTGCTGGCATCCCTGCTCCTGCTCACCTTTTCTCTCACCTGTTGGGGCACAAGGGTCTTTTTTGTCTGCCCCATGGCACGCAGTGCTGTAATCCAGGTTTCCTTCACATCTCCTCAGAAGCAGTTCTGCTCTCCTGGCTCCCTCTGAGGATGTGTCACCCAGCCTCCCTGGTGCTGCATTATTAACCACCAGGCAGACTCCGAGTGAACCTGGTGGAAGCTGCATTCAAAGAGTGTTTCTGTGTGTGTGTTTGTGCCCTGCTGCTCCCTCCCTGGTCTCTGCTTTGCTCCCTCTGCGTGCATTGGGAATTTGCTTTCTGTAGGGATCCTCAGCACCTGTGTCCTTGCACACTCAGGTGCCCTGGTTTTGGAACTGCCAGGGAATTTGTGCCTCATTCCAGGAACAGTGGGGACATCCAGTGGTCACATGGCTTATCATTAATTACTCCTGATCCCGTCAGGGAGAACAAATTTCCAAGCTTTCTTGTTTTCCCAGCGTTTGACTTGTTTTTCATCATAGCTCATTATGCTGTAAAGTGTCTGACAGAAGGTTGGGATGACTTGTTTTCTCTCGTCTTTTTCTTCCCCTTATGTGATGCTGCTTCGTATCTATCAGCAGCAGAAATCAGGAAGTTGAGTCTCTCGCAGACAAATATCTGGGGATATCTTTTAATTGCTTTTCAAATTGAGGATTTGGAAGAAAGAGTAAAGAAAATATGAGCTATTCTTTTGAATGCATAACACTGGAATAACTGGGAAATAAATGTTATTGCTAGTGGTGACAGGGAATTTTTTTTTTAAAGTGATGACAAACAATCACGACTTAAAGTTTTTATACAACTTTTTCAAATTCCCTCATGCATAATGTATGTGCACCTTGGTTCTTCTGGCGTCTGTAATGAGGCTGAGAGGAGCTGTCTCCTTCCCTTTTCTGAACTTGGCAGTGATCAGATTCAGTCCCTGCTTGTCGCCCAAGCTGAGCCTCCCTTTTTCCCGACTGAGTGTTTTTTTTTTCTGGAATGATTCTGAACAAGATAGATTTTAAAATATACAAATAAAAATAGACCTGTTCTGTGGTTGTCACAATAGAGCATAACTGTGAATTCCAGACCTTTCCATCAGAGATGCTTCTTATCCTGTCCTGCTAAATTTGTACTATATGTATGTATATATATATATTTCTATATAATATACAGTATCTATATAAGTGTATATGTAGATACACTTATGTACAAANATTGACTATATATATATATTTGTTGTCTAGTAATGGAGAGGATCCAACTGTCCTTTGCTCTCTTGGTAACTCAAAAAATGGCACAAGCTGATCTTAGCATCAGAACACCAAAATGTCTTTTTTCTCTGCATCAGTGTGGTCAAATCTGCTCCCTCATTTTTTTTCAGAAATATTAAAAAAGAGTATGAACCCTCCAGGGATTGAGAGAGCACATAAAAATCTTAACTTATTTAAAAATTAATTTGTTATTATATTGTGTATTATTACTAAGTTTCTCTTAGTCCATCCGATAGTGGAAAGACTGCCTTTATTTTGTTGTCAAATTACAAATTAATTAAAACAATATGACTGTTCCTCTGCTGTTTACTATTTCCACATTGAGATAAAATTTGTGGAAGCCATGGGAGAAATTCTAGTAAAGGTCACTGGCCTAATCATAAAATGCCTTTAAAAGTTTTATGATCCTTTAATGGAGTGCAGTGTGATAATTCCTCCTGGAAAAGACCTAGCTCTGGAACAAAGCCTTTTGAAGGAATACAACAACTTTGGTACAGCAATTCTTTTCCCCAGGTTTGCATGTGGCACCGTGGTGGCAGTGACCAGCCAAAATGCTTCTATCATTTGGAAAAAATATGATGCACAAATGAAGCAAGAAAGAAGTAATGGATTTTAAATTTTACCTCTGTGGATGATGATTTCAACAAGGCAAACTCATATAAAGGGAAAAAAAAACAAACTAAAATGC
The DNA here is from genome assembly GCA_013397075.1 of Rhabdornis inornatus. Taxonomy (NCBI): domain Eukaryota; kingdom Metazoa; phylum Chordata; class Aves; order Passeriformes; family Rhabdornithidae; genus Rhabdornis; species Rhabdornis inornatus. The sequence goes on along the minus strand of VWZS01008706.1, from coordinate 972,888 downwards.
ATTTGATAGTCAAGCAAATTATATTGAATTACCTCCACTTTATATGTAAATAACTGGCTTTTTCCAGTGTATCATGATGATTAAATTTCAACAAGTCCTTAATTTTTCCTGGATGATGGAGATGGTGGGAATACCAGACTGGAAAATCTGTGGTGTTCTCTCCTTTTCCCCTCTTCCCTGCTGGTGTTTTCCCCATGCAAATCCACCTTCAATACCTACTTCAAAAAGATGGATGAACATCGTAAGTTAAATGATGGGTGTGACTGAATTTGTCAGAAGTGAGCCTAATTTTTAAAAACTACTTTGTCTTCCTTTTACTGTCTGGTGGAAATCTTCCGATTGGTGAATTGTCGGTGGAAATCTTCCGAGCGGTTCCTACCAACACCGGGGTGTGAAAGAAACGCATTTCAAAGGTGTGAATAAACATTATGTCGGTGTCCTCTCCATGTTTCTGACACTGCGGTGGAGACTGTTATCATCTCCTCAGAATGAGGTGGGGTTGTGGACATTGTCAGGAAAGCTCCGGGCTGTACATCCTGCGTGGCAGGACGTTAATCAGCGCGGGAGCGCAGTGGAACCTCACCTGCTCCCTCCTGCCCTTCCTTCTGCAGGGAGCTGCTGCTCCCACTCAGTGCCTCCCCTCAACCCTCAGGAAGGTGCGTTTCAGGTCCTGCCAAAGGGAAGCGCAGCAATATTTGACAGTGGCAGCGGATATGGTGAAGGTTGGGGGCTTTTTTGTGTTTGTTTGTTCGTTCCTCGAGATGAGCCTTTCCGCTCGCGCTTGAAGCTTTGCTTGATTAATGTATTCATTAGAGAGGAGTGACGGTAATGATTAAACAAAAACATCTTTAAAATGCAGAGTTCATTTCAACCCATTTGGTTTTGTTGCACACAAATTGGATTGGCATTGCATCCTGCACAGCAGGTACTCCACTTGAAATCAAAGACAGATGCTTTTATAGGATTAGAAAGGATATCTTGAGGGGTGGAGGAAGAGATTGAGGTTGGGGGGCTTCAGTTGCTTCTTCTTGTTACTTTTTAGTAATAATGGTGAATGAATAACGATAATACTACTGTTTTGTCTGCTTTGAGCACTAATAATACTGTTTGCTTACAATTAAAAGGAAATAAAAGCCTCATTGTAACTTGAATTCTGAACAAATCAAGGATACTTACTTGACATTCTTTCCCTCATAAATAACTAATGGCACCTGAGACTGTTTGAATTTTAATGCTAAATGGCTCTGAATGAAAATATTTGACTGCTGAGTCATGTCAGGCTGCCACACTCTTTTTTTTTAAAAAATTATCTGACTGTCTGTCTTTTAAGAGCTTCACAAGTTGCTTAAGCCCAGTCTTTGCCCAAATAGAAACCTAATGAGAGAGCTGCTGCTTGCAGAGGCTTGCAGTTGGTTGAAATAAATGCTGTTGAAGCAGGTCTTTTGAAGGAGAGATCTCAAAGATTGAGTTGAGCTGCGGAATTTGATCTTCCTCAAATTCACTGCAGCCAGCTGACAGCTGCAACGAGAGGGGGAAATCTAGGATCACTTCCATGGCTCTGGCAGGACCTTCCAGTCCAAATTCCCCTTTGGGCTGCCCTTTAGGAGGTGTGATCTGGAGGAGCCGCCAGCACCCCGTGAAAATCGCGCTCTGGTGAAACAACGCCTCGAACAGCCAGACCCCGTTTGTCAGCACGGGATCAGCCAGAATTTCCCACCAAAACATCTTCAGATTGCTTTAAAAATGATCCTATCCCCATGCAGGCTTTGGGGCTCCTGACTTGGAACACATTCCTTGCGATCTGCTGTGCTTAATCATCCGGTATTTCTGCACACTGTAGCATTTTTGAGAGTGGTTGCTGTAGCTTGCACTATTTACTGTTTCCCACGTCCCAGCCACATTTATGGCTTCACAAAATATTTCTTATTTAGTCTGTTTTTAAATACATAATTCAATGAGCTTCTCCTGTCTCTTGACACTGCAAAGCATCAAAAACCTTGGGTCTTCCTAATGAAACTGTAAAATGCTTTTTCTTAAAATAGTGCACTCTTTTTAGTCACCGCTTCGCCTCACCTGTACAGAAGAGAGTTGAAGGGAGGAGCAGCTTGCTAAGAATATTCACCTTTTTTTGGTGTCACTGTTGCTTTCCTCAGTGTGTCCAAAGATTCAGATGATGTGCAGGGTTGGCTTCTCTGTGTATTGCTCAAATCCAACAGATGGAGAGTGTCAGCCTCAGGAACCCATCGGTGCCTTATGAAACACTAAATCCACAATTCTGAGAAACAGGAGAGAAATATCACGTATCCCAACCAATAAAAACTTTTCTCCAGCTGATGCCATTTGATAACACCAGTGTATGTGATTTGAGTTTCCTCTCAGCTGTTGGTGAATGCTGTTTTAGATCATGGGAATCATGACTTCACTGGACCCTTGGTTGGGGTTCAATACCTGGTTTCATTCTGCTGCCTGGCTTGACTTGGTCATTTATGACATGAAACATTCAGGGTGTGCCTGAAGGTTGGACTTGGTGGTCCAAGAGGTCTTTTGCATAGTGTGGTGTGATCTATGGAATTTTTCAACCCTATAAAGTCCCAACATTGCTATAAGGTTTTGTTTATTATTGTTATAGGGTTTGGGTTTTTATGTTTCCTACATTTTATCTGTCATGTATGTGGCTTACAGAAGATAGGACTTAAATTTAGATTTTTATGATCAAACCAAAGTAAGGTCTGGCATTCTGTCATTGATGATTCTACTGCAGCAGAAAAGTCCTGAAGTCTAGGAATCTGCAAATAATAATTATTGCCCCAGCTCTTACCTGACCTTATTTTCAAAAGTGATCTCTACTGCAGATTTAATCTTGTATTTTTCTTTTCAGGTTTGCCTAGCACTAAATTTATCTGTGTTCTGTATTAACTCTTAGGTTGGTAGAGTCAATTCTTGATGGGGGTTGGTGTGGTTTTCAGAATAAAGCATCTCAACCTATACAGTTCACATAGGACCAAGGCAATACATCAATAAACTTCCATTGCACATTTATGGTCCTGCTTAAAAAATAAACTTTACCATTTAGGTGTATGCAAAGCAATAATTATTTCTTTTGTAGTAACTCCCTCATTCCAGTGTTAAATCAACTTACAGATTCCAGAGGAAGATGTTCTAAAAATGAATAGACACCTGGAAAGCAAAAATGCAGGTCAGGATTCATAGAGGTACTTTTTCTGTTTCCAATACTTTTGCATGAGTGTAACTTTGGGTTTTTTACTGCCTCCAGTATTGGTATATAAGCTCTTTAATTGGCTGAGATTTTAAAGAACACTCTAATCAGTGTTTGCTTCCCATTGAACTTTTGAGAGAGAGATTTGTGATGCATTCTCTTAAAATCATGAACAGAAAAGCAGTTTGCTTACTCAAAAACAGTGCCCCATTGAAGAAAGATGTGGTGTTTATCATTCAGCAATCAACTTAATTGCCTTCCATTATGAAATTGGCTTGGGTTTTTGGGTTCCCGCCATAACAGTTTTTAATAGCACAAATGAATTTTTCATAGAATGAGAATGGAAAAAAGTTCCAAAATGCTGAATTCAAAGATACATTTCTCCACTGTGCATTCTTCCATGCTCCTGCTGGAAATCATCGAGTCATATGTTGTTATTGCTTGTCAGAAGACCCATCCAGATGGGCAGTCCTTCTATTTTATATTAGCAGAGGCTGTAGGGAGCCAGAAATAGGGAAGTGGAGCAGCCTTGCCATCTTCCAAAACTGAATGCAAGAGGAATGTAATCAACCTCCCATGAGAACTTGAGAAGTTTTACTTATTCCTTACTTCAGCAGCTCAGTTTTATCTGTGGAGTCGTTCTGCTGTGAGCCTTGATCTGCTTTTTAATGCTTCTTTTCTCCATTGTAGGGGGAGTATCCAACAGTTCCTCTCATCTTGGAAATGATGGTCCCAGCAGATCCACGAGTAAGGAACTAAATCCACAGCGCCCTGTTGGTGTGGGTGGTTGTAGGGATGCAGATCAACAGACAGACTTGGGGAGTTTCTTTCCCAAAAACTTTTTTCTCCTTTTCTCTTTGTCTTTTCTCCTTTCCTCTGCCTGAGAATCCCATGGTTCCTCTAATGTTGGTCTGAGCCCTTATTAACTGCAAAAATTACATCTTAGGGGGACAGAAACAGTATGGGGGCTTTCCTGGAGGCTTTGCTTAGTGAGATGATGTCACTAAGTATCTGGGGGAAAAAAAAAACAACAAACAAGATCTTTAATTTTAGGAAGTTGGACCACTTTTTGAGGACAAAATTGTGTAGCTCTTTCTTTATATCCCCCATGAATGCAGTAGGGTCCCTTTCCTATTGATACAGAGAAAAAAAATTCTCTAAAAGGTTTTCCACACTAGAAGATCTACATTGGTTTATGCTGATTTAAGCGTGACCAGTTGATGCTTGATGTAGCACAGCTCTTTAATTTTTAAAAAATAATTGAAATAACCCCTTAGCTTTCTGGCCTGGAAATCAAATTTTGTCTAGCTGTTGTATTTTGCTGCAGGATCTGGTCTTCACAAATGGCATTTCATTGCATATTTCATTATTGATTTCTGCCTTTCTTGACTCCTAAGGTCTGAATATTAAAATATCACTAAAGTTAATTTTTAGAGAGATTGAGGACACTTTTTTGAGGATGATGTGGAATTAAAAAGCCAACAAGAACACCACATCCTTTCAGGGCTGCTTCTGCTTTGTGAGCATTGATTTCCTGGTTGGATTTCTTGATTGGATTGTTTTTTTTAACTTGGTATTTTTAATGCAATTTTTTATAACACCGCTGATTTTCATGGCTGTTATTGTAAGATTATTACAGAGGCATTTAAAAAACATTTCTAAGTAAAATTTTAATTTCCACATCTCTTGCATGTAAACTTCAGTGATGAAAGCGAATGTTGCTATTGAATTTCATGTTCTTTCTTCCAGAAGAAGAGAAAAAAACTGAGACCTTTACTGGGAGAAAGTTTTCAGGGGTTTTGCTGGATATTCTTTTTTGGAAAAGGGATGCTGTCACAAGAAAGAAGAAAATAGGTGGACATTTCAGAATCTCTGTTTGTCTAAATTCCTCTAAAAATGCACTCTGAAACTAAAGTACTTTAGGAATCAGAATCTAGGAAAATCAGACTGGTATCCAGCACACATTAGTGGATGCTGACTTCTTCCAGGGGTAGCTGCTGTGTGTGCTTGTAGCTGTCAGGAGATCTTGTGGATGCATTGTCTGATAATAGCTGTATTTTTTACTTACCTGTCAGATTTGAAAGGCTGAATTGACAGTGTGTGTGGTTTAAACAGGATGGATGTGGATGTGTGCAGTACTTGTCTGTCAAGGAAAGCTGGAAATGTATGAGTTAATTGTATATTGTTTTGTAGCAGGGTAAATTTTTAATCACATTGCATGTATACTTTTTTTTGGTGGAGGGAGTAATTGATATTTGGGACACAGAGGGATATAAATATTTTATTTGGTCTCCTAAAAATAAAAGGAGTCATGTGGGTTTCTTTCATGAACTTATATGTTTATAAAGTTTAAGATGAAGGAATTTATTCATGAACGTTGAGATGCAAAAATACCATCAGTAACAACAGCTGCCTAAATCAGTTGAGACAGTTGTGACTTACATAGTTTTGTTTTATGTCTGCTTTTACTTTTGAGGGCAGGGAGCTTGTAAACACTCACACCTCTGAAAACAAGTAAAAATCTCTGTAGGTAGTGACACACCTCCTTTCCCTTCCTTTACCAAATCCCATCCCCAGTTCCTGCATTCCCATCCCTCTTTGGCACTGATGATGTGCTACAGAGTTACTGATGCGAGCTGCAAGAAAAGTCTGGATTTTTTTTTGGAAGGAACTTATTTTCTGAGGCACTAATTGGTCTTTTCTTGACAAGAGCAAAAGTGGCTCAAACCAACTGCAGTGTACATGGTGTTCTTTTCTCTAAAACTCCATCCACTGGGGCTTTTCTTAGGCTGAGAAACCTTGTTATGCTGAAAGCATGAGTGGGGCTTCAGGACACTGATGTGACAAAAGCATTATGTACTTAATGTGGTTGTAGGGTTTTTTTTTTTTAAGGTTTTGCATTCAGGTACTCAAAAACACGAAGACATCCAAGTGAGAGTGTTTTATTTATGACAGAGATGAGAGAGATGTTTCAGGTTAGGTGCAAGTGGTGACCATTGGTGACACTGCTGGACATTGCTGGGGCAGGGAGCTTTATACCTGCCACCAGGCTCTGACTCAGGAAAAATGTGCTTAAAGCAAGAAGTGTAGCAAAAAAAGCCCACTTGTTTCTGTTTCCCTTTTTACTAAAAAAATAGCTGTTAATAATCCCCACAGTAATCTCTGCATTTGCAAATACAGTGGGACAAGCCCCAGTGTGAGCTGGAGAGGAAAGGTGGGATGGGTGCAGGTGTGCTGCAGAGGTGCTAGCATCCTGCTGAGTGCTGTTAGCTGAGCCTTGTCAGCCCTGCCCTCTGAACTCACACCCTGATGGTTTAACAGATGATAAATCAAGAGTTGCTTTGAAAAACTCACCAAACCCAAACTTAATAGACTCTCTAAATCTGATCAGCACATTGCATTGTCCTCATTCTTATTTATCCAACTTTGGTGATGCTATAATTGGTCCCTCATGAAAATATTTGGCTTAAAATCTGTGGTTTGGCATCAGGAATTTGGTATTGTGGTTATTTGGGGTTTTTCCCCCCCTCTCTTTGCTGCTTGTTGCCATTTGAGAGCAGCACATTGTTTGCCTGTGGAAATATAGATTGGGTGATCTGTCTCTTTTAGACCATTCAGCGATGAAATTTCTACTGTACCACTTTATTGTGACATTACCTGACTAGATAAAGCCATTTTCTGTCTGAGGAGGGAAAGAAGCTGGCAGTGTCTACATAAATCGTGTTACTCATTTCATGCTGAGACAGGGGTTCCCAAAGGGAGATCCTCTGGGACACGTCCCTCCTCAACAGAAAAACAAACAGAGGCACAGCCTGCTTCTGAAAATGGAGCTGATCAGTTTTATAATGTTGCTGTTATTACAATAAACAGCTATTGCAGTTCAGTTTAACAGGTATCCCAACAGCTATTAAAAAGTAAAGCACATATGAAAGAAATACAGCCTCTGCCTGCTCCCTCCTTTCCCCAAAGCACTTGGCATCACCCTTGGGCTCCAATTGCAGGGGAATGACTGCATATCTTAAAATAATGTAATGTGGGTTTGTTCATGCCAGAATTGCTGCTTTGTCTGGCCCATTTCAATACCATTGTCCAATATTAGAGCCAGGCAGCTCTCAGATCCGTTTGTGAAAGCATCAGTTTTTCATAGCTCTTTATTTTGTGAGCTGCTCACCCCCAGATCCTAATGTGCTTCATAAAAATAAGGTAAAATTCTTATCCTTGTTTTACAGATGGAGGACTGTGGTCTTTAGAGATAGATAACTGAATAGGGGAGCTGGACGGGATTTCTGGCAAAAGCTATTTTTTGTCAGGAAACATTGATTCATTAAAGCTCTTTTGCAGAAGCATATGCTTTGATGAAACTCCTGGCATGAAGTTTTCCTGGAGCGTGGGACTGAATGTAAAGGCAGATTTTCTGTGCTGGCAGAAAAGCGAGCACGGACTTTGCTCCGTGGCTGCTCCTGGGTCACTCAGCTGGGCTGTTCAGCCCCTGCCAGGACACCACTGGGAATATCCAGGGATGCCTTTTGCTGACCTCTCCAGGTGCTGAGACCCCTCAGTGGGGTAGGGAATGGCAAAAGGGCTGATTTTCCAGCCCCTGCTTTGAAAGACCTGTGGTCTGTCCCTCCCCTGCAGGATGTCCTGGCCTGGCTTTTTGCTCTTGCTAGGCAAAACCTGGAATAGCTCTGGGGTCAAATGCAAAGCAGCACAAAACAGTGTAAAGAAACAGTATAAAGTTGTAGAGACTGAGAAGTTAGAACTCTCAGGAATTTTTTGCTTGACAGAGAAAATTTTTTGCTTTGTTCTGTCCTGCTGGTAGTTACTGGGAAGAAGCTCCTGACAGCATCCTAGAAATCAGCAGCTGATGGTATTTCTGGTGAGGCTGTGTGGACACCCTTTCTGCTGCTCTGAGCCTCTAGAAGGAGGCTGTTACTCTTCTGCTGGAGTCCTTGATCTGCAATGAACAGCCTCAACTCTGACAATAACATTCTGCACGTCTCCAGTTACTGCAACCCAACTCAAAATTCCCTTTCAGAGCCTGCACGAAGCAACCTGATGTGCCTGAGCAGTGGGGAGGAGAGTCAGTGTTTCTTCCCAGTGTTTCTCCAGGGGGAACTGGAGATCTGACAGACTCGGTGATGTGCCCACTGTCACACAGGAGGGAGGGAGGGAGGGAGGGAGGGATGCTGTGCACCAGAGACACCACACAGGTGTCTGCTCCTCCAGCATGCAGAGCTCACCTGTGCTCAGCACTGCCCCTCAGCCCTCCCCATGCTCTCTGCCCTGCCCTGCCCTGCCCACATCACCACAGCCCCACCTGGAGGTTCAGCACTCTAGGAAGAAATTAAAATGTGGGAAAAAAAAAATAAATATATATATATATAAAAAAAACAAAGATACCTCTTCTATCATAGCTGCTTTGGGCTTGTTTTTTAAACACAGCCCTTTCATATGTTTTTCTTTTCCTTGTTTTCAGTATGTGTGCCCACTTTGTTTTCCAGCTCTAGCCAAAATACCCAGGACGGTGTAGTCTGCTGATTGGTGTCTTCTGGGGTCTTTTCTCCTTTGATAAAATGCTGCTGGCTGTTCTGTACCTGCTACTTTATATCCTTCTCCCTCTCATATATAGCTACCTATATCATATGGAAAGGATCAAACAGTTTTGATTTTTCCCAATGATACTGAGGAATGCAATATTTATCACAGGTTACTTGCAGAGAAGAAGAAAGGAGAATCTAAGAGTGTTCCCTTCAGCTGTTTTTCTGTCAAGGCATGGTGGATGTCCCAGTCCACTTGTTTTGCTCAGTGTGTTAGTTCTGCTCACTACCAGTTGTAATGCAGCAAGACTGATAAAGTTGGTTGCCTATTGGCCATGTGAAAGAGAAAAAAACAACCAAAGCTGGTTGTTAGTTATCCCCACTAAAGTGCTAAACAAATCTCCCAGCAGCTAAACTCCCTTTCCATTTTATTACTTACTCTACCTTGTAAATCAAATATTTATTAACTGAAAACAGCTTTGCTCACTGACTGATCTTGCAAACATGGGACAAATTCACCAGAGCTGGCTAGTGGCCAATTGCTTATTCAGGCTGCTGTAGGAAATTGGCCTGGTGGAAAGACAAACTCTGTGATGATTTTTCTTGCCCCCTTCCCCACTTCCCAGGAACAAATCTCTCACATCCCTGCTTTGCCTGCCATATTTACCTTTCATGAAAACAAATGTGTGTGAATGAGGTCGTTGCTCCCTTTTTTGAAGAGGACCTTATTTTTGTTGTGCCTGCGTGGAAAAATGGATCTTTAGTGGTTGGAAAAGGCAGGAGCAGAGAGAGGCATTGTTTCAATTAGCATAATGGGTCTGTCACCCGGTGAAATGAAAAGCTCCTTTAAGCAGATGTTGCTGCAGTTGTTGTCTGATCATCTTTTGCTGTCTCCTGGCTTCCTGTTAACCTGTGGGGGTCCTCACCAGTCCGACTGCAGCGAGCTTGAAGCCCTTTGGATGCTGAGGGATGACAGGATGCCAGGAACAAAACCGAATTCACACTCGCTTTCTCCTCCTCTGCAAGTAAACTTGAAAGATCTTTGCATCATTCGAGGCTTTGCCTCTGGTTGCTGCAATGAAAGTGATTCGCTGTCCATTGTCTAATAAATATCCCCTGGAATGACAGCACAGTTGTGTTCTTTCACTGAAGGGGAGGCACAGAACAAGCAGGAATTGCAGCATTTAGGAGAGGCTCTCCAAGGAGCTGTTCAGGAATGCTGTTTTCCCTCCGTGCCAAGGCCAGACTCACCTGCTGCAAGCGCATGCAATGCAGTAAATGCACACAGCAGGCTGGCTATCAGCAGTAAATCCATTTCCAGTGACTCGTTTGTGGCCCCAGGATCCACACATTGTGCCCTGAAGTTTTGCTCAGCTGATGTTCAGCAGCTGCAGTTGCATTGATTTCACTGGCTGTTACCAAAAGGAACTCAAAGGCTATTAATGTTTTGTGTCATTATCTTTGTTCTCTCTCTCCATTGGACTAATCTGAGGGATTATCCAGCAGTTCTCTCCTCACAGCAGCACTTTCACCCAGGCAGAAGCACCAGCCTGCTCCTGGGTGTGTGTTCTGCTCCCCCCTGGGACCTGGGGGCTGCTCTTCTCCATCAGGCACCAGTGGGAGATGTTGGAACCCTGGAAAATTGGAGTTTTGAACTTTCTGTGCTGACAAGCACTGACCTCCAAAAGAACACTGCACTTGACCTGAGGCCATGGAGAAGGCTTCAAAAATTGAATTACAGAACTAGAATCACTGGTGTGTAGTTTGAATAGAAGTTTGTAATACCACATGGTGAAACTTTTGGAAATTGAGGTTTTAAAATATAGCAATACATGCAGGGCAAAATGGAGGTTTTAGGGCAGAGGTTTCTTTCCTCTTCACCTTCTTCTTCATGAGTCTAAGTGATACCTTTGTAATTAAATAGAAAATGCCACTCTGCAAGTCACAGGTGTTTGGTTATTGGGTCAAAGGTAAAAATAATTCAGGTGTAAGTTCTTAATTGGACAGTTTAGGTTTAAAAGACCTTGTAATGAGAGAGATAAATTGTCATTTTGCCATTTTTAGCTTGTTAGCTAGAAGTGCTGTAGCACTCACTGTAATATAGATAAGAATTAATAAACATCTGAGTCCAAACAAGAAACACCATCTCCCAAGCTTTTAATCCCAACTCTGGCAAAAGAGAAAAAAGAAATTAAAAAGTGATATGGTGGCTTGGGAGGTCACAGGTGACCAGTACTTTTCAGGCTAGACACTTTTTTTTTTTCTTTTCTTTCCCAAAGGCTAAAATCCATAATCATATCTGGGTCTTCTGACACATCCTCTTGTGAATCATTGCTAATATTTTCCCTTTATCATTTTTATACCCTTGGATAATTGAAGATGGATATACTCTGTCTTTAATCACTTTGCCAAGCTGGAAATATTTGTATATTTATAAAAAAAGAAAAAAAAAATCTACATTTTATATTTGTGACAAGATGCACGAGCATTGCTGAGCAAGAAGCACCTGCCAGAACCCACAAATCTCTGTGTTAATTTTACATCCACCAAGCAGGGCTGATATATTTTATAAGTGTGCATTAACAAGATGGTCATCAGGGAGTGCTTATTTGGATAATAAAATAGCCACAAAGTCACTGTTGTTCGTTGGGTTTTTGTAAATTCACTTTTAATGTTAAACTATTGTCTGGAAAGATCCCTGAATACAGAGCAAGAGTGGAGTGGGGAAAGACAAGAAATACACAGAAAGCTGCTCACAGAGCCCCTGTAAATCCCCAGCCCACACTGAGTTACTGGTTAACTGGGACAGGATGGGCTCAGCCTGATGCCAGATCCCAGAACCTGCCCCATGTGCTGAAGGATGTTTGTCTTTCCACAGGTACCGGATGGATGAGGATGGGATGGGTGTCATGCTGTGCATAACACAAGCACCAAAAGGTCAGCAATGCTAAATGTGTTGTTTGCCTTTCCTGGGTGACAGCATTATTCTGCAATTCTCAGGTTTCAGGTCTTTCCACTCTGCCCCAGGACATCTGTAGGCTGCTTAGAAAATGTTTTGAGGAAAATCTTGGACTCAAAAGTGTGTCCAGAGCAATCTTATGTTTGCAACCCTTGCACGCTTACCTAGAAATGCGCTTTCAAATCTTTGCTTGCTTGCTCCAGACTAGGTATTTCATTCCAGATAAATACAGAAATGGGAGCATTCTTACCCAAACCTTTCTGGTTGCCATGAAGTGGTGCTTTGTCATTAAAAAAATAAAACAAACAAACAAACAAAAAAAGAAAAGAAACCACAAAAAACCAACCAACCAAACCCCCCCCCAAAAAAAAACCAAAAAAACCCCAAAAGCAAAACAAAACAAAAACAAACAAAAACTAAAACAAAAAAAACTCAAAATAATAATAAGAAAATAACCAGCTCCTTGCTTTGTGTACCATACATTGTAATGCATTTCTTTTTAATGGGAATAAGCCTTGTAGTGATGCCTTAAGCCAGGTATCAGCTCTAGGTTTACTGCACTTCTCACAAGAGTGTTTCTTTTCTGGGTGCTGTTAGTTATTCTGAAATTGCATTTTATTCTTTAATGCTTGCTTGGCTTTTTTGATGGTGTTTTAGGTTTGTTTTTTCTTAATTTGCATTAAACTGGTCCTGATTTTCCAAATAGCTTCTCTGACAATAGAAGGCACCAAATGCAGGGGCCCATTTACTTTCACAATGTTTTGGGTAACAGGATTTAGGCTGAAGCAGAGACAACCTAATTGCTGTAGTTTGGAAGTAACTTTAAACAGGAAAAACAAATTGGTCCCTTAATTGTTCAGCCAATCCACTCAGACCACATGATTTATTCTTTCAAACTCTTCTTTATCTCTGACTATATTTATTATACAGCCAAGTTATGCCTAGTTTAGACCTGACCCCAGGGAATGAGTGGAATTTGCTGTCTGTAAATAAGGGGGTGAGGTTTTCCTGGGGGTTGGGGGAGAGGGGTGAGCAGAGTGTGATGAGAGGTCTGTCACCCATATAAGTGAGGAGAAACACTTTAGCTGGGTGTCAAAACCAGATGAGAGGAGGCAAGCCTTCCCCAGTAATTGGTTTCTAAGTGCTATTTATTCCTCTTGTCACCAGATTCACTCCCAGCACTCCTCAGTATGACTTGGTCAGGCTCCTGGCATGCTGTCATGGTCTGTGGGGTGTGGCAGCTGCTCTGGAGCACCAAACCCCCCCATGCAGGTGCAGGAGGGTGTGTGCCATGTCTGCAAAGGAATCAGGGAGCTTGTGGGGCACTGAGCCTTGCTGCAGAGAGCAGAGCTGAGTCCTGCCTGCTCCCAGCCATCCCTGCAAACATTCCAGGTCAGGTCAGGTCAGATGTGGCTCTGAGCAGCCTGATCTGGTCGAAGATGTGCTGGCCCATGGCAGGCAGGTTGGACTATGTGACTTTTAAGGATCCCTTCCAACCCAAATTATTCTGTGTTCCTGTGGTTTCTGGTACCTTCACTGCCAAAGGTGGCTTTGGCTGCACACTCCTGGCCAGCTGCAGTGAGCAGAGTTGACCTTGTGCTAGATTGGGTGGGGGACCCAGCCCAGCTGAAAAAAAAAAAATCCCAAAAACTCTGGGACATGGTGGGAAATTGTTGTTTTAAAACCGAATCAACTCCCAGACACATCCAGGTGCACAGCCACCCAAAAGGGACTGGGATGAGCAGGAGGTGAGGAGGTGACCCCGTAGTAATCCAGCTCACTTGCCTCCCTCCCAGCTGAGCATCAGGGCCAGCCCAGGAAAAGTTCTTGAGCATCTTTGTCTCTTCATTCCAGAGGCAGGCAGGCTGCTTTCCTCCGGTGAGGAGATGGGAGAAGGAGGGGAAGAATGACAGATTTGTGAAAGGAGCACTGTGCCTCTGACAGCTTGCAGATGCACAGGAAGCAAGGTTGGCAAAAGGCAGCATTAGGTGTTCCTGCTGCCAGCTAATAGTGGCCAGCTAATAGTCAGGTGGGTTAGCCCAACACACAGATAGTAATGGATTAGCTGTACCACAGCAAATGCTTCATTGGCAAGTAACCATTTGCAACCTACTGTGCTCTTCCACCCAGGATTTTCCTACTTAATTTCCTGACAAACCACTGTCCTAGCACCACCTAGTGTCCAGCCTGGCAATTCAGACGTCCTTAACTTGGCAATTCCAGCTATTTGTGGCCTAAAGAAGAAAATTCAGGGCGATTTTCTTGTTTTGTTTTTTTTTAAGCTAACATAGACTCCTACAGCACCTTGAGAAAAGTCTACAGTTGTACCATCTGAAATAATGCTTTTATTTCCAAATCCTGCCATTTCTTAGTGTGATTGTCTTCTCTTGAATGTCAGAAATCTCTCTGTATTGAAAAGGGCAGCAATCAAGAACCTTTCCTGACAGGGATGTTGAAATTTTCACTTTCAGAAGGGGTATCTTGGCTGAATAAATGAGGAACGCAGAGGTATTAAGAAAAGGCCTTGTGAAAGATGCATGTTCTTCAATGTCAGTGGCAAGGCAAGACAGTGGTTAAAATTTTGCTGCTTAAAAGCCTTGGATTATCTCCAAGAGGATGGAGAAATGGAGAGCAGAGTGTGCTTCAAAGAACAGCAAAATGAGACCATGGTGTGCCTGGCAATGCGAGCTGGCATGCAAAGAAACTGAAATTACTGCAAAGTGTCCTATTTCTCATGAAGTCAGAAGCACAGCAGGAATGTTGGCACTCCCAATTCCAGCCTCCAAGCAGCATGGATCATTGTCACTTATTGCCAAACTCTTGGTTTATTAGCACTACAGAGCCAGGAGCCTGTGTTTGTATCCCTTCTGTCACATTGCATCCACGGGGTTAAGTCTCACAGTCTGCAAAGTGGAGCAGACTAATTATCATAGATAAGAAATGACTAAAATCTGACAGTCACATGTCTCCTGGGAAGGACAACCCAGGAGATGCCAATGAATGGGGAAAAAAAAATCACTTGGGGGAAGCTTTCCCAAGTTTTCAGCAGTTCTGACGGTGTGCTTTCCCCTAGTGTCTCACAGAAATCCCAGGCAGCAGGAACAATTGTGATGGATGTGTCACAAGGACCACTGTGTGTGTGTGACTGTCACCACCACTGTGTGTGACTGTCACCATTGTGTGTGTGGCTGTCACCACTGTGTG